>JARUPY010000477.1:0-110594 GCA_029817715.1 Melastoma dodecandrum
AGACCAACCAACAGTAAAAGGGTTAATGGAAACTATCAAAGAACCAGCACTTGGCAAGGCACCGGACCATTACTCATTTCTCACCTGGCCCAGCCTCCTTTCTCCTTTACCCTCACTCCATCCGCTGCAACCCTTGACGGTCATCTTCACCTCCTCTCAACTCTTCAATCCAAACCACCCAACACTAAAACTCATCACCGTGACACCAAGGCACCTCTTAAACCCGAGAAAAAATGCAACTACTTAATTTATTATCGAGAGTAACTTTTTCTCTCCCCTTTCCTCCCTGAAACTCAGGTATAGGGCCGTACCAAAGATTCGAACGATTAACGAATCACCTTCACAGTAATCAATTCAGATTCATGTTCCCCCCACTTTCAAAAGAGAGCGGACTTTGAGGAGGACCGGCAAGCCTCTCTTCCCCAACCAACCAAGAAGTGTACCAAAAATACCTAACATAAACAAAGGGCAAGCAACGTCCTGAATCCCCTAGGTGGGACAAAACGAGCGCGAAACACAGTAGGAAATCTGCAGGATCCCCCCGCCATTGCCATGTGCCGATGCACTTCGGAGGTCGCCATCTCGTCTGTCTTAACACCCTCAGAGGAATCATCCACCGAGACGTTGTCAACACCTCCTAATCAAGGGGAATGCCAGATCACGGAGGAAAGATTCCCCCCCCCCTGCTTATTGCCAGCGTAAAGACTAAAAATAAAAAGAAACAGAAACAAGTTCGCGAGTTCCCCAGATATTCAGTCAAACTTGGGAAGTAACCCCCATCTCACTTCTTCTTACAAATCGTTGGGGTACAACGTCGGCGGCTCCTGGGGGAAAATTCTAAATTCCCCGACTTGGGGAGTAAAGTGCGGAAGAAGAAAGAAAAGGAAATTGGGAGATAAGGTTAAAGAAAAGAAAAGGAAGGGGAGAATAGATAAAGATATAACGTTGAAAGAAAGAGAAAAAAAAAAGACGGATGAAAAGGTAAGAAGAAGAAACAGGCACGTGGATCATGCGTTTACTTTAATGCCGTTTTGTCTTTGGGCAGAAGGATGAGGGTAGGGATGAAAGACCGCAAGGAGAGGAAGAAGAAGCAGACAAAGAAGAAGGCGAAGAAATAACGGTTTTTGTGTCGCGTTGTTGTGTCGCCTACGGTGGCGGCTAGTGTCGACATGTTTTGAGGAAAGTTTGGAGGGAGATTGGTTGCGTGGGGGGGATGACTAAAAAGACATACAGAATTATGCATAACATGAGGACCTCTATGTCTTCGTCTTTGATTAACTTAATCAGTTAAACGTATACTGGTTCTAAAATGTGTCTTACAAAGGTATCAGATTGCAAATATGGGATACTGCTTTTTTTTGTTTCCTTTCCCAAATTGTAAGGTAGAGAAGTTACATACTTACATCGTGATTCAGGCACGCAAATTTCTTCTTTTTTAGTGACGTAACAGGGGGCGACCCTCTTTCAAGAAGGGGCCTCTAATTCACTGCTACAACGGCAAAAAGATTGGTTTTTTACAGGTTAAAGAGGGGATACAAAAAAAAGGGAGTTAGTCCTGCGGGCCTCGCTCTTCCTGTATCGGACCTGAAGATACGGGCTGCCGACTCGGAGGTCCGATCTACGGTTTGTGAGGGACGACCTTTAATGACGCTGCCTCTTGGCGGTCGCTACTCTGCGTCTCGACGGCTGCTTTATTCTGATTGGTTGTTCCACGGGGAAGAGGAGGAGCGTGGATGCGCCCTTTCGTTGGGTCCATGGGACTGCTTCCTGTACTCCCCTGTGTCTCGCTGAACTTCTGTGACTTGCTCCCATGTTGAGAGACCGAGACCACTTTGCTTACCTGCGTCGATGACATTGTGCGAGATCGGCGGATGGAAACTGGCTTAAGCTGGCTTCCCCCATTGAGAACCGGCTGTCCGGACGATTCATCACCGGCAAGCTGATGGGAGGAAAGTAGGAATGGCCGAGGCCGAATCCCTGATGGGGAGAAGGTGGAATCCCGAAGGTAGTGTTCGGATCCCTGATAGTAGGACCGACGCTTATTGGCCCACAACCTCCGTAAAAGGGTGCTATAAAGTCACTGCCAATCGGAGGGCGGGGACCAGTGTATGGCTTGGACACGAGCCCTTCTGAAGGCGACATGACTGGAACTAACCAGTGGTGTCCGGCAGCTGGGTAACACATCGGATAAGTCATTTGTTTCGGCCGCTTGGCAAATAGATCCTTTCTGATGTCACTGTTTATTGGGGGAAGAGGAATTTTCGCTGTAGGTGGTTTTCCTAGAGGATTCCCTCTTGTTTGATCTTTACGGGATGACTCAAAAGGAGGTTCAGGAGGGGCTTCTTTTGTTCGGTCGGCTTCAGAAGGAGGCTTTAAAAGTGCCAAGGCCACAAACTAACGAGAAGATCAGGAGATCTTGAAAGCAATTTTTTGTACCTTAAAAAGGAGCAAAATGATAGCAGTGTCAATCATACATGAATCACCAATCGATTTCATGAAGAGATTTCAAAGCGAGGAAGAACTAGAACTTACCTTTATCAATCTGTGCAACTCGAATACTTGCACTCCGAAAAACTCTTTGTTGACTGCAGATAACAACAAAAGGCTTAATGTAAGAACTAACATGTGTCTGTAAAGGTCCTACAATGAGAAAACATTAGACGCATTAACCAATAAAAATTAACTCGGATATATCCTCCACTGACAAAGGCATGGCAGTAGTAGCATCGAGAAATCTTAAGAGTTCAACACATTCCTCAGATGACAAGCATAGCATGACAGCACATGCCCTCGATGAGCCGAAAAATAGTCATAATGTACATATGACCAAAATATGAAAGAATAGGCAACCGTCAAAGAATATATGCATCCCCTCATAGAGAAGCGGCAGAAAATTGTGACTGAGGGAAGCGATCTCCATTTATGCATGATAATCCGATAGCTGTATAATAACTTTTGTTAGAAAGCCAATGAAAAGAGTTTCTTACTTGACTATGCTCTTCTTGTTTTCCAAAATAGCTTTTCACCAATTGCTCCGACAACATCATCTGGCAGAATACCTATTGCGGATGCAGACTCTGTTATGATCATATCCGGAAACTGACATCTTCTCGGTCGCTTTCACATCATATTGCTGGGCATCACTACTCTTGCCATCATCCTTCTTGTGTGGCATGGTCTGCTTTATTCTCAGATTTGGCAACACTTGTAGCCTCTCCTCTAACTGAGGTCTCATTATTTCGACTGTCTTGCAGTGGACCCTTAATTCTTGGCAACTTAAGAGATGCATGGGTTGAATTGCCCGTACACTCTAAAGTAGCAGATTCACAGGGCCGCTTTGGTGGCTTGCATCTACTATTACCATGGGATGGAAATGAAAAGGATGCATTAGATGCAACTCTCGCTAAAAGGGCAGGATCTTGTCTCTCTCTAGAGCCAAGGCTTTCTGCACCACATTTCATGCTCATTCGAAACTGGTTCTAGTGCAGTAGCCTTCTTATCTACACAACCCTGCTTATGTGTCAACTTTGCCCGTTCTAGAACCACAGCACCATCTTCCCTCATCCGCTCCTCCCCAAACTAGCAATTTGTCATCTTTCATTCTTTCGGGACAATTTGGATTGGCATTGGAATTCGACGAATGCCACGTATTTGATGCTCCAAAATGTGAAGTTATCGCGGTCTTTGGATTTCCTTTCTCCTGTGTTGGTCTTAACTTAACACCCACTGTAGTAACATCATGTTTTCCAGAAAGATACTTCACCGGTGAGCTAGAAGTTGGAGTCGGCAAGTTGATCTGATATGCCCCACTCTGCATCAGAAGAGTTCGCCACAATTAGGAATAACAAAATACAGGAACAGACAAACAGCGAGAAAACCAAATACCTGTTTATAACCAACCACACATTATGGAATTACACATCACAACCTATCTGATCTCAACAAAAATAATGACAACACCTACAGACATCGGTCGTGCCGGAGAAGCTGAAGAGGCCCCGTGTTTCGATGCAGTGGGTGACGGCGACACGGACGTCGAGCTGAACTTCTGCAAAGGGATACTGAGTTGCTCGTAGAGAGCCATCTTGTTCCTCGGCGGAGCCCTCGGACCGCCTTTCTCCATGTCATTCACATGCAGCCGAGGGAACAGGGGGACTCATCTGCTTCCCCTCGTCTTTCACATCTTTCATCATCATCATGAACCAACCGCTCTCAATCTCATCCACAGCAAGATTACCCAAAATCCCGAATAAGAAGAAAAGAGAAAATAACCCACAACCCCAATTCAATCCCTCACAAAGCAGATATCAAAATCACAACTCATCATCGTCACCCAAGAAAGAACAAAATCCTGCTTCACCATCAAACGATTCATCAAACAGCTCAAGAACACGACAGAAGCGAATCTCCACCAGTGAAAGAAAAACAAAAATAAAAAGGGAAAGGGGAAGGATAGATTTGGGTGTGGAGAAAAGGGAAGGAAGAAGGGTGCTGCGTGGGAATCCCACTACCACTACCCAACAGAGGATCTCGTCACCGTCGCCAACAACAACACATCAGAAGTGGTAAAATCAAAGGGTGCCCCGAATTCCACCCTACGGTTTACAGTGGGAGGAAGATGCTGCGGGACCCGCGTGGATAGGAAGGAACTGAGAGAAGGAAAAAAGCCAATCTTAATCTAAGAAAATGTGGGCAAAAATATCCTGCCCGTCCTCCCGACCCAAATTTGCAAACGCACACCCGCGGGGACCCACAAGTTCCTCTCTGACGACAAATGTGGCAGTCGACCCGGGTTGAGATTCCGATGAGGAAGCCGAATTCAATAGAAAGGTCGTAACTTGGGGGGGTGGTGAGAAAGGGGAGTGACTGAGCGGGTAAGGACAGAGGAGGGAATCGGTGGAACCTTTCAGACCGCATGTTTTTTGTATTCCCTGGGCGGAGGAGGAGGTGGTTTTTTTTTTACCGTTTCCTAGGAAGTTCCTCCTCCTGATCTTTGTTTTTGACTGTAAGGCCGATCTTTTTTGTCCTCGTGAGAGGAACTCGGGGAGGCAATTTTTTCTGGGGTCAGTTTTTGGTCTTTACCGAATCTCCTGCTTCTTTCGAGTTCTTGTAAATTTCTTTCTTTTTTATTTTTCTTTTTTGGTTATATTTTCCTCTTGGTGAGGGAGGGGGTTGGATTCTCTTGTTCATACCAGGTGGTTAGAAAATGACAAAGTGGTAAGAATGTGATTCTAGAGAGAGCCATGTATCAAAAAAAGTTATGTCTCCACGTGGGTTCAAAAGTTGGAAAGCGACAAGTGAAGGCGACACGTGGACCGGAACAGACGGCTTTGGTTTGGTCTCCCTCTCTTTCCGATCCAATCCAGCTGACCTTATTTATTTCAACAAATTGAGATATGGGAACGAATTTATTGGGAAAATTCTTTTGATGTAATGTTTGTACGACAGTACAATGGGCCGATCTTCATCCGGCCCAGCTTAGGTCCATAATCTAATGGGCCGAGCTTCGTCGGCCCATATGAGAGGTCCATTCAGTACGACAGTACCCCATTCGTCTCGCACCATGGGCCTATTTAAAAAGCCCAAAATGCCCAAGCCTTTTGTTGGGACTAGGAACCGACCACCAGATCGTCTCGACCCGCGCCTCGTACGCAGGTCGACCGGGGCTTTCATGGTTCTGTGGCTTGTCACTTGGTCGCGAGTGTTCTTCATGTGTCTCTTTTGTTTTGTTTTCTTCTTTAAGGCTTTGAGATCATTATGTCTTCCCCGTTCTGTTTCCCTGCAACGGCACTTATTATCGACTCGACTAATGTCCAGTTGAAATCACGGGTCCATGTAGGTGCGCACGATGTGATTGAGAAAACGTCGTGGAGACAAGGGAGAGATGTGGCGGCGGATGGTGGAAGCGAATTTAATGAATGGTCAACTTGATTACCTTCTTCCCTAGGGGAAGCCCAAGTCAAGCTTTAGCTTCCTTCCTTTGCTCGACTCGACCCTCGGGCATTTCATTCCGTAAAACCGAGTTCACACGGAGGAGGACCGCGCGAAGACGAAAACCGCTAGTTCTCTCCAAAATTCTCGCATACGAATAATGCAAAGGAAGGAAAGCGACCGGTTCACCGAATTCTCCTCGACAATCGGATTGGTTCGACAGGGACAACCTCGTCGGCACATGTTCACGTATGCTTGGAAAACGAAACCTCAACTCCCCCCCCCCCCCCCCCCCCCGAGGACCGTCCATGTCAAATTCTCCAACTTGAGAAGGAGTTGATAGATATTGGCTGCGAGTAATTGCTGCTCCGTCGGACACAGAACATCGCTTTCGAACCCCTTTAGGATGCCGAATTCGTATCCCGACCCGCGCAAACTGACTCAAGGAAACACAAACGTGGTTTTTAGAAACGAGATGACTTTTCGGGCATCGACATAGCAGAAGTGCATATGTTAGGAAAGGAGGACATCAATCAATCCTTCTGCTCTGATCTGCTATGCTCCCCCAAATGATAATGCTAAAGAATAACAAAAACAAAGAGGAGGAGGAGGAGGAAGGGTAATTCCTCACCCGATTTGTTCTTACATATTACATCCCTCCTAGATTTTCCCACATGGGAAATGCCCTATATCGGCCGACTCGACGAATGAGACGACGCCACGTAAGGATGAAACACTTGCGTTCACGTGTAATCGTAGTGGGGGATTTTGGTTTATCGTCCATCAATTTGGACACCAGTTCCAGTCCCCCCCCCCTCCCTAATTGATTGTCTTTCGGGTCAGGGGACCACGTTTCGGGGTTGTTCTTGTTCCACTCCCCCCTCCAAATTTAAATCTCCCCTCCTCCCCCCCCCCCCCAACCAAACTCTTACGAGAGTTTATACAAACCGTCTACGTTTTATTGTTTCCTTCAAAAATTATACGTGCGGTTTGACTTTAGGGTTTGGTCGGTTCGTTTCACTTCGTGAAGGGATGCATTTTTTAAAAAAAAAGACAATCAATCTTGTAAGTCCACCCAAAATTTGATGGGAAAAAAATCCAATCAATCAGACCATGTTGTTTCTTTCTTCCCTTTTAAAATTTGTATAGTTTTTGTGGTTGCTGGACTTATTACATTCCCAAGATTGTATCGTCAATCATTTGACTGTACGCCATGGTTTGAGCGTGTACGCGATAAACTAAAAACTTTAATCGGGGGCCAAGAAAACCATGGCCGACATAGAGAGAGTTGACAAAACTAGTAGATACGTGAAGTAAGACGATAATTTTTGAAATTCTTTTAATATACCGAGAACTTGATTTACAGTTTCCCAATCTAATGTTTAACTGAATTAGGAGAATTATTTAATGAATTTTGAATTTTACTATTATATTTTATGAAATATTTTCCGTCTAATATTATTTTGAAATAATCCACCTTGTCCTACGAGGAAGAACAAAGCATATTCGTTGTCTCGAAAAGACAACAATGTTTGTTAGGAACCTCAAATTTGCTGTGTCCATGAGAACCCAATTCGACCGGCTCGAATTTTCTAAAAAAAATACATGTTATGTTAAATAAATGTAGTCATTATGACCGAGTGGTTCGGTGGTCCAAACGTGAGATGGAGGGGACCTTTAAAGGCTGTTCAAATATTTTTGGGTCGATCTCATCTCTCTACTTCATGTAAAGTGACTTAATGTGTACAGTTAAAATAAATATTGTACTTTACGATGGCTTCGAGAGGAGGAAAAAGAAACAATCAATGCACTGTTATCATTACTCAATTATCATTAAGTTAATCTGTCATAGCTTTTTGAAGTTGTACAAAAACTTTACACACACCCACAAAATATACATATCATCTTTCGCTTCACCCTAAAAGGGCTCTCCCCCATCCATCTATGGCAGCAGCAGAAAGTTGGTCCAAAAGTTACATGATGAGTCCATGATTATATGATCATCAAAACCCAATTAAAGTCTTTATATTATATACACATAAATTCCATGGAGGAGGGTTCAGAGATGCTTGCTGGGTCATCATAAAAGAATGGGAAATTCGATAACTTTACAGATGAACGCATGAGTAATAATAGTATATGACCCAAAAAAAAAAATAGAAAAACCAAGAAAGGGTGTCAGATCTTTCTCCCACTACCTCATCTGCTTGCTCATTGTGTCGACAATTGGTATAAATAAAATATTAGAGATGGAGGAGAAGTAATTGATATAGTATATAAAAACATCATATCATATCATCCATCTCTGCAGAAATACGCCAACCAAAACTGACCCCCCAAAAATAACCCTTTTTCATTTTCCAAAGCCATTACCTTCCCTTCTCCCCCTTTTTATATTATCTTTCACATTTGTCAATATTAAATTATTAAAACTCACAAACACAAAAAAAAAACTCTCCATTGTCTGTATTAATCACTGATGTAACAAAATATTTTATCTAAGTTTCCAAAAAATGAATCTACTTAGAATCAGGATAATAATCAATGTTAAATTACGATGGAGACCCTGTAAGACTAATTGGGAAAATGCCAAGATTTTGGCGTGTATAAATACATCCCTTCCTCCCTACGACTTCACTTCTTCCACATCCATCGATCGCACCATCTTCCCTCCCTCGAAGGTAAAAAAATTGTCTTCATTTCTCTTACTCGCTGCTATGGTTGAATCTCATAATTGTCTCTGAATTGCGGGACTTCGTTGTTCAGATTCGCGCGGATAGCATTCGTTCAGATGGATGATTCGAATCCGTTAACTTACATGAACTTTGGCTGGACGGATTGGACCACAGAGATCATTGACCCCTCCGACGACTGCTTCCAGCTTCCTGCCATGGCAACGACTGCTGCCGCCGCCACCGATGTCATTACCAACGCATCGTCGGCGGCGGATGGACTATCCGCTATTTTTTCCGACTGCAGAAGCCTGTCGAACGACGGAGGTTCCACGGCGCGGCAACAAAGCGACAAGAAAAGGCCCCGGTTCGTCACAGAGGTGGCCGAAGCGCCGTCCTTCAAGAGGCCCAGATCGTCCAACATAAGCTTCCAGCGGCCAGCTCACTCCTCTGGGTCGTCCTCCTCCACCTCGGCTGCAGATTCCGAGCCTGACCCCGAGATAATGGCCCAGATGAAGGAGATGATATATCGCTCAGCAGCGTTCCGCCCCGTGAGCTTCATGCCGGAGGACCCCATGGACAGGCCTATGAGGAAGAACGTGAGGATATCGAGCGACCCGCAGACCGCAGCCGCCAGGAAACGTAGGGAAAGGGTGAGCGAGAGGATAAGGGCGTTGCAGAAGCTGGTCCCGGGGGGGACTAACATGGACACCGCATCTATGCTGGACGAGGCCGCGAATTACCTCAAGTTCCTGAAGGCGCAGGTTAAGGCACTGGAGGACGGGGGCATCGATAGGACGGAGAGAGGCAGCGGGGGTCAGCTCGTGTTCTCGCCCGTGCCGTTCAGTCTACATTCGAACATGCAGAATTATTACAACATCGAAGGACATGTCCAAGGTCCCTCCCAATAGAGAGAGAGAGAGAGGGAGAAAGGCTAGGGAAAACGACCCCAACTCAATCTAATCAAATCCACCAAGGAAGCCCCTCTTCTGACAACGCTTCCCATGAACCGGTCCGTTTCTTGTTTCTGGGATTTCCACTTCCGGATTAAGTTTTGTGTAAGTCGGGACAATCTCTTCCTCTTCTTGTCGTCGTCAAGACGAATGGCAAAATGCAAAGTCGATCTACTTTTCTTAACAGCCTTTTTCATTCAAAAGGTTAGGGTTCTTTTTTCTTCCTTTTCACCGCGATGATGAAGGAATTATAACTTTAGGATTAGCATAAAAAGAGCAGGGGAGAACTCGGGTTTGATCGAAAAAATTAATGTAATGTTTGTCTTTTTGGTTCTTAAAAAGAGTTGGCTCCCCGAGGCATTTAAAAAAAAAAAACGTTCTGCTAGAAAAGCCGAGAGAATGAGGGGGGGAGAGTCTTCCTTGATTCAATCCAAAAAGCGTGCGTGCCCCTCGTAAAAATACAAGCTCAAAAACAAAAACCCATCGTGCTTAGCACATGGGTTTGTACCCCAAAACATTCTTCCTTTTTGGATTTTCGTAATTGTTTTTCGCTTAGCATCGTTTTTTTTTTTAATAAAACAAAACCATTTCAACGTCGGATTTGGACACTGCTCGACATGTTGCCAAAACGGAGGGGTGGGGGGATTTAATTGCGGTTTGTCCAAACGCCGGTTGTCATTACCACTCGCTTACAAAAGATTTATCGTTGTTTCTTATCATTTTGTGTTATGTGAGCGCTCGAGATATGTCGTCTTTCATCGTTTTGCCGGAAGGAAAAAACAATATAATAATGACTCCGTGAACTTTGCTAGGGCTTGTCGAATCCCATGATCGGCCTCTGTGCATTTCCAAAAAAAAAAATTATTTCTTCCACGAGACATCTTCGAACTATAATATGGACGTCGCGGGTCGTGATTATTGTGCGTGTCTTTAGAAGGGTTGAAATAATAATAATAATAATAATAATAATAATAAGGTTAAGACAAGACTTGTCAACGGCCAACTTAGTTTGAGATGACCACCTGATGCTTACAGTCTTAAAAATAAATTTAAACCAAATTTTGCATGGTGGCCACCTGGAATGGAACCCTTGAGGATTATTATTATTATTATTGGGGTAATAATAATAATAACCAAATTCTTTGGTCGTCCCACGAGGGTAATGTTAATTTATAGGGTATGAAAATTACGGCTGCCAAAAAATCGACGGTGAGTGGAAGTTCTTTTAGTATGGGCCTGGTCCTGGGCCTTTGTAGACTGATGGATGATTCGAGGCCCATATTTCCCCATGGATGGGCCTGTACGTTCTTGAATCATTCGAACCCCGCCATGGATTTATTCTTCCGCTTTATGTCCCAATTTAAGTGAGAAATATAATATGACGTATAGTTTTAAACGCCGATTTTGTGGTATTATTTATTAAATTTTAAAATTCGATTTAGTTGGCAAAATATTTTTTTGTAACTAATTATAACAAATCTCTCTCCCTCTTATGATGAATGTGAATGCAATAAAAGATTCCCCAAACACTTTTTTCTCCTCCTCCTAGTTGGGTTGGGACTGGGACTTCTTGCATTGAAAGTTTCAACCTTTTTAGGCGGGGTTGGACTTGGAATTGAGAGGGGGCAGGCATAAATTTGCAGAATTCAAAGATAATCCGCTGTAGACAAAATAATTGGGTTTAAAAAGATTTTGAGTTTGGCCAACTAATAAATAAATGACAAAGGAGTGTTTATCTAGCTCCAATCCCTGCACTACTTAGAGATCCAGGATGACTACTAGCGCGGAGAATATCGGAGTTACTGGAGATGCCGCTCCGTTTAACGACATAGGTAAAAGGATATCCCGTCCGACTTAAAAACTGTGCTCGTGATCTACTGTAGAGAGATCATAGAGTATTTGCCCTCTGCATGTCTCCAGCAGACCGCACCAATATCCCCTGCCTGCGTGTGCTGTAGCCGCTGCTGCGCCACTCCCAACGTAACCGTCGGCCTCCTCCGATACGTGAGAAGTCCCAAAGATCCTCTGGAGTTTACTCGTTCGCAGTTTCTCCACTGGATGTAAAACTGTGAAATTTGTCGAACATAGAATAAGCTTTCCGTCCGAGTTGTAATGAAACAACGACAGGGGAAATTTTATTACACCGAATAACAAGTAGTCTTCAGACGTATTGTTTCGAATGCCAATCGCGAAATGATACTACGGACTGTCAGTGCCAAACTTCTCTACTCGCCCAGGTGCAGGCGCGATCACGAGATTTACAGTAGAATGCGATGAGACGCCCGCCAAAGGGAAAACATGAATGTTTTTAGTTGGGTTGTTGCTCCCTCCAACGATGTAAAGAGACAAAATAATTAGCCATCTAAAGCAAAATTAGAGTATTTAAGTATGCTCAAATTTAGGTCGTCTGTTAGCTCAATGAAATGATCACGTCTAATAATATTCAATCACGAGTTATAAAATTTTTTAATACAGAGAGGCCTTAGTACTAACGATTGCGTAAAGCATCGTTCCTCTTGTACGAGGTACATGAATTCAAATAATTTGACCAGCCCCCCCTGTTTCGTGAACATTGCAAATACCTCAACCCCATCGTTTCAATTTTTTTCTCCTGCCTTACATTTGACAATCACGATAAAAGGAAATCTAACCAGGGATGGCTCTATTACAATCTATTTTACTATAAATTCAAAGTGTTTCTTGCACTAACCCATGTACTGGCAATAACATCCACGTTAAGAGAGGAGAAATGTCCAACCCCAGTGGAGTCCCCGCATTCTTGCTCTGCCTACTTGTTCTGGCGGTGGCAGCGCCTGCGCTTGTTCCGACCGACGCTGCCCGGATGCCCGAGCGAGGTAATATTATTGTTACATCTCCATACGTCACGGTAAAAGATTTTTCTTTTAATGTGTTTTGATTATTCTGCCTTGGTTTTCGTTTTGGTGGGGGTGCATGCTAGTGCTGCAAGGAGGACCGATATGCCCGGTCTGCGATAAGTGTTGCGCTCCCGCGACTCCCCTGAGGCCCTGTTGCGTGTGCTGCCCTTCTCCACCACCGCCGCCATCCTCGACTTGAACCGATGGGAGGTTCCATTAGAGAAGAACTTGATGTTCTGGAATTCGCAAAAACAAGAAACTACTTTGGAATAAGTGTGGCCTGTCAATCTCGCAGCCGACAGTCTCGCCAGATGGGAAAACCGTGTTTTCCATGTATCGTTTAATATTGTGTCGAGTTACCATGTTGTGTCCTTTTACTCTGTCTGTAAGAGGCGAATAAAACTCTGTTAGGAACTTTGCGAGCGTGTAACGCGCCTCCGAAATACCTGAAGATGGACCAATTAAAAACCAATCGGCGTGCGTATGCAGGAGATGTTCACTGCTACTGATGTAAGTTGAAACCAGACAACCCTGTTACGTCGTGCATGAGTCCAACTAGGGAACTGCTCGATCGCAGGACGACCTTTTGAGACCTAATCCCGCTCAACAGAGCACGGGATTCATTACTAATCAGTGACAGCTACTGGCCCTCGCGATCAAACTCGGTGATTAAGGAATAAATGAGGCTGAACATTTTAGGTGTAGTGATGGAGATGGGGAACCTTACGATTTCCATCTCCCTCCTCAAAAAGAAGAATACTCTGTCTCGGAGATAATCGAGATTGTCAGTTAATGAAAATCACGCAGACCCGAATGCGGATGACTCGGTCACATGTTCTGCATTGTCAGGTAATGCCATGACAACCTATAATCTTCTCACCCACCTTTCGGCCACCCTCTCATGCCGGGGAAGCCATTAATGGCGCTGAAAGAAAGGAAGAAGGAAACAAATCCAATGGACAAGAACAAATCTTACGCATGTGCCAGGAAGAAAGAGGAGGAAGATATAAACCAAGAAAAGAGATAATTGCAACGAGACTTTAATGCATTGATCAACTACTTTAGTTGCACTGCATTTACTCAACTCCACCTTCCTTCCTCATCTTGTACTTCAGCTGCAGTCGCATTTCCATTATAAGGCCGTGGTTCGACAGACTCAGAGGGAGACGAGAGATGGGGGGTGTACGTTCTCTTGCCTTGGCCGTGGTGCTTTTGCTGTTTTTGAGTGTAGCGAGCGCGCAGGACACTAGTACGACCCTTGTGCCAGCGATTTTCACGTTCGGGGATTCGGCTGTCGATGCAGGCAACAACGACTACCTCCCGACGATCTTCAAGGCCAATTACCCTCCCTATGGTAGGGACTTCATCAACCACAAGGCCACGGGCAGGTTCTGTAATGGGAAACTCGCTACCGATATCACTGGTGAGTCAACAGTCATCTGTCCGTTTTTCCTTTCATTCGTCCCATGCGACCATACTAGACTCTCTAATGAATGCGTCCGGACTGCTTATATGGTTCAGCCGAGACTTTGGGATTCACGACTTACCCCCTGCCGTATCTTAGTCCGGAGGCATCAGGCAAGAAGCTACTGATAGGAGCCAACTTTGCTTCCGCTGCATCCGGCTATGACGAGAAAGCAGCTGCATTGAACGTAAGGAAATAATATGGAAATTACTTGTTTTGGACTTATGAAGGCTGATGTGACAGATTTTTTGCTGCAGCATGCCTTAACCCTGTCACAGCAGCTAGATTATTTCAAGGAGTACCAGGGCAAGCTGGCAAAAGTGGCCGAAGTAAGAAAGCCGCTTCCATCGTCAAGGACGGACTGTACTTGGTTAGTGCAGGAACGGGCGATTTTCTCCAGAATTACTATGTCAATCCTTTCCTCAATAAAGTCTACACTCCGGAACAGTATGGGTCATTTATACTCGGCTCATTCACAAGCTTCATTAAGGTAACTTGCCGTATAAGACACCGAGTTATTGAATGATGAAAGCAGGAAGAATAACAGGCTTCTTTTCGTCATTAACTTGCCGAATGCAGGGGTTATATGGTCTGGGAGCAAGGAAGATTGGGGTGACTTCATTGCCGCCAATCGGTTGCTTCCCCGCAGCAATTACCTTGCTGGGTTATGGTCAAACCGGTTGCGTTTCTCGGCTCAACTCCGATATTCAGGGATTCAATAAAAGGTTGAACTCAGCTGCAAGCAGTCTGAAGAAGCGACTGCCAGGGCTCAGGATTGTAATTTTCGACATTTACACGCCGTTTTATGAAGTAATCAAATCTCCCTCGCAGAATGGTAAGGAAGAAAATTCTGAACATGAGTAAGCACTAAAACACGCTGAGACTTGGACTTGGCTTGTGACCCAGCATTTTTGTCTGCCCATCATCGCAGGTTTCACTGAAGTCAGGAGAGGATGCTGTGGCACTGGTACCATTGAAACCACGGTCTTCTTATGCAACCCTAAGTCGATAGGAACTTGCCCCAATGCCACTCAGTACGTCTTCTGGGACAGCGTCCATCCTACTCAAGCAGCAAATCAGATCTTAGCAGATGCCCTGATCCTCCAAGGCCTGTCCCTGATATGAACAGGAAAGTGCTCCGAAACGATCCTCGCTACAGCATGACATGACCCATGTTCGAGCTTGTCTTTGCTTATGTATGATACTTATCAACAAACAGAATACTAGTGCCACCAGATAGTATCGTGTTTTGTGACAATTTAAGAAGTCAAACTGTCCTAAATCAAGAGCATTTAGCAACGCGCAGCTCTCTCTAACATCAACATTTCTATCCTAATACCCAATAGTACGAACGATTCAATGTATCACAGGATTAAAAGGAAGTAGCTTGTTACAGACTATGGAATGGTAAGAGGCAGAACTAGCTATCAGCTCTTTGAGAAGGGCTTGATTGATTTCCAGCGTTTAGGAGAAGTTCGAGGGGACTTCACCAACCAGTGCCCTCTTCCACGTTACTAGTAGAATTAGCCTCCAGCACTTGTTTGGAACTACTGGCCTGAGCCGACAACAAATTCGCCCCTTGCAGCGTCTTTTGGAGTTCAGATCTGTCCATCTCCAGAAGAATTCGTTTCATCCCTGCCCTAGAATCAGGCAACAGAAAGATATAATATAGTTTCAGTTAGGCAATGAAAGCAAACATGTTTAAAGTACGATATTATAAGTGAATAAGTGCTGCGAAAAACCTTGATATTCTTGAGCAGAGGATAAAGTAGCAGATTGAGGTTTTCACCAGTCTTAACTTGGGGTGATGCTGCTGGGGAAGCAGGTGGAACCCTTGACATGTTCACATTTTCCCCAGAAGAAGACTTCAAACCCCCATGATGACCATGAGAGTGACATTTGACAGAGGCAAATGACTAGAGCAAAGAATCGACAGCAGTCACAATGTCAGTAAAAATTACTATATTGCGCAGAATTAAGGAAACAGGTTTTTTTTTTTTTTGGTAAGCAGGAAACAGGTAGTTGTTGATGCTGGCTAAAGCTAGAAATAACAGTAAATGCTAATCACTTTGGAGACAAAGTGGCAGCAACACTGCAAGCCACCTGCCGAGGATCTTGCCAGCATCGGCAAATCATAAAAATGAACCGAACAAATTATGAGATACCTGATGGCAAGTCCTCTCCTTAATGTTACCCTGCAGCTTCTTCATAAATCTTCCAGAAAACTGCCAGAAATATTAAACAAATAAGAACGGAAGCAATAAAAGGTCGCCGAAAAAAATTTAGTAATAGTTAACTAATTAACGAAAAACAAAATATTACATGTGTAGAGGAACTTGGAGGCGTACTGTCTTCTGTCATCAGGATATTAGGACTGGGGTGCACATACTGACAGGTGAAGGGAACTGGTTGAGATAACAAGGTGTGCGTGAAAGATGGCAAAGGAAAATTGTTGCGGGTAGGAGAGTAATGGGCATTCAGATAAGATGGCAGGAAAGGATGCGATCCAGGATGCAGTTGATGGTCTTGCAACTTCTTGCATCGATCCTCCTTTCGCCTTGCGAAAGCCACATATAGAGGTTTCCCTTTGAATGTATTAGTACCTAAAGGGAGAAGCTCGAAGCTAATGAAATATGCCTAAATCGAGTGAAAGCTAGAATCTAACGAAAACATCTCATACCATTCAAAGTACTCAATGCCCTTTGGGCTTCAGCAGGAGAGGAGAAGCACACGAACCCAAACCCTTTGCTATGGCCATTGTTTTCACGCATCACTTTCACAGATGTTACCTTCCCGCAAGAACAGAAGTATTCCTGGAGTTTGTTTTCATCAATGGAGGAATCTAGATTCCTGACGTACAAATTGCAACCATGCTTCTGAAAATCACTGAGGCTAGCCTCCCTGTGGAAGTTTTTCAGCAGCTCATCCCTTTCGGATCTCTTCTGAGCTCTCCCGACAAATAACTTCTTCGATCCTGCCCAGTTTTCTGGCAAAGTGAGTACAGCTAGCAAATAGCAATACATGAGTTCTTAACTACAAATATAAAATCATCAAGTTACCGATTTGGGTGCCGTTCAAGGCCTCCACAGCTTTCTTCGCATCTTCAGTTATCTCAAAATTCACAAAGCCAAATCCTCTTGATTTTCCCAAAGCATCCTTCATTATGACCACGTTAGAGACCTTGCCATATACAGAAAACTTCTCTTGAAGGAGATCCTCAGTCACATCTTCTTCCAAGTTTTTAACATATAGATTTTTAAATTTGGGTTCTTCGCCGGCCAGTTGTCTCTCACTTTTCTTGACAAATTTGGACACATATCTGCGACAGATTCCAGAATTTAAAAAAAAAAAGGCTACACAAACCCTCACAGTTAACAGCAATAAGATTCTATCCGAGGATTTCATTCACTCGGAAGAAAGAAAGAAACAAGTAAAAGAGTGCCTAGAAGATACGGGGAACCAAAACTTCAAACACATGGCATCCATATAGATTCACAAGCACAGGCATTGCATTTCCGTGAACATAACAAGACGGACACTTACATCTTCTTCCCTCGAGGGTAGTATCATGGAGCGCATTCAGAGCATTCACAGCGGATTCCTCCGAGTCAAACTGGACAAAACCAAAGCCTTTGCTCCTCCCATTCTCTTGAGCGACCTTGCAGGAAAGAATGGCGCCGAACTCGCCGAAGATTCTATGCAAGCGACCGCTGTCAATATTAGGGTGCAGGTTCTTCACAAAGAGGTTCGCAATCCCGGCCTTTCTTGTCGCAGGGTTCCTCTGAAACCACATTATCCTCATGGGTTTGTCCTTTAAAGGAGAATGGTTGAGGCAAGCCAGTGCTTTGGATGCTGCACCCACAAAAAGAGACAGCCTCAAGAAACCCCAATGACGTCGGAGCTAATTTATCATTTAACACCCCACAGTTAATACTGCAGAACAGAAAGTATGCAAGAGAGGCATAAAAATAAAAGGACAACTGCCGGCCTCCGGCCAAGAAATCCGTTGATGTCAAGTGAAATCAAGAAAAGTGGGAGAACAGAACCAGTGACTTCTCGTCCGTCGAAACTAATCAAGTCCAATAACTCAAACTCAAGAACTCCGTTAGTGTCCTCGTTCATCAACACGCAGAGACCGAAAGACTTCCCACGAAGAATCCCTTGGCGTTTCACTTCTCTCGCAAGTAAAAAAACGAAAACAGGAAAAAGAAAGAACGGAAACAGAGTGGGGCAAAGAAACCGAGTCAGGACCATGAGAGGGGCTGAAGAAGTTCACGTAGGCGTAACAGAGGGACTTCCCGGTGAGCGCGTCCGAGCAAACCCTGACGGAGGCGACCTTTCCCATCTCCCCGAACGTCGCCAGCAGGTCAGACTCGGTTACCTCAGGGCTGAGGTCTCCGACGTACAGCGAGCCCCTCTTCCCGGGGCCGCCTTCGCCCTCCGCATCCGGGCCCTCCTTTCTCGGCGACGTCGTCGTCGACATCTTCAAGGGATCAGTTTATTATCTCAGCGGGGGAGATTCGGGAGGAAAAAAGAAGACGAAGAAGATCAAGGAAGGCAGGCGAGGGAGCTCTCGTAGTTTGTTACAACGGTTATGTTGCGCGTGGCGTTGGTACGGGAATGTACGCATACGAGCGGCACTGTTCGCTGTGGCGGGGAGAATCTTGATTAATACTCTCCTCTGGATGTCCGACACGTGGCTCTGGAGCCTTTTTAACGGTGCGACGCGTCGTACCGGATCAAACCGAAAGGGGTGGGGGTGGACGACGATGGGATTCTGTTGGCTCCGACAACATAATTCATAGCATCCACTTTACTGAGAACTTTGTACCGATTGACTCTTTGATTTAAATTTAGAAAACCGAGATATTCAATTTAAAAAAAAAAATAAAATTATTAACTAACATCGTGATTAAGAAAATGTAATCGTAATTTTAGAATTTTTTTAAAAAAGAATTAGCTAAATCAAATTATCTTAGTGTGGCCGGTAGAGAGCAACAATTTTGACAAATTTAAAGCTGTTGCATTGCAACCACTACTCTTTTATAAAATTGTAGTTTTCGAAGGCAATAACTTAGAAAATTTCTAAATTTGTTACCATATATTTTGGCAAATCTTTTGCCAACAACTAGCACAAACCTCGTACAAATGATGGATGGAACTTCGTTGTCGATGATGATTAATAAGACTGTCCGACCTCTTTGTATTTTTGTATAAACATCTAAGTAAGAAAAAAGAAAAAGGTATCAAAAGGAGCTAAAGGGATGCACCTTTGGGGGCGGCTTAGGCGCCGCACCACCTCGCGTATCATTGAGGACCTTCGCGAACTTGGCCAACTCCTGTTTCTGCACCGATTCCAACGACTGTGATAGTTCCATGTCCTTTGGGCGATCCATGCTCCCCACGTCGCTGTTACGGCGATGCACTTGGAACACCATCGTGTCCTCCGACTTGAAACTCCTAAGCCTTTGGATATCCAAGGAGTGCCTGGATGCGCTGCCCGGGAGGGTCGTGTATCTACAGCTAGACCCGTGCGTGCTCGAGTCCGCCCCCGTCGTCCCGCTCGATGTGTCGTGGGAGGAGTTGAAGGAATAGCTACCTGGCCCTTCCAGCGACACTGTTCTTTCGATCGATGATCGGCGGCTTTCCTCTCGACCGACTTCCTTCCCTAAGACCAGCCTCCGTAGCTTTCCAAACAGTCTGCTTCTCTTCGAGTGATGATTGGTTTTGACTCCCTTTGGGGAGTCGACAGATGCCTCGTCGGGATCCCCGGAATCTGTGAGATACGAGGTCTGGGAAGACGACCACTGGTCTGAATCAAAATCTAAGTAGTTGATCGTCTTTTCCGTTGTCCCTTCGGTATGTGCGTAGTCGAGAATGAGTTGCTTTGCCTTCTCCTCGGATTTGGGACTGAGCGTCTTGCTCAAGTCCCTCGCAGCTGGCTTTCCAGGCGGCGGCTGATAATGCCGTAGCTCGTATCTTAAGCAGGCATTTATCCATCGGAGATAAACTAGTTCTTCCACGTCAGCACATCGCCCGGCTTTTTGTTGTTCGACTTCCTTCTTCAGACTCTCGATCTCTCGTTTCAAATTGTCGCCCTCTCTCTTTAGTGCCTCCGCCTGAAATTTAAGCAAGCCAAGATCAGCAGATCAACTTCGCCAGCGGGGTTGAATTCTCAAAGAAACTCAAACATAAAAGAAATCTTACCTCCGGGTCTTCCAAGATGCAATTCGCGAGAAGTTGGGTAGAATCCAGCCTTCGGTTCAGATCAGAGTTCTCGAGTTGCAACGCCAAGTTCCTTTTCTTCATCTCCTCGACTTTGTGTTGCAGATGCTTTATTTCTTCCGCATAAGATTGCAAGTCAGCATCTGTTGTTGCAGACTTGAGCTCGCGATCTTGAAAATTGGAGACTCTTTTCTGAAGAAGCAAAATCTGCTCCCTATTCTGCTCGGCCTCCAACTTCAGCTTCTTCTTAAGAATCCTGATTTTCGACCTGGAAGACTCGAGCTCGGACACAACTTTCACATAATCAGCTGCCTTGGCCTCTAACCTTCGATTCTCGGCATCAAGGGTCTCAATTTTCATGCAGAAAAGCCGAGCCTCCATGCTGTTTATCTTCAGCTGGTTCTGGAGCTCCATAACGGCAGTTTCCTGCTCTTTAAGCCCATAGTATTCCATCAACTGAACCTCGAGGCACCTCTCCCTCTCCGTAAGCATGCTCACTGTGTTCCTCAGATGCATTATCTCTTGCTCGAAGACTTCCCTTTCTGCAGCCAGGGATGAATGATTATCCGTGTCCAATTGGGTAGTTTCGACATATTTCTTTGGCGATACTCCAGAACCACAACCCGTAAACTCTAGTTCCTTCACGAGATCGTCAAATTCGGGCAAGAGTAGACCTGCTTTTTCCCCACTGTGACCGCTGCTGGGAGAATTGACTACTGTAGAAGGATCTACGTAAAGCCTCTGAACATATGTCTCATCCTGGCATCGCAAGCAGAAAATGAAAACCAAATATAACAGAAAGAATCGCAGACCGTTTGCGGCCTTCAAAGGAGTCGAACTCTGTTTACATTTTTTTCAACGGTAGTCGATAGGACAATCCTAGAGCCATGAGCTGCAGTAGCATTTTGCGGATCATTCTTTCGCCCATCTCTTGGCCTATCCAGATAGGCGGCTGTCTCGTTGCATTGATCTGACGCAAAGTTCCATAAACAATCAGCGCACACACAAGAAAGCAAATCCAAACAGCCTAATCCTAATCCACATCAAAGAGGAAACAAACAAAAGAAGTGGAAGGTACCCGAAGGGCGTGCGTTCTGGGGAGGCAACCCCGGTCTGGATCTGTCCGCCCTTCTTCTTTGAATCTGGGCGTAGAAGAACCCGGCGAAAGAAAGGGCGATCGCAACTCCGAACTTGAGCAACACGGGCCTTATATCCTTCTTATCACGCAACATGATCGGACTAAGAATCTCTTATCTGGGATCTTTCACTAAACCCGTGAAGAATTCTCTTCATCATCGTCATCATCACTCATCTGTGTCTCAGCAAGAAGGAAGATCAATCCCATTTCATCAAGCACTCAACAATAAAAACAGCAACACGAAGAGACCCCCCGTTCATTCCCCAAAGTTTCGATCTTTCATGACAAAAACACACCAAAAAGGCAAACGGGACACGACCCAGAATCACAACACACACCATTTATAAAGGGTCGTAAAGGAGGAGAGGAAATGCTCAGGGGCATTCCACCCCCGCGCCTCCTCGATCTCTTTCTTTCCCTTCCGGGGTTCTTTGAGCTTTTGCTTGGGAGGGAACAGGAGAAATGTCTCTTTTAATAACAAGAAAAGACCAAAAGCTGATCTTCCTCCTTTGCACAAACTTTAAAAATAAATTAATATATATATATATATATATATATCAAAAAAATAAATTCAAGCTTTCGAAGAAAAAACATTTAATAACAAAAGCAGGATTTAGATAGGAATATCCGGGAAAAATAAAAGGAACAAAATATAAAAGAAAAGGGATGGAAGAGAAGAGAAAGGGAGGGGAAGGGATGAGAGGAGAAAGACAACGAACGAGGTTGTTGGGTGGGAGGATAGTTTTAGTTTTAGATTGGATGGATTCGCTCTGGGCAAGCGCCATTCTGTCCCTCGTTTCTTTTTCAGTTCAATTTTCCCTCCGATAAAAGAATATTCCCCACATGTGAGTCAAGAGTTATCTAATTACGCATGCGACCTCCTCCCAAACAACACATGGAAAATGCCACATTTCAATGCATATCCAAGGGGCATTAAATCGAACAAGTCGTGGAGTCGATCAAATAACTTAAAAGAGTAAAAGATGGGCGGCGGCTCCTCGGTTTTAACAAAAACCACTGTCACCCGTCCCGTTTCCTCCGGTCTGAGGAAACGCGATTTGATGTCGGCAGGCCGAGGGGAACGTCTTCTCCGATGATGTAATGAAATTGACAACGCCGTCCGACGCGTGGCCCGGCATTACGTGTGGCCTTTCTGTCTTCACATTTAAAAGTTGACCAAACAGCTTCGGTTTTTAATCGCATCATCATCTCGTGGCCTAGCCCGGTCGAGATATTCAATTTCGAATTGCTGATTATGCAAGCACCGGTCCATTCTAGTTGGCTGTTGCCCATGTTTAATACCGGGCGGAGTTCCTTACACGCTTACGAGCTTTTATTTGACATTGAGATATTCCCTGGCCACCCTTATTCGTCACGTAAGCATCGCTCCTTCCCTGTCCTTGTCTGTCATAAATATTCCCTTATTCAATTACATCTCCTCCTCTGTGGCATGGACCTCGTCCGGGTCTGGTTCCTCCGCATTGCCGAGGAGAGGTGCCTAGCCCACATCCTGTTCGTTATTACGACCTCTTTCTGATTTTCTTTTCCGCACTGAAAAACCGACAGCGCGAAATGAAGACAGCAATTCAGCTAACACTCAGACTGTGTATGATGGATGATTCCATAGAACTGATGGGCTCCTCATGTAAAACGGAACATTTCTGCCATTGACGGGGCCGGCGGTGAAACATGCGTAGCCGGCCATTGCCCCATGGAAGGCACTGTGCGCAAGGAGAGTGCAGTCGACTTTATCAGATCAATTGCTGGGGAAGGAGCGGATCAAGTAAGTGGGATCTGCAAACCAGAGAGAGAGGGAAGAGAAAATTCCACAATTGTCAACCTGGAGACGATGAATGAACGGGCTGTGTACTCTGTCCTGTCATACGAACCTATATACTCGAGATTTATGGTCATCCTTCGTGTTTCAGCAAAATGTTCCTGCAGCATCCCGGCACGGAATCTTGGTTAGATGGAGGAACAGTTCAACATTCTTCATTCGGCCAATCTTCCATTGTTCTCTTTGATGCAGAAATTACCTTGATTCGCTGAGATATACAGAGACCGACATCCTGGAGTGGCCTGTTTCCTGAGGCATCAGCTTGGTCCATCGTAACCGGTGGGTTCCTCGACGGTCTTCCTGTCCAAACCAGTCGGGTAGGTCTGTACGTGGCCATTGGTGGAGTAGCAGCAGCAGTGAGTACAATCAGTTTCATTTCCATACGTTAGAACTTCCCATTACGCCTCTCCTTCACAGTCGTTATGGGTCTGGGCTGTTTATGCTGCAGACGATTGTTTCGGATGACATTGGAAGGCAGCAGGTCTCTACATTCGGAGAGAGGCATGAAAACCTTGGGTTTATAGCGCCATAATTCATTGTTGTGGAATTATCAGCACTGCCCTCATTCTTCTCAATACCACTGCTACATCTGACAGCAATCTACGCATTATTACGTGTTAATGAAAAAGTCAGCGAGAGCTTGAATCGACGAGTTGCTTTTTCCAGGAAGCCCATATCGAACATTTCCTGAATGATGTGGAGAAAATCACTGCGGACGATATCACAAACGTTGCCCAGAAAAAGGATATATATATATATATATATATGCTTTGATTTGTTTTTCCACAGGCGCGATTAGATTACTCAAATTTGAAAGTCGTAGGTAGAGAAGCTCCAAATCAAATCAGGCTGAGTTGAACAAATCCGGAAGCTGTTTAAGCCCAACCAGAAGCCCAAGACAGAGGGTGCATTTTGGTAATTTCCCCATCCACCCGCCTCCACCCCAGAGGAAAACCCTAATCCCCGACTCCTTTTATAAACCTCGTCGCCGACCCTTCATCATCCCCAATTCCCCTCCGTCCCCGCCCCCCCCACAAAACTCCGCAATCCCCTGCTCTTTCAATCTTTTTGTGTTGTGACGATTGCGGATGTTCTCTTTCGTTGGTTTTTTGGTTAAATTGTTCTCTCTGCTCTTGCGATAGTTGTGAATTAGGGTTCTTCCTTCGACGATCGATTCGGAGCTTTTTCGTTCGTTTTTGTTTTTGTTTTTTAACATGAAGAGGAGGAATTGACGAGGAATTAAAGAAAAAGAAAAGCAGGCTTTGTGTGTATCGGCGCTGTTCGTTACAATATGCGCTTTGCCGAAAGGTTTTGCCTGCGAAAGGAATCTGTCTTTGGAGGGGAAGGTGGGCAGTTGTGGTTCGATTTTTCGTTGGACATTCTCAACAATCATCTTCCCTACATTTTAATTGCAAAAGCTTAATGCTTCCTCAGTTTTTGAATGTAGCTTCCCCAATTTGGCATCCAGTTTGCGGTTGTATTTGATCTGGGAATGGAAAAAAAGATGCAACTTGGCTAATAGAATGATCGAATTTGCTACACCGAAACATCCCAACATTTCTGATAATTTGAGGAAGAAACTAGAAAGTCGGCTAAGGACTGTGACCCTGAACAGCAAGTGTGCTATTCGTACATCTAAATCTTGGCTGCAACTTGGTTCTCATGGAGATTGGACCGCCCGGTTACGAATCCGGCTTGACCTCCTCAGTGGACTGGGTGTCGCCAGGCTCAATCCATTGATTCCTTTGTCGATGGAAATTTTAGAGTTCCCAATAGAACAATTGCAATGGAACAATCTGCATTTATGTGAAGGAGTTGCCTCTTGTTTTCTTAATGTGGATCCATCAATTGGAGACTCAATGGTGAACGTAGACTCCCATAATCCCTTGTGTACTAACTTCTTCTCCAGAGATATTAGACTGCTGCTTTGCTCGTTTAACTGTGATTTGGTAACTGTAATGCTCTCCTGTGACCTGTTGGGTTCCCCGAAGGTGATCTCCCCAAGCAACTCTACGCAGGGTACTGGGTTGTGCTTTTGGTAAAATGCAGAGTCAGTGGAGGTGGAGGCGTGTGGTGCTGTTGGTGATTGCAGCTCTGCACTGCTGCTGCTGTGGACAATGGGTTGGCCCTTGTAGAGCTCCTCAGTGGCTTGAGGCTGAAATGTATTGGAAGAACTACTTCTTCGCAGAAATATACATAACAGTAGAGTTGCAGCAATTAGAAACGGCATTGATGGGCTAAGCATGACCATTACATGAATCCGTGCTATTTTCCGGTCCTGATCTTCTGGTATCTCATGCTTCTCGTGGCTGGGGTGCTTCTCGTCCACGATTTTTCCAAGATCAACGTGTAAACTCAATGGCGTGGGAGAGTAAAGTTTCTCGAGCTCTGATAATTGACTGCCATGTTCTGAACTTTGTATGACTTCTTCCTCGTTAATGACAACAGCGTTTTTCTGACTGTCCTCAACGAAGCAGAAATCCCAGGTTACTGAACCCAAAAGTTCTTCGAGTTCTAATGGCTGATGATCATCCCCAAAGTTTGGCCACATTTCTTCTTCAACCTTGCTTAAGATCACCTCATTACCACAATCATGCTCCCCTTCACCAGATAAAACACTATGATCACCAGTCAAGCTATCCTTACCAGCACTGTCATCAGCAAAGCCAGAGTCCCAGACTACTGAACCTGAAAGTTCTTTGAATTCTAGCGGTTGATGATCATCCCCAAAGTTTGACACCATTTCTTCTTCAAACTTGCTTAAGCTCACCTCATTATCATAATCATTCTCCCTTTCACTAGATAAAACACTAATATCACCAGTGAAGCAATCCATTACAGCACCAATATTCTTCGAAGCAGCTTGATGCGTGAGATTGTGAACTGGCCAAGAGGAAACCTCTCCTACATAGCTGTTGATTCGTTCTGCTTCTGCTGGTACTTCGCTGATGTCGATGGGATATAGACACGATACAGAGAGCAGAAATAGAGTAAACCACGCCAGTTTCTTGATCAGGCCTTTCCTGCCTTCACTTACACCGACATCTCCTTCCTCCTCCTCCTCCTCCTCCTCCTCCTCTTCTCCTTCCTCCACCTCCACATCAGTTTCTCCATGGCTATTACTTCCTTTTTCGTCACAAAAATACTGTCCTGAGTTTCTCGTACCACAGATTTCCTTCTTATCTTCCCCATCCTGCATGCGGGTCAAGACCTCGCTGCGCCAATCTGGCCTGTAACGGAGGAACTCTGGCCTCGGAACGGGGAAATTGTTAGATGGGTCGGAAGGGCTAAGGCTGAACGGGCCCTCCCTAGATTCAGATACCTTTGACGGAGACTGGCAGAGCCTTAAGGTTCGAAATGCCCCATCAACATCCCGGGATCCATTCCTCTCTCCCAACGCCTTCTTCGCCGGGGGAGTAGTCTTCCAAGACCCAGAAGGTCTCGCGACAGCCTTCCAGGCTCCAGGCCCACAGTACGCCAGGTCATTCTCATCTGCGCATATTTCAAACAAGACCCACCATAAGCAAACAATATCCGCGAATCCAATGGAACATTAAGGAGGAGGGAATTATACCAGATATAGAGGATCTCCACTTGGGTCTCCGGGGAGGATCTGAATCAAAACCTTCCATCTTATGCCGGGTGGCTGGCTACAGAGTACCACTGTTCTTCTCGCCTTCACGTAAAAGGGAGCGATGATGTTATTGTCAGTGGCCTTTTGTTTTCTTTCACTTTACCGTTGGGAAAAAATTTGAATCTGCCGACGGTTGGGGAATGGGGGGGTGATTCCTCCAACGGCTATCCAATTCCCACCATGGGTTATTGGGCCTATCCCCGGGCTTAGGTCAATAAAGCCCAAATAAGGGACAATCGAAGAAGAGGTCGGTCGGAACCGAACAGAGACAGGAGAGGGAGATTTGTTTGTTTGTTTGTTTTGTTGTTTGTTGGCAGTGCAAGGGGAAAGTTCAACCAAAGTATAAAACAAGGCTTTGTGTTACCGAGAGAGCACCTCCTCAATCCATTTTGTCCTTTTTACTGCCGAATCTTTTCTTCTCGGTTGCCCTCCCCCCAATGAAATCAACTACAGTGTACCAATTACATTGCAAATCATCTGAGCACTCCTTAGTTCCCACCGAGGAGACACCACCATTACCCACCTCTCATCTGATCTGACCACCCCCCCCCCCCCCCCCTCTTCCTCCTTCATATTTCTTTCCCTATCGTATAAATATTCAAATTCCAATGATGGATGGATGGATGGATGAATGTCCCTCTCATACGATTGTTAATAGAGAAGGACCGACCGAAGCCCCAGAGTCACCCACCAAACAATCCCAACCTTCCTTTATTTGAATCTTAGGACAAACTATAGTAGTTAATCGGACACGTTTGATGGAATCAAAAGCCTTTCCTCAACTTTCGGACCCCGGAGACAACGTAGAATTAATTATTATTAGTACGATAAATAATGATAATAAATGTTCGTGTGGAAAAATGGGAAAGACAGGGGTGTGATGACGAAAGCAAGGAGGGGGTGGGGGGGTCCATCTCTCCCATCTCCATCTTACCTTCTCGTACCAAGAGCTGTTTGTTATATCTTATCTCTTAATTGTTCGATGATTTGAACCAAAATGGGCACATTCACTGTTCTCGACCTCTTCCTTAATCAGAGATTCCTTTTGCGTTAGTGAACATTAAAAAAAAAAAAGACACGTGATTTTGTTTTTTCTTTTTTTGAAGTTAGATTTAGATGAGTTGGTAATCTCCATGGAGTGAGCACGTGAGGCGTAAAGATGATGCAAAGTCTGGAGGATTCCAAGACAATAAAAAAAGCTTTTTTTTAAGGAAATATCAACCATGACACCCATCAATCAAATCAAATCATACTCCTAATCATTGCGTTGCCCCAATTTGGGATTAAAAGCGTAGATTAATCAAATCTTTATTTTTTTTGGGTTATCTTCTTAATTTTGTTTGTCCATAGGAAATGAAACAAAAGTCATCGTCAATTGGATTAGCTGACTACATCATGATTATGTCTTTCCTGAGTTATTGGCAAAACATAATAATTAACAATGTCAAGCATGCCATACCATTTCCATGTATAGTAAGAAGAAGTGCCAATTCTTTTTTGATTTTTTTTTAATAAATTAAATTAACCCAGTTGAGGATTTATTATTGTTTCCCCAATTCCTGAAGAAGTTTTTTTTTTAAAAAAAAAAAACAAAGAGGAAATTCCCACTGACATTTTGAGTTTTTTGGATATGATGATTTACAACATTACCCAAATTCACTCCTTTCTTTTGGCTAATAATGGAATGTTTGGTTTTTGGCTCCAAAGGACAGGACGACATTAGGACAATGTTTTTGGCTCCAAAGGACAGGACGACATTAGGACAACACATTTTCATTTGATCGCGGTTCATTCCTCGCCCGTTGGATGTTCGAACACTGACCGCTGCATCCTCCCCCCGCTTATGCTCATCCTCGACGCCACAATCTCGTTCAGCGACAGCCTCTTCTTGAACCCCGGTTCCGGCCTCTGCTTCGGGGCGCTCTGCGACCTCACCTTCGCGTTGAACGACTTCGTGTTTGCCATGTAGTTTGGGTGGTTGTTCGCGTATTGCCTGAAGAAAGCATCCCCGCACACGCTCCTAGTGGGTGTTGTCGGCACGTGGTGCCTCCCTGAGGCACCAAACCTCGGGGTGTTGTGTGCCGTCGAGAACTTGCACTCGTCCCCCACGAACCACCAATCGGAGTCGTGCCGGTAGTGGCTCTCGGGAATGGAGAGACGAGCCGGCACGGGGCACGGCAGAGAGGACGAGACGGCGTGGTAAGGGTAGTAGTCGTCCCCGCGTTCGACAAGCACGTTGTTGCTCATCCTGCGAGATCTCGTTCTCGGCTTGTATGTGTCGATCTCGACAATCTTTGGGCTCTCGTCGAAGCAGTTTGCGACCGAAGGCGGAGGATCGTAGGAAGTGGATATCCTCTTGCTGTGGAAGTCACTCAAGGAATCATCAGATCTCTCCTGTAATATGACCAAAAAGCCACAGAAACAAAACACTCAGATTTGTTTCAAGGGAAAAGCATTTCTTCAAAATCAGTTTTTCGGCTGAGAAAAGAGACGGTCATTACAATGGATCTCCTAGGCCAGTTCTCGGCTCGCATCTTGTTCTCCTTGTTGACTGAACCCCGGGCACGCCGAGATCGAGCTGCATTCTGTGCCCTGATGAGAGCCTGCATGCTGTGGAGGGTCGCGGCCGCTCGTTTCCTCACTAAATATCCCCTAACGAGAGCCTGCAACTTCACCAATCCCTTCAAAGCTCTCAATGCCTTTCGAGCCTGCAACGAAGAAGGCCTGATTCTAATCCGGAAAATCCAAGAAACAGCAGAGTTTACAACCGAAGCCAAAACTCACCAAGTAGCCCCTGAAAACAGCCTGAATCCTTCCAGCTGCCCACCGCTCCCTTCCCCCGCCCACGAACATCGCCCCTCTCCCCTGGCTCGTCAGCCTGACCACCGCCACAGCGGCCTGTGCAGCAGCGACTGCTGCATCTGCCGCTGCAGCAGTAGCAGCCGCGAATGCCATCGCTTGCCTGCTCTGCTCCTTCTCCGCTTCCGAAATATAGGACCGAATCCACCCAGGATCAGCCGCGGCCACTGGACTACTCCCCTGGGGATTCACAGCAGCCTTCTCGTCCTTGCTCGATTTCCCAATGCTCCACCTCCTCTTATCACCGGAAACCGACCCAGAGCAGCTCGAATTCCCGTCCTTGCCTTTCTCCTTCTCCTTCTCCTTCCGAGTCCCCCCGAAGATCCCCTTAAACCACCTCGCAGCTCTTCCCATATCAGATTCAACACAAAACCACACACACTCACGCACTTCCCGGTGGGGATGGGTCAAGTCAAGGCCTCAACAACAACAAGAAGAAGGATAAAAAATCTCAGACAACAAGCACGTGACGACAAGGGGTTGAACAGACTGAAAGACTTCTTGCGGGGGGGAAACGAAAAAGGTTTGGGAATTTTGTAGTGGGTTAGGATTGGCGGAGGGGGAAGGAAGAGAGTGCAGAGGATGATGACAACAAAGACAACAACGCAAGGAGGGAAATAGGGAAGAGGTTTGAATGGTAATAATAATAATAAAAAAATAAGAGAAGCTTTTGAAATTATTACCACTTATTACAAGAAGCATGGGGTTGGGGGTTGAAGTTGATAGTCATCAATCTGTCATGTTGTAAATACACGCAACATGGTTTGAAATTTACTTCATACATGTGGACGGACCCATAATTAAATAACAGAGTACATGTCACCCACTCTACACATGAAATTATATATATAATACCAACCGAGTTGTGTTCGAAAAGGGTGGGTGAATTTCTGACAGTAAAGGTGGGTGGGGGGAGGGAGGAAGGAAGGTCTCATCTGCATTACAGGACAAACAGACCGTCGCAGGAAAGGGGGATTCAAACAACATTAGAAAATGTGTCCCTCCCTCTTCCAAACATTATCGCATAACGTTTTTTCTTTTTGAATTATAATATTAAAATAAAAAGGGATCCTCCCCCTATAAAGATCCCGACTTTTAGCTAAGTCCCCCCCCCCCCCCCAAAGTTGCTCTACAACTGTTTTGTTACGTGTTACCAAAAGAGCAAATCAACAAAAAAACTGGGCTGTACTTCAAATGTTTTAGGAGCCGAGAAAGAGAAGGGTTAGCTTGCCTTTTCCCAACACCTCCCCCGAAATATGCCGCAGGCATGATTTACAGTGGTGACATGGGATTTTGGGAAGGGAGGAATGCTGACCACCTTTTTTACAGTGACTTTTTGATTTGCTGTCGATGATGTCCTTACCCTTTCTCTCTTGCATTTTCCTACTGGGAAATTGAGTACTCTTAAGACATGAAGATTCTAAACTTTGACCTTACTTTTCCTCGATCCCTTTTTTCAGTACACCCTTTGAGAAGAAGCATTGGCTTTGCTCCGAAACACGGTGTTATTACTTCGCCGAATGGAATTAGCTAGGGAATGTTAACTCTGTCGCTGGTTTATTACTAAAAGTGTTAAGGAAGTGATCCGAATAAAAAACCCGAGCCAGCCCCCTTTTTGTTTCCCAGCCGGGGTGATACAAATCTTTTGGGATTCTGATTTTGCCCTGCAGGCACAGTCGATCATCCTTTTCTTTTTTTTACCCTTTTGCTTATTCTTCCCCACCCCTTACCCACCTCCCAACTCATATAACAGTGGATAGTGAACTGGGACTTCTTCATTCCTAGGAAGAAACCCTTAAAGTCAGGAGATGAATAGTTGTATTGCAAGAGGTGTGTGGAGCTCTCTACTTCTTCTGCATCTGAGGACGTGAGGGGGATGCCCACCTTCTCCTCCTCCTCTACTTCTTCTGCATCTGCAACTTCCCTCTTATGCATTGTTTGTGAAAACCAAGTGCCCCCAAGTTGGGGCATGTCTAGGGACAGTCGTCTTAGGGTTGTAATAAATGCCTCCCTACAGCGCATCAGCATTACCTAAATTCATAACCGCATGCCACATGATATTAACATCCATGTATCCTACTTGGATATATATATTTAAAAAAAATGTAGATATATTTTTAGGGGCCAATTTTCCCATGTGGGGGGGCCCTATTTTTTGAATCCGACTAACTATTTATATTAGGAATAGAAGCACGAAGACCCACATTAGGTATTGACTAAATTGTTGAAAATAATAGCAAGTTTTGCTTTTTATTTCAAATGTCCAAAATCAAAATCAATCCCTCTAAATGTACTGGTGGAAACTGACATGAATGCCACTACCCCCCCGGATGACAGGTCTTAAGCGATAAGGGAGGGCTGGCCTACCATCTTCAGCGACAGCTATTATTTCCTCCACCCGAGTGATGTTTGAATTTATTGGGCTCCTGTTTTTGGACCAAAATTAGATCGATAGGCCCTTAGCTAGGCCCAACAAGACGACCACGAAGCTTGATTTATAAAGAGCACGGATTCAGAGTCCGGCCCATCTAAGGCCCAATATTCCACTCTAGTCCAGCTTAGCCGAATAATATCATAATTTCCTCCCTTTTTTTTTTATTTTCCATTTTCGAGGAAAAGCTTTTAGCTTTGAGGGGATAAACAAGTATTACATTTTGAAAGCACCAAAAGGTGCCCCATGAGATTCTCCAAATATGCTAAAGCTGACCGCATGGCATTCGCATTGTTTCTTTTGCATTGCGTGTCTGGGGACAATTTTTCTCATCTGAATGGGATGGGGGGATAGACCCTCTCCTCGTCCTCCCCAACAAAAGAAAACGCAAAAGAGGAAGTCATGACATGGTGACGATGAAAAGGAAAATCTTTTGTTTATTGAAGTTGTAATGGGATCGGGAGAGTGAGTGCACAGGTGGTGCTGCATTCCATGCAATCTTCAAACACACGACACACAATCCGTTTAATTAATCCTGTCAAAATGCGAAATTAAAAAATTGACTCACTTGATAAACGAGTTACACATGTAAATCCATTTAAATATCAACATAAAAAACTAAATATATTATAAATAATTTCATCATAACTCAAAATTAAATTATATATTTTTTTTCAAATTAGAAACAAGTAGTCGTGTAAAAGGTTAAAAATAAATGAATAATGATACGATAGTATCGTTCGTGTGGTTGCCGTGTCTCAAAAGACAAAGCTTTCTTAAGTGTGTGTGACCCTCATCCCTCCCTCGCTCTCAATGTCTTTGGTGTTGTGTGGGTGATGTGGGTGTTGCCATTTTCTTCAAAGTTGATTGCTTTAGTCCACCCGGGAATGAATTTGCCCTTTGAATGCCTTTTCCTCCTTCTCCTTTCTTTTTATTTTATTTTTTCAAATGTATTTCATCTTTCTTTGACTTGATGCGTCCTTCTCCATCCCACTCACCCAACAACAAACAACCACCACGAATGAAATGGAAACATGGGCAGTAAGTGTACCTCCATTCCTCCTCCTCCTCCTCCTCCTCCTCCCCAAATGAATGAATCAATGAAATTTGTCTAGCTAAGGAAGATTTCACTCCTCTTTTGTTTACGCTCAAAGGCAATTATCTTTTTCGATTCCTCCTTTCGAGTATATACATACATATTAGATGTAGTGCATTAAAGGCGACAAGGGAATTCGCCATATTCGACTGTACCCATGACTCCTTTTTCCATCAACAACAAAATCATCAACACCATGTTCGGATTCAACATGGAATTTCTAGAACAACAATAATGATAGGAAGAAAGTACTCCCCGCGAGATTCCTTTGGGTGGGTGTTTGTGTCATGTCATGCATCGAATGGAGGGGTACCATCTTTTGTCGTCCCCTCCCCTTCCCCAACACCACTACTTTCAGGTTCCTGTCCACTTTACCACCTCTCCCTCCCAATATTTTCATGTAAAACCTACTTATTCATCCAAACAACCATGCCTTCCCTCGATACGAGGAAAGAGAGAGATCCTACACCCCATCAGGTCGGCACCACATTCGGTCTTTCGCCCTTGGCATGCATTTCCATGGTGGAAGAGTTCTCGCTGCTTCTTGGGCCACAGCAGAGGAAAGGTGGTATGCCGGGGAAAGGCTAGAGTGGCAGAGCCTTCCTGTCACATCTTTTGCGGTGGCCCGAAGGGGTTTGACGACGGAGCGTGTGTAAGTGTGTTTGTGTGTGTGTGTGTGGCATGCAGGATGAATCCAGGCAGAGAGAGAAAGGTGTTACCCAATCGCAGCGACGGTATTTACTTTTATCGGAATGTTGGCCGTCCTTCTTTCAGTTCTCCCCCTATATCTAGATTAGAAAAGCAATAGCGTTCCAGGGGGGATGGAGGCATGTTGGGAATGTAGGGTTTGGAGACTAACTACGGTTGGTAATCTAGTGTCTCCTTTAGGCTTAGACAACATGCCAAGGCATTCCCATGATCATTAATATTAATGTTCTCCATTGAAGCTCTTCTTTCTTGTCCTAATGTCTTTTGGGGTCGACCACAACTTCATCTACCTAAACAACCACGCAGTAGATTTCGAGATTGATAAAGTATGCACAGAAGCTTTTCCTCGTATCAATGTCCTTGTTCTTCCCTTTCTCCTTGGGGGCGGGGGGGGGGGGTGGTGGCTTCACTTTTGAACAAGACTTCCGGAAAGGGAGCAAAAATGGGCCTTAATTGGGCCAAAAATTCGAGCGGATGAAATAACTGCCACTCTACAGAACCGTACATGAGATTTTCACCTCATACGGCTCCTCGTTCAATTCTTTCGAAGTCATTGGGCACTTTTCCTTGTTCGAGAATTTCCTCCCCTCTTCCACCCCGTCCCGAAGAGGAACTAGGACCCATTCAGCTACGTTTTTATGTTCCAATGGAACACTTTCCATTTTTTATTATTCTCAAAGAGAAGATTCTTATATATTGGGCCGAATGCGCTCGGCCCAATAGGCTCAAACATTCTATGTATCGGGCAGCCAGGAAACCCAGGTCGCCAGCTGTGAGGATAAGTGTAAGCCGACATCCTCTGAGGAGAAGACAAACGCAAAAATTCTGTAGGTAGTCTTGTCCGAACAGGACAGAGGACACGCTCCTCGCCCTCCCCGAGTCAAATTCACGCCACTCGTGTTTTTGTCTTTGTGCCCGGAAAGTTTGGTCGTGGTTCGGCACCCGTCGCTTTCAAATGGCGAAGTATACATGTTCCATTTCCATTAAAGTCAAATTCTCGCTTCATGTAGAAGGTTTACTCCTTTTGGCATAGACAGCCATGGAAAAGGACTGGGTTTGATTTTTGGTTGCCATGCATCATCATCATCTGATCACGGGAGGAGCAAAATCTCTCAAAAAAAGTTGGGGTTCCCAGTACTCCCGACATCGACTTTCAAATTTAACCAAATTCAAAGCACCATGGCCTAATAGTAGTTGCAACAGCGATCATACGGCATATCACATATATGCCCGGGTCTTTACGACGGAAGCTTATGGACATGTCTCGAAGACTCTCTCATTTCCAGGCAGATTCACAGGGCAGACTTGTTCTCCTGCTTCCTCCCACCAACTGCAGAAGGCAACGACATGGGCAGAGGAGGTTCGGTGAGACGGAGTCGATTCAGAATGATAAGCGATATAATATATGGTTGTGGTCGCGAGACTCACGGTTAATGACGGAGAGGTCACATCTCTTCAGAACCCGCAACCTTTTTGCCGTGGCCACGAACATCCTGCAAATCGAATAGATCACACGAGATACATCAAGAGGAAAGGAGGAATTTGTTTTTGTGATTTAACAAAGACAGGTTCTAGATGCGTACCGCCAGGGCACATCGCCGACAAGCATCCTGTCTCCTTCATGATCCTCGTACACCAGGGTGTATTCCCCGGTTCCATCCAGCAAACCGGCTATGGGTTTCTCTGTTTCATGACGGAGACATCTGTTTGTGCTGAACCGAATTAGCAGAACAACAGGATGTTACCTAGATGGGGACATGCATGCCCAATACGAGATATAGAGTCATGCATTAAAGACGTCAAAGCACCTGCAAGCAGGCCTCGGAACAGGTCGTCCACTGCCGTTGCCAGCTTCTCGTAGCTTTCGCAGGACTTGAGATCCACCTTCCTCCCGATAGGGACGCCGTCCATATTAATCTTAACGAACAAGCCCTTCGACTGTACATTTACTGGCTTCTCGAAATCAGCTCTCTTCGAGGCGACTTTCGGAGTCTCCGGGACGGGTTGCAACTTCCCGCCGCTAGACCCGGCTATGTTTCTCCGGTAAGACCGGATAGGAGGCCAACCGACGACAGCAGCCGGAGCACACCTGAGTCATTGTCCAGTAATTTAAAAGAAAACCACCAGGGGTCATGGTCAAGGCAGGGCTCTGAGATAGATTCGGACAATACATGCAAATGGATCAAACTAATTCCCAAAGGGCATCACAAACTGCCGCATGGCACCAAGTTGGGGGGGGGGGGGATGTTATTAATTATGCAAAAAAACCGGCCTTTTAGAGAGCAGAGAGGCGATAAACAGACAAAGAAACATGGAAAGGGGGAATAAATCCAAGAGGGGGCATAAATTTCAATTCTCTAACCACAAACAAAGGAGGAGGAATGTGACACTCCACCACCCTCACTTATTCACATCCATCCACCCTCTCCCTCCCCTCTATATTAAAAAAACACACATATTCCGAGGACAAAGAAAACAAATGAAGACAAAAAAGAGGGCACAGGGACAGTACAATTATGGGACCACCCCTGAAGAGCAGGAAGGCGATGCACAGTGAAATTGGAACCCCACTTTCAGGATTTGTTTGTGAGAGAATATGCCCTTGTCCCAATAAGACAATGCAAAGGGCATCACATTCACACCAACAGGGGAGCACCACCACCACCACCACCACCACCACCACCATAGAGACCAAAAAGAAATAGTAAATGAAAACAAAGAAAGAGCTGAGGCGGGGGGATACCTTTTCTGGGATTTCTGCACAGCTGTGGCGAGTGGTGGTGGTGGTACGAAGTATGCTCCTGCCTTCCTCTCCCTGCCATCCTCTTCCTCCTCCACCTCCAGGTAGGAGGAAGGGCAAGTAATAGTAGTAGTAGCAGCAGGAGTACCCAAGGACAGGAAATGGAGAGTCCCTTGATTCCCCTTCTTCTTGCAAGGTTCCTCCCCAGGAGGTCCCAGGGTCAGCTCCAGGGCGGCGTCGCCCTCTTCATTCTCCTCCAACCGGTAGTCTCTCTGCCGCTGCTTCACGGGGTCCCCGCGCTCCATTCCCGCGATGCTGCGTAAAATGAAAGGGGAAGAGGGTGGGGATGGGGCGGGCTTTTCCCGATGGTTGTTACTTCATTTACCAAAACAACGCGAACGCTGCGATTCCGGAAAAGGAAAGACAGAGAACGGATCCTGAGAACGAATGGAAGGGGAGAGCCGTAACCCCCTGAGAGAGAAAGAGGAAGAGGGAGAACAATGATCGGTACCCCCCTAGGAAGACGACTCCTGCTCTGCCAACAGGGGTGGGGTTGAGTGAAAATGGTAGGGGAGATGGTAGGTAGTAATGAATGAAACAGGGGGGAGAGAGAGAGAGAGAGAGAGAGAGAGAGAGAGATTAAGAAAAGATTCCGTCCAAGGGAAGAGGGAACAGAACGGGGAAATAAAAGCAGAGCACACACGCAATCAAACGAGGGAGAATGGGGCAGCAGGAGGAGGAGAGGAACAAACCAAATAACATCCGAGTTCCTTGATCCCTCTCCCGCTCTCTCTCTCCCTTTCGTCTCTCTGCGTGTGTGTGGGTGTGGGTGTGATCTGACACCTCCCTGGCCACCACCTTTTCCTTGTTTTTTTTTTTTTCTTTTTGGGAATGGCGTTGCGTGTCATCTCTTTTTGTTCCCCTCAAAGCTATAAAGCCTTTCTTCTGTTTGTCGTGTTGTGATGTTCCTGTTTCCTGTGTCCCCCCTCCCTCCCCTGTCCCTGTTCGGACCAATCGGATTTTGAAAAGAGGCAGAGATGTCCGACAACTATATTTTAAAACAAAAAGTAGGTTTAGATTCTAAGGTTTGGGATTAGAGAGAAGGGATTGGGGTTATCCAAAACGAGACTTTGTAATAATACATAAACACAATAGTAATAATAATAATAATAATAATTGTTCCAACGTCCTCAGTTGTCAAACGGACAAGGATTTTTTTTTTTTTGGGGGGGGGGGGGGGGGATGACGACGCTTGCAAGAGTAATAATTAAAGGTAAAGGGAGGATAAGGCTTTGGGATTTTATTACATTCCATATGAATTTTGGCAAAAAAAAAACCTGCCTCTTTTCCTCTTATCTTAACCTTTGTTCCGGGCAAATGAAGATAAGATTTTTCCTCTAATTTTATGGGTACAAGCAAGGACCCAGAAACACACTTAAAATTATCTTCACGTGCCCTAAATGCACGCAATCGAAATGCTTTTTAGAGGTTGGCTTGGCGATGATGTTGTTGGGAGGGGGAGGGGGGGGGGGGGGCGGGGGTTGTGAGCTAGAGGCCGGATGAAGGAATAGGAATCTCCGGGTCCGGCGGCTTTGGGGCCGGTGTGATCCTTCATTCATATATTCATTTCCGTCCTGTCCGTTGGTCAGGTCCCCTCTTTTTTCTCGTCATTGATGACAACTGCAGAAAGAACAGGGGCAACAACAACAACAAAAGAGAAAGGAGGTCGTACTAACTATGAAAATAACCCTCCCCAAATGGGCTTTATTAAGCCCATTTACATTTTCATCGCCTTTACCGTCCGGAGGCCTATTATTCGGCCCATTAGGGCCCGTAACGGGGTATCGGAAATTTAAACGAGACGTCGACAAAAGAAGAAAATGGAGTTGCTATTTGGAACCATCGATGGAGGAAATATCATTACAACTAGGCGTTATTATCCGTCTGGTGAATTTCTCCAGGAACACCCCCCCACTTCTCACACGTTGTTGAGCTAACTCTGAACCATGCATTGCACAAATATGGGAAGCGAGCGCAAAGATTAACTTTAAAAGCCTAAAAACTACCGCAGCTGTCTTCCCCAAATCGCCCTCCAGCCTAATCATCGGTTCCCTGTTTAGAACCTCATCTTACTGGTCGAGCCTGGGGACGAACGCCGGAACCGGTGAGAGCTTTTGGCCGCAATAATCTGACTTGTTTTGCCCCCAAACCGCTCACTCGGACATGTAATCATCTTCCTCTCCGCTGAACTGGTCCACGTCCCTTACTCGGGCAAGCTTACTTGGGGATTCCAGACTATCTTCATCGTCAGAATGCCCCAAATTGGGACTCGAAGCATGTCGCCCCCTTGAGCTCATACCCACGACCTAGAACAATAAAAATAAAAGAAAAATGATGGCATAGGAGAGCGGTCGATGGAACCCTGAAGAAAACGAAGTAGGGCCATAAGCTTAGGTCGATCATACCTCGGGATCCTTCAACTCGACAGCAGCGACAGTCGGCCTCTGCCTCACGGTGATGCTGGCTGGAGCCGGGAATTGTTCGATCTCGTCGGCGGATCTTCCTTCACTAGCCCTCTTTTTCTTCAAATTGAGCTTTGTCGGCAAGGGCTGAATCGTGCATGTAATCTATGAGTCCATGGACTGAGTGGGAACGAGTGGCGAGAATTGCAAGTAAATTTTGAGCAAGTGCATACCACATATCGTGCTTCAGAATCACCGAACGACACTAGGTAGGTAGAAGGATCATCCACATTGTCACCTCGAACCTGCAGCACAGTGTGTGAGCATTCAGATACTGTCTGTGTTTCTGAAGTTGGAATATTTCTTTTTTTTTTTTCTCACTTACGTCCCAATTATATTCCCGAACCCAAGAGTAAGAAATCTCTTCATTCGGATCAAGTATGTCTTTGAATATCTGCAACCATCAGAAAACAAACAATACCCATGCATCAGAATTAGTTGATTAAACTAAATTACACAACAGAGTGTTAAAACAGGCATCTTCAGGACTCAAGTCTTCAAAACTTTCCACGCCATCTCTTAAAAATAAGTGGAGGCCTCTGGGAGTGACACGGTTCAAAACAAATCCAAGATTATGGACCTACCTCATCTGCTGATGGCACCATATATGCTAGAAACTGCTCCTTTTTATTTGGATCAGCACCAGTAGCAACATAACTCTTCATGATTGCCTAAGTTGACCAGAAAACACCGATAAGAGCGTCATCAGCACAAGCTCACGTAATAGCATGTCCTCCAGGTAGAATAAGTATTGCCCCATAAAAGGACAGGCATGCTAAATTTATAGAATGACTAGCAATTCTTGGGTGAAATATACAACAATTCAGTTAAAACCAACGTCCACAATCAAGTTCCCACTATATTGATGCGAACAAAAATGCAGAGCCAAACATCAGCAACTGAACTGCTTCAAGGTTACTAACCTTAGCTTCTTGCTCATCGCGCACCGACTTATCCAACTTGCTGTAGGCCTCTGAATCAGCTGTAGGGGCATTATCAAAAGAGGCAACAACGAATGGATCTTTGTACCTACACCAGCAGTAGCAGATCAAAAGTGCGTCCAATCTCCCTTTAAGAACTTCCAGAAGCCCCACAAAAATAGTTTGTGTAAAAAAGAGAGTGATGAAAGAAAAAACCCCAGTTCTAATACTTCTAAGGATGCATACCGTTTGAAATCTGGCAGAAGTGGCAAAACTTCAATTGGATATAAATTCTTGTTGGTTGCATGAACAGGGGCGGATTTGGCGGCCATAAATGATGCCTCGATATCCTTGATCTGCCTTTCTCTGGGGTGATAATGCCATAACAGTGAGAACACAGTAAGTGACAGCCACAAGCTGCCTAACAATCCAGAAATAAAGATACAAAACCTGTCGTTAAGGCCATCCAGAATTTTCAGACCTCCCTTCTTCTCACGCAGTTCTTTTGCCTGCTTCTCAGTCAAGGACTAGAATTCCAAAATAGATTAGATTAGGAACATAAAATGGAAAAATTGGATGAAAAACTGGGACAGTTATAACATAACCCTTTATTACCTGCTTTGCCGAGTCCAGACTGACTGGAGATATATACTGAGTCTTAACTAGCCAAGAAACGCCTTTGTCAGTTGGCCGTTCTTTCCTCCTTATGCCATTCTTCTTCACTGGTGTGACGCTCTCATCATCACGTACTAACTCCTCATCCTCAGGAGCAAGGGGTGGTCTGACTTTTGGAGGACTAATGGGAAAAAGATAAGAAAGAAAATTACACTTGAGAAAACAAATCAAATCAGTGGCACCATACAGATACAATAGCTAGAACGGAGGAGCATCCGGATAATACTTACTTATACACGCTAAGGTCTAGAAGGTCAAGAGGAATCCCGAGATCTGGTTCAACATGAAGTTCGGGCTTCCAATTTTTCTCTAATGATGTGATGGTGTATTTCGTAAACCTGCAAATTCAAAATAACACTCAAAACTTTCCAGATTGACAGTGATACACTCGAAACTTACACTAATCTAAATGTCACGGCACATTGGCAATTTACTATATGCGGCAAAATTTGAATCCCTTTATGATCCAGAATGGACACCCCAAATTCATATGGTCCAATAAAATAGCTAGACCAACTCGAGACTGATGAAGTGGCAATTTACATGACAACGCATCCTCTAGATAATAACTACAACATATGAATTGCATACCTATCTTGATCTTTCTTGAAGGCCATATATTTTAGCTGCGCAGATGGGTCTGGCAGTTCATTCCGGAATCTATGGGACACAATGAGAAAGATAAACAATAGAATAACATCAACGGACAATGACAAATATAAGCATACAAAACAGGATGAAAGCCCCAAAAGATTTAATCTGCATGATGCGGAAATGTCACAACAAGGGTAACTGTTCCATCGGAAGAATAGATCGATCGAGAAATTCACTTTTGTCAACATGGTAGCACATTGATTAACAACTGGATCATTAACAGCCGATTTCTAGCAGAAAATTCAGACAGGTAGTTTCCTTTAAAGATGAGGAAGCATAAGGAGCAGCGACAGAAGACTGAAAAGTGCGGCATACACAAAGAAGTACACCCACTAATGCGGCACACATCCACACACTATCTCAAAAAGGCACAGCAGAGGCCGAAACTTACTTCATCTTGCACAAGAAAGTAGTTGGTTTTTTCAACCTATTCTCAATCCTCTCAGTGCTTAAAAATTGGGTTGTCCCTGAAGCTCTTCTATCACCCATCCTTGATCCTAACGCCGATTCATGCCCATGCTCGTGCCCATGACCATGCCCTTTCCCAGAGTTGGAAACAACATGTGGTTTCTCCTTCTCCCTCATTGACAACTTTTGTTTCTCATACTCCCTCTTCTTCCTCAACCTCCTCTCTTCCTCAGTCTCAACCATCTTCGCCACATAGCCATTTCCGTTGCCAGCCACATCGGGCAATCTCCTGCTATTACCCCCACCATCAACTTTACCCCTCTCATGCTCCCGCCGTGCACTATTCCTACTGCTATCTACTACAACATTTCGATCAGAAGTCGAAGTCTCCTTGATCTGTGGTGGCGGGGGAGGTGGTGGCGAGCTTGGTGGTGGTAAAGGAGGAGGCGGGGGTGGCGGCTCGGCCGGTTGTGTGCTATTATATTGTCTATACGTTTGCTGGTGCTGGGAAGAAGGATAGTACATCGGCATGGGTGGTTGTTGCGCAGGTTGCATCATTGGTGGAGGGTGCGAAGCAGGAACATATGATGATTTGGGTGGAGGAGGAGGCGGCTGGTAAGGGAAGTTCTGCACCGGTGGTAGTGGTGGAGGGTTGTAGGGTCTGTAAGTTCCATAATTTGCTTTAGCATTACTTGAGCCTCTCCCGGCACTGGCGTCACCCGGATTAAAGTTCCACCCTTTGGAAAGCTGCAGCCTAGGTTGTAGTGGCTGCTGCTGAGGCTGAGGATGCGGGGGGATGGGGTTCTGGCTCGGTGGTGGGGGATACGGCCGGTATGCGGCCATCGACACCAGTCAACTCCCAGTTCGGAAACTCCCCCGAAGTTGAACTCCTGAGCTATCCCGACCGAAATCCAGCAAGAGGGGGAAGGTGAAACCAGATCTGACGCATAAAAAACTGGGGCGACTCGGATCAATCGACAAAAGGCCTCTAAACCCTCGGAAGTAGGGTTTAGTCCAGTACCAAAAATCGCAGCAGACCAACAGCAACGAACTCGGAAACGATCCCAGAAGGCGGCGCGAGCCCTAGAAAATATACACTCTCCGGGTTCCGCGGACAGAATCAACCCCCTAATTTGGTCCAAAACTTAATCCCGAGGACCCGAAAAAGTCTCAAGAGCTAAAGGAGCGATTTTTCCAGATCTTGAGCGCTGGAAATCGAAACCCAGAAACTGAGAGCGCCGCCAAATCCACCGGTGATCGCAATGCAGGGAGTCGACCCCGGGACGAGGGGAAACCAGGGAACAACGACATTGGTTGCCACTGGGGGGGGGGAGGGATGGGGGCTAGACCTTTTTGAGCTATTTCTTTTCTGGACTGGGAATCCTCAACGACTCATGGGATTCTGACACCCCCGGTAGGTTTCCTTAGCCAAAAAATTCTCGGCTACGTATCACTTGCTTTTTGGTCGAATTCGGAGGGGGAGGGTAAAATAATTGCTTCCACTTCTTTTTGTTTTAGATTTCCCCCAGAAAAAGGAAAGACACAGGTTTTTCAAATTATTATTCGGGCTTATTAGATTGGGTCAAAGTCATCAAACTGAAGGGACAATTTCAGTTCAGACAATGTCTTCCATTTTCCTAGTTGGACCTTGAAGCTGTGTCCATGGGCCCTGCTTGTCTGGCTACCTGGTGATTAAGTTAAGCACACCTCAAATGAAACATTCCGGCTTAATTGTTTCAGCAGCTTTGCATTGCATGCCTGAGTCTCTGTAGGCTGTGTGTGTCTCGACAGCCTTCGCCGTGTAAAGTGGCAGCAGCACGGGCGAGGCAAACACGAACAATTCTTCCGGTCATTGGCTCTCCGGATTCCAACGAGGCCCTAAGCTAATAACCAGAGAAGGCTTCGAGACGTCTGGAATATATCACTATGCACCGTATGCTCGCCTTAATGTTAGGATTTAGGTCTCAAGAGGGAACATTTTGTTATCGTATTTTACAGTAGTTGCCCTCCAGCCCCCCTATAATATTTATCTCTGGATCCATTTCCTTCTATCTCATTTGGAAATTGAGATGCTTTATGCAGTAGGCATACATCAGCGCGAAGAGCAACCCGAAACTGACCAGGACCACTGCGACCAGCCCCATGAAGCTTGTTTCATAACCATAATGGTGCTCGATGTACCATTTGATGGTCGGTGGGGTCGACATTCCCGGCACATTGATCGTGCCTTCATCATCACCGTATTGTGATATTATCAGACCGTAGACCGTCCACGCCACCGGGCATATCCAGTAGTACCATATCCACCACTTTGGGATTTTCTAATGCAACCAAGAAAAAGAAGAAGAGGTTGAAAAGTTTTAGCAGGTTAAAATCAATGGTAGTCATGCCGGTACGAGAGAATGATGTTCGCAATTATCGTGTAGGGGGACTTACCGGTCTGGGGATGAAGAACCCGGAAAAAAGATTGAACAAAGAATAGAAGGCCGCGGCGAAGATGGCTGCTACTTGCTGGTTCGGCGTGACCGATACGATCATCATCCCGTAATAAGTGAAGTAAAGGAAGGAAAAGAAGTTGATGAAGAAGAACCAGAAGAATTTCGCCACAGTCCACTTGAAGCACACCATAGCATAGACTATTAAGGTGTAATATGATGTCTGAACGAACACATATGGTATTTCACATATGACCTGCGAAAATCGAACAACATTTCATATGAAGAAAGCTCGTAATGACACGAGGCTAGTCGGATTGGAGACTTCAATTGTCCTTCTAACCTGCGCGATCGCATATGGGAGTGATGAATACATTCCGGCTGCCCTTTCTCTGTAGAAGACTGTTCTTTCAATGGCCACAACAGGTTGAACTGTAGCTGCATTCTCTATCCCGATAAACAGTACAGAGGCGTACATTGCTCCGATGATGTTTATGAGATCAGTAGAGTTCTCTCTGGAAACAAGAAAAGAGACGGCCGCCAAATTGCATAATCAGTTCAAGAAACAAACATATTCTTTGAAATCGAGAGTGTTTTTTGAGCTTACCGTTTGGTACCAACTTTCCAGAAAGTTGAACCAACAACAAGAGCCGATGCGAAGGTGAAGATGTACCTAACCAGGTTATACTCTGGACTTCTCCAGTAAGTCCACCATTGCTTCCAGAGGCACGACTTGAACTGCCCCCAACTGGATTGAGCATGCTGAGTAGCAAAGTGAAGGTCGGTCGCGCCTGGTGGAGGCGTGCTTAGCTCTTTCACTAAGTCCTTGTTTCTCCTGCCAAGACAGAACACATGTATCATGTCATCTCCTTAACACTTCTGAATGTGTTCCTTTTATCGATTTCTGTCGTATAAAATTCATCTTACTGGTATAAGCTTGTGGATCTGTAATGCTCCGCAAAATCTATCCCTGTCCGCACTTCGGCTGTAACTGAGCTTACCTCAAGCATCCAGGTCGCTGGGTTGTGCTTGTCTTTGATTTTTGGGACACCAGGAATAGCCTGCAATTACGAATAAGGTAATGACCCCTCAACGATTTTCTAAACGATTTACTAAAATCACGAATCCTGTGTCAAAGCATTTAGATACCTCAAAGTACTCGATGACCTTTTCAGAATTTCTTCCCAACGGACCTGCATATATCACCTGCCCTCCTCTTTTCATCAGCAGAAGCTGATTTTTCGAGCTATCAGAGTTAGTCCTCCTGTAATACAACTCGCATTTAACAAATGCCATGCTACAATCTCACGAAATACCTCGTCAAAGGCCTCAAATATGTCAATGCTGGGCTGGTGAATCGTACAGACAACAGTCCTTCCGGTGTTCACTGTATTTCTCACCGTTCTCATGACAATGGCTGCAGCTCTAGCATCGAGACCAGATGTTGGCTCGTCCATGAATATAATTGAAGGATTTGAAACAAGCTCCACTGCTATGGTCAACCTTTTCCTTTGCTCCGTTGACAACCCCGTAACGCCCGGAAGTCCAACTATGGCGTCTTTGAGGCTCTCCAACTCTACCAACTCCATCACCTCATCCACGAATAACTGTGCGAGGCAACAACCACTTAGAATCCAATTCCGAGATATCTCATCGTTAAATTATGTCTCTGCGGGTGATCCTACCAGTTTTTCAGAATCTACGACATCCTTTGGGAGCCGCAGGAAGGCTGAGAATATTAGAGATTCGTGTACCGTGACCTGAGGCGAGTGTATGTCGTTCTGTTCACAGTATCCGGATATTCTTGCGAAAGTTTCCTGCTTCTTTGGGAAACCGGATATCCAAATATCACCTTCGATGTAGCCGCTGGTCTTCCTTCCTGCCAAAACATCCATTAAGGTTGTCTTTCCAGCCCCACTTACTCCCATCAGTGCGGTGAGTACGCCGGGCCTAAATGCTCCCGTCACTTCTCTCAGAAGCTTAAGCCTGCCCTCCGTGACCCCCTGTTCTTTCATTTCCTTAACGAACAATTAATCATATAACCACAAAGTTATTTTGATCAACGGCTGGGTGTAAATTCAAGGGATGTCAATGGGGCTCACGTGACTTACTGTCGGCATGTCCACGTAGTAGTTAACTTCGTCGAAGGACATCGCGAGGGGCATGAAAGGCAAGACCATTCCTCTCCTCGGAGAGACTCCTGAGATGTTGGTCGTCGCTTGCCCCATTTTCCTTGAAAGTTCCACTTCTCCTAACAGTTCGAGGAATCAATAATATCACAGTTTAAAGCAAGACTCATCTTCGAAATACATTCTTTGGTGTTTACCGTGCCCTCTTCTACCTATCCCAAGTAGTTGATCCCTCGATGCGTTGCTTTGGCTGCGAACTTCTTCGACCATCTCCTCTGATATTGTGGCTTGTGTTTTCCCTGGAGCTGCAACAAAGAGCGATGAGCAACCGCCTTGCTGTTTTCCAGAAATTGTTACAACACGATAGTTGCTTACGGCTGAAGTAGGCAAGCGCGTAGGTGAAGAGCAAATTGAAGAGGATAGTGAATCCTAGAAGGCTTCCCACACCGATCCAGAACCAGTTCCTATCTTGGAAGACATCGAAGTTCTTGAGCACTTGGACACCCAGGCTAGTAGAGTTATCTGATGCCTGCGATGTCAGTCTGCTGGTAAGTCTCCAGTTACTGAATGCGACAAAGAAGTTAATGACCTACTTGATTACTCATCCATCGTGGTGCCAACATCTCATTCACGGCGAATGCGTTGAAACCATAACTCATAGGAGATGCCCAATATCCCCATTTCCACCATTTTGGTATTTTTTCTGCGGCAGAAGAGAAATTAAAGCTATGTTCAAACCTCAGAATGGACCGTGAATATGGAATCGGGTGACAGAGCGAGTTCGGAGACTAAGCAACGGCCTTACCCCGGGGGAGAATGAAGCCCCCTTGCATGAACACGAGGAATAGTACGAGAGATCCTCCGCTGCTCGCGATGATCTCTGTCTTGCATACTCCAGCAATGAACCTGAACAGTCCAGTGGCCATCTGTTGGATCAAGAATACTACCAACAACTGCTTGAAGAACCTGAAGAAAGAAATTCCAGAAAACCCAATTACTCGGCGACCATATTCCTCGAGATTTTCCTCAAACCACACAAAATCCGTTGCACATAGAACAGACTGAACCTGCTGGGTTCGGGAGCATAGCCAATGCTGTAATACGTAACTGCCATCCAGACCAAAGACTCAGCTGCCGAGATAGGAATCCTCAGAAGAAAATTCGGAAGCGTGAAAGTCCAGGCAGGATGAAACAGAAGATCTCTGTGCTTGTAAAGAACGGGCAGCCTCGTCAACGTAAGTGACAGCTCAGCAAATCCATTAAACATGTTGATGATGAGAGTGTATATGAGTGCACCCATGTAGAATGCGCCGTCATCCTCAGTCCTCGTGTGCATCCTGCTCCTAAAGTAAACGGTAGATGTGACCACAGCGATGAGTATGATCTGGACAATCTGGAAGACGTAGACGAAGGCATTCTTCTTGATGAGGAGCCACTCCTTGTTGAAACAGGCCTTGAGGAGCTCCATCATTGGGACCGAGTACTTGGTGAAGGCAAGGGCTGCTCGATGACTTTGCTTCTTGTCGAAAGGGATCGACATGTCATTTTCGAGTCGCACCCCAGCATGGAAGTGCTTGAACTTGCTCGCGAAATCGCTCACAGTCATGTATCTGTATGGCTTGGACCTGTCCGCCCAGTACTGCTCTTGATCCTTCCTTGAAGTAACCTGTTTTCAAGAGATGGATCATCGTCGGCCACAACTCCTTAACTTATAATAATCCGTTCTTGGGCTGAACCTTAGTCAGCCCATTGACGTTATATTGGGCCTGAACGTTTAGGCCCAGTAAAGGCCCATTTAATTTCAAATGCTACCTCTTGCAAGAAATCAGCTGCGCCTTTCCTCTCTGGGCATGCGAACCCGCACCTCTCGAAGAACTCGAGGGCCTGATCCCTCGGACCCTGGTACACGATCTGGCCCTCGGACAGGAGTATGACATCGTCAAACAGTTCGAACGTCTCGGGGGCCGGTTGTAGTAGCGACATGAGGATGGTCGCGTCGGTGAGGTGCGTGATCTGTTGCAGGCACTTCGCTATTTGGAAGGTCGTGGAGCTGTCCAGCCCTGTCGATATCTCGTCCATCAACAATGTCTTGGTTGGACCAACAATCATCTCCCCTGGAATGAAAAACGAAAACAAGATGCGGATTGTGTACAATTAATAGCTATGAATGTCGATTGATTTAGTTTCTTCCCTTTAAAGCGCAAAGCTAAATTGACCTGTGGTGACCCTTTTCTTCTGCCCGCCGGATATCCCTCTGAGCATCTCATTGCCGACGATTGTGCCCCGACATAAGTCGAGTCCCAGTATCTGTTTAGTCCAGGCAATGAGTTCATAACAAAAAGTTTCATTTCGTTTGGCCGGCAAACCACAATAAGTCAACGAAGTAGGTGGGAGGAGAAAGAAGGTTGGGAACTGGGGGAAGAGGTTATTATGAATGAAGATAGGCTTGTTGTTTGACTTCTGCCCTTCCAGTAGTTATCTTGATCGTTGGATTTGCAATAATAATAAGAAAGGGGTTAAGTTTTCACATACTTTGAGTGTGTAGTCTGTAATAAGACTGCTTTCCATTCCTCCCATGGATGTTGCCTGCGTGGACACTAAATTAAAACTAAAATATGAGGTAATCCCAACTATTTCGATGTCCGATTGGACGACGACGCTTTACCTTCATGAAGAGGTCGAGTTCCGGTTCGGGGAAGATGCCGGCATGCTTCTCCCTCCTTGCCAGCTCACTCAACAGCTCTGGAAAACCCTACTGTAATTTTTCTATCTTCTGAAAAGAGTATATAGAAACGGGGGCCTGCTTTTTCATGTTCGTGCTTACCGTATCGAGTGCCGACTCCCTGGCACCTGGACGAGAAATCTAATGTCTCCTTCACGGTCATCTCGGCGACATGAACGTCATACTGGCTGATGTATGCGGAGGTCTTCCGTGGTACAAACTCACGCAGTTTGTAGCCATTGTAGGTTATTTCACCTTGGACCTGGTCGATTATTTTTTGCATTACGATGAGCACCCGGTTATTAATAGCCATAATTATCTTAATCACACCATCACATGTTCTATAATTACCTTCAAGCTGGGGTCTAATCTACCGGCAAGAGCTAACAGCAGGGTCGTCTTCCCTGAGGAAGGTGGTCCAAGCAGGAGGACCATCCTAAACAAAAAGCGCCATTACAACCAGATTAACTAAAGCCATCGGACTAGTTATCTGAAATCATCCGGGGTAATCGATCACACCTTGATGGCTTCAGTATGCCGGAGACGTTCTTGAGTATTGTGAGCCTCTTCCTTTTGGCCCATCGGACACCGAACAGGCCGCATGCTGACTCCACAATGTTTTTGGTGGCGTTCAGGAGCGTAGGAAGGGCTCTGCTCCCGACGTAACAGTCTGCTTCGACTGTTAAGTTCTCGAACCTCACTTCTACTGTAGGAAGCTTTATTCCAACCCTTCCATAATTGTAACATGTTTTAAAGAAAATCAGTACTTGTCTTGGTAAGAATATTTGAGAACAGTTGGATTTTTATGGGACTGGTTTTGTGTCAAACTATATGAGAAAAAATGGGGTTCGATGACAATCATTATTTAAGTGTATAACCAAACAGTTCGCAGTCGATTAGGTTAGGTAGAACTTATTATAGCAATAATGATAGTAATAATCGATTGTCATTGTTAAGTTAGAGTATGACCAAACAAAAGATAATGGGAAGATGGAATGTCATTTTTTATGGTTTGAGGAACTTCCATCCCCATTCGGCAACCTTAAACTATTGCTTGAATGTAACGAAAATAACTTTTTTTTGGATAGAATTCCAGGCAAAAGAATGGAGAAAAGAGAATACGATTTCACGATACGACTTACTTGTCGAGACGTTCCCGGAACTTGACGAGGAACTTTTCGTTATCGTCCTCGGCGACCTTAAACATTCGGTCAATGAACTCCAGCCGTTCCCTCACGCCGAGCTTCCTGACGTCGACCTCTTTGTTCACCACCACCTTCTCGTCCTCATCCACAACGGATTTCAAGATGCTGGTCCTGAGCCGGTCGTACGTGGGCAGCCTCTCGATTGCCGCCCACTTGAGCGCCTCCTCGTCGCAGTCGTGCCTCGCGTCCATCCCCCAACCACTAGGGCTGAATCCCCGGGTTATGCTCTCCGCCACCATCCCCATCCTCTTGCCGGACCGCCCCCTCTCGAGTCCTTCCATCGTCTCCCCCTACTACCTACCCATTCGAAGCCTAACAACAGAAAAATGTATCCAACTTACTTATATATATGAAAGTATATGTAATGACAATGGTAGGTTTATTTATGGAGTGGTTTGATTTTTTATTTTATTTGGGAGGGAGGGGGGGAGTCAACGTTGTTGGTGTCACCTTCATGATTAACATAATCACGTAAGATGGGGATTTCGATGATGTTAAATTTCCCTTGATTGGGTCGTGAAAAGACAGCTAAACTGTCATTAGCAGGTTTGTAATGTCCCTCCTGCCCTGTGCTACGATGGGCCGAGTAACTCACAAATGGGCTCATGTAAATGGGCCTGATGGTGACTCCAGGCCCTCCCATTAGTTTTGGGCCCATGTCGGGCGCTTAGCAAATAGCTTTTAGCCGACTCGGAAAGACGGACTCAAGTAAATACATTGGTTTCCTTTTCCCTTTCCCTTTCTTCAATGTTGATTTTGGGATGTATTGGTAATTTTATATGGGGGGCTGAACTGGGAGATCAATAAAGCCTAAAATTTAGGCAAAGGTTGATGGGTCCACTCAGGCCCTGTATGTCCCACCCATCTCTTTTCTTTTTTAGGGAACGTTCGTTCATCGAACAAGAATCATACTCGAAAAATAAAGCATACACTCTGAACTCTTGAGCTAACCTTTTAAGTACGTACGAATTTTTCCTCTTTTGAATCTCCAAAGGAGCGATGCTTCTTCTTCTTCTTCTTCTTTTCTTTGAATGTCGAGAGGAGCGATACATCATCAAATGAATAATGAAGACGTTCTTCAAGGCTGTAAAGCGGAGATTGGGAAGGTGGTTCTGTCCATGTCGGGGGACGTCCACGACATTCCATCATTGCCTTTTGCTTTCTCTCTGTCTCGTCTCTCTTTTTATTTTTTTTTCTTCCTAATGATGTCTCCCTCTCGTGCATCATCATCATCACAGACCAAGTTACTTGCAATGAGCAGCGGCAGCAGTGATCCTTTCACCAGGAGTATTATTATCAACTCACTCTGCACGAAGCCGCCCAACGTGTGCTTTGACGAGTTTATCCCACATGCCATGGCCGTTTCCCCTCAACCGTCCCTGCAAGACGGTCCTATCGATTTCCGGGCGCCTCCCCCCTCCCCCGTCGCGTCAGGGAGACGTTCCTGCGTTACGAACGACGACGTCATCACCGAGTTCCTGCAGTCCTCGCTCCGCGTCCCCGATCTTGTGCTTCCTGACAAGATCTTCCCCAGGCAGAGGTTCATCGACAACCCTTCTGTGATCGACATCCGTTCCCTGAGGGATGGTGGCTCGCGGCGCGAAGCTGCCTTGAGGATGCTAGATTCCATAGCGAGGGTGGGTTGTTTCCAGCTGGTCGAGTTTGGGATCTCGCGTGAGCTACTGCTAAAAGCTGTCAATGCGGCTGGGGGGGTGTTCGAGGTGTCGAGCCTAGGAAGGGACTCGGTGACGAGGTCGGCCGAGAGGTTTCTTGGGTTCGAGGAGGTTCATGTCGAAGAGGAGGAGAGTGAATCCGCAGAGGAGTTTGTGTGGTGCGATGACAAAGGCCTGAACCTAGACTTGGAAAGAGTTTGGCCGAAAGGATTCTCAAACTTCAGGTAATCATTAATCATTACAAACAGCATTAACTCTTCTAACCTTTCATTAATTAAATCCTTTTGTCCTTTCCAAATTAAGTTCATCCGATTCTTCCATTTTATTTGTGATTTTGCAGAGAGAAAATGATATGGATGAATTCTGAACTCGACAAAGTTGCGGAGACGATTTTCTCCGCTCTGTGGGAGCACTCGCTCAAGCTGATGTGCAAGGACGACAATCTGACCGTGGAAGAGAGATGCGGTGGTTCGGTGCTGTGTATAGTGAAGCACAGGCCGAGCCTTGAGACCGATAGGTTGGCGAGCTCATTGCGGTATGACATAATCAAGATGATGATTAGAGGAGCCGACTACTCCCACGCCCTCTGTCTTCACGTGCCGAACGGAGCTTCACAATTCCATGTTTACTCGAAGAAAGGGTGGGTGTTGTTTTGCCCGGAGAAGGACTCCATCATCGTCACGGTCGGTGATCGGTTCCAGGTATGGCCCGACACTAGGCTTGATATAGAAGTTTTCGGATCGGATATTTTATGAGACACGTTTTCGTCATAGGCATCGTGCGGAGGACAGTATAGGCATGTCATCGGGAGGCCAGTATTCGAAGGCGGAAGCAAGGACAGTGTCTCAATTGGGTTACTGTACTTGCCGCCGCAGCTGCCATTGGCCAAGGAAAAAATGGCCAGCCAGATAACAGTTGGGCAGCAGGCCATGATAGCCGTGGTTCTGACCCTCGTCTACCATTTTGTTGTGTACATGTTCAAGAACTTGGGAGATACGTGAAGCAATTGTAACACCCAAACTGGAACAAAGACCATTCCTTTACATCTTGGTTGCGAGTTTGAACAAAGATTATATTGTTATTACTATTATTTTGGTACCCAGTTGTTTGAATTATATATATATATATAGAGTGCAAAACCATGCCTTGGACCTAAAGCTACATGACTCCTCAGAGGAGGCCCTGCTAATCACCGCTGACTACGTCAACAACAGGACTCCCACCTGTGTCTACGTCCCAAGACAGATACCACGAGCAGAACTGATAAAGCTACTCCCAGAAAAATGGGTCACAGACTACGAACAAATCAAGAAGCGCACCGAACCAGTTGTTCCTATACAGTCTACTACCTCCACATTCATTAGGGACAAGGATGGTACGGTCACCATCAAGTTTGATAGACCCAAGGACAAGGAACCTTCTGCACCACCACTTTTCCCAAGTATGTTTATGGTACAGCCAGTTCCTAGGGAAAAGAAACCAGATTCGCTCAATAAGATCATCCATTCCTTTGATGGACAAGGAAACCCTTCCTATTTCTTCAAGGATAGATGTTCTGGTCATTGCTTCTGGGATGATACCCAGTGCGATCCCATTTGTGATTGTGACCAGCCAGAAGAACTAGAGGGAAAAAGAAGAAAACGAAGATCATGCAACAAGAGCAAACATCTTCCCATTCCTGACTCCGATGATGATAGTGATCAAGAGGACTTTTGCAATAAACCCATAAGAAAGTTGGGAAGACCAGGATTACTTGGACAGCCATCCGGGAAATTTGATTACATAGTTGATTACAGCATTCCAGCCACTAGCCTAAACAAAGACCCGATCATCCCTACAGGATGGGATAGTCAAGACAAACCAACTGCTCCATCTACAGAACTAGTATGGAGGAAGAAACTTCCAGTCAAGCAACCCCAAAGGATCCTTCCTTGTTATAAGCCAATCTTGAAGTGGCAGAAGAAACACCCTGAGGAACCAGTTCTCCCACTCAACTTGACAGAAAAGGAATCACCAACTTCAGAGAATATTGCACCTTCAAGATACAACCAGTATTTTGGTCGTTGTTCTCGTGAAACCAGAACCAGTACTCTCCAGAGTCCTCCGATGATTATGATGATGAAACCTGACACTCATAATTATACTTTCCCACCTACTGAAGATCATACGGTTGACAATGTCAAGTATATGGCCAAGATTCCAGTACCAACAGCCCGAGATCAGGCTGGAAGACCAATGGAAAATAGTATGGCAGAAACGGTCTTGAACTGGCAGAGTCAAAACGCATTGAAACAGAATGATGCCCTGTGTAGCATCAATCGCAAGATCGAGACATTTCAGAACCATTTTCTTACAGCCGAGAAGACCCTTCATGAAAAACTGGATGAACACCATGAGCATCTCTGTGAAAGGATAGATTCTGATAATGAAAGAATGCATGAAGTGCTGAGAGTCTTACAGAAGAGCCTAGACAATTTCCTTCAAGGGAAATATCCTTCCTATTTTAGGGCAGACCTAGATGAAGAGATCATCAAGCTCAAAAGGAAGATCAAGGCCATAGAAGAACGGACATCTCCTACTCCTATTCCTCAGAAACAGCCAGCAGATCCTTTTGGTTTTAATAGGCATTCATTTTACTCACCTCTGCAGGAACATGCCAAAGGATACAGCATTTTTTCACCAACAACAAAGCGAGATGTTGCAGAACTCAGGGACATTGCCAAAAGACAACAAAAGGAAGAACACAGGAAGAGGGAGATAAAAGAAGGGAAAAGAAAGATTCCTAGTTCCGTAACTACAGAAAAAAGGCGACAACCAAGCCGTTCAAGTTCCACCAGTTCTCCAAGCCAACCACTGCCCAAACAACATCTGTTTATCAGAGAAAGGCATCAACCAACGGAATCAGGGACTTCTCCTTCTGAAGACTACACTAATACTAGTGGATATGAGGACACAGCCTCAGATCAGGTGAATGAATTTTCTCCTCAGATTTTCTTGACCAAATGCACTTTATCCAGTCTAGAAGATACATCGTCCGATCCAGAAATTACTTCTTCAAGCTCGGAATTAGAAAGTGCTTCTTCAAGCTCGGAATCCCTTTTGAACCCCTTTAAGGATGAGCCACCTACTATACTCATGGCTGATAGGGAGCCAGAAGTTTATGAGCCAGAAGATGAAGATCTATCTGATCAATCAGGAGATAGACAAAGGCAGAATCCCAATACTGGAGATAAGCACACTCCACGTTTTACTCTAGATGACCTCAGATGGGATAAATGGGCAGATAGATTAAAGGAATTTCATTCTTGGTGTTTAACCAAAAGACTGACAGTTTTCTCTTCAATTGATATATTGTCAGAGCTAACAACTAGGTTCACAGGAATCTTAAAGACTTGGTGGGACCTTATCCCAGAACCAACACAAATTCAGCTGCTAAGTCTCCAGTTTCAAGAATTTCTAAGCCATGTTCATGCCCATTTCATAGGAAATCCAGACAATCAGATGGATGACATACGGAGAGAATTCTTCAAGCGAAAATGTTGCTCCTACAACAAGAAGGAGATCAACAAGCACTTTAAGCGTATGATCCACTTATTCCTCAATCTTGGAGCAGATAGTGCTTTAAAACCTGTCTTCTTATCATCTGTATTGGAAGATATATCTTCTCTGGTTGAAAAGGAATTAGCAGCCAAGAATCTCCGAATTATGGACTTGACTATGGGACAGATTGTACAGGCAGTACATTTTGCGGTCAATGAGCTCTGTCAACGGAAAGAGGTAATACGAACTTTCTTAAAACATGATAAGAAACTTGACATTGCTTGCAGGCCCCCAAAGTACATGACGAAATGTAAAAAGGAGGTATGTGACTGCTCAGGGAAATTGAAAAAGAAACATAGAAGCACTAAGCCTTACTACACCAAGCCTGACCACAAGAGATACAGCAAGAAACGAGCAAAGAGATACCCAGTCAGGTTTGCTCCACAGAAAAAGAAAAGGTTTTTACGATTCAAGAGCAAAACCTCTCCAGGAGTCAAATCCTCCAAATGCTATGTCTGTGGAAAAAAGGGACATTATGCGAAAGAATGTCCTCAAGGTCAGAGGAAGTTTGTAGCACAACTGGAAGCTCTCACAGGTGTAACATTGCAGGATGCAGATGTAGAATCAATCTTCTCTTTGGATGATGAGCCAACCATATGTTGTCTTGAAGACCAACATACATGGCATGGCCCAACCAATTACTCAGAAGATCCTGATTATCAGGAGATTTACACATTCACCACCATCTCTCGGCATCCTCCAAGTTCAAGGGATAAAATCCCTTCTCTCTATACAAGATCACTTCCTTCTTGTGAATCCAGCACCAGACAGGAAGATTCACCTGTAGAAGAACCTGGTACCACACATGAAACCTCAGCTGAGAAAGAAAACTCATCAAGTCCACCATTCATTGCTACTACAAGAGTCTCTCCTCACATTAAGGTACAAATTTACCTATCAAAGTCCTATACAAGCAATAGCTTTCCTTGATACAGGAGCTGCTGAGAGCCTGATCAATCCAGCCATGATCCCACCAAACTTCTTGGTCCCAGAAGTAAATACCTACAAGGCAGCTTCCAATAAAACATTCTCGACCTACCTCAGGACAAAGGTCATCAGTATAATGATTTTCCCTACTTGCACTATAAGCTCTGCTATTGTTGCCACTGACCTCCCAGGAAAAGACCTTGTCCTAGGATGGGACTTGTTGCACAAAATCCCAAGCTTAAGATTGCTACCTACAGGATTACGTTTCAAATCAAGCTTCAAGCCATTTGTCCAGCAAGAAAGGATTTATTCAATTCAACCAGCTGAACAGCTTAAAGAACTTTTCAGACCCATGTTTGCAGACAACCACCGGCAGTTCCTAGCCAAGTGCCCTAATCCATTGTGGAAAAACCCTCAGTTCTTCGTCAGCTTGCCCTTCAAACAGAATGAAGATGTCACTCCAACAAAAGCAAGCCACCCAGGATTGAATCCTGAAGATACTGTAAAGATTTAAGAAGAATGTGAAGAACTTCGAAAGCAAGGATTGATAGAAAGATCAACCTCGCCCTGGGCATGTCAAGCCTTTTATGTGAACAAAAGATCAGAGCAAGCAAGAGGAAAGAAGAGGATGGTGATCAACTATCAACCATTGAATCATTTCCTTATGGACATCAGCTTTCCTCTGCCAAATAAAACAGCTTTATTCTCATCTTTAGCAAAGGCAAAGGTATTCTCAAAGTTCGATCTAAAGAGTGGATTCTGGCAGATTGGAATTAACCCAGAAGACAGATGGAAAACAGCATTTTGCATTCCTAATGGTCATTACCAATGGACAGTCTTACCATTTGGACTGAAGACTGCCCCCTCACTTTTCCAAAAAACAATGACTCACATTTTTGGATCCATCCAATCATCTGCTCTCATTTACATAGATGACATTTTGCTATTTAGCAATGATTTAACCTCTCATGAAGCTTTGCTAAAGGAGTTTGCACAACTCTTAAGCCAGTATGGAATCATGCTTGCAGAAAAGAAGGTACACCTCTGTACCACTACGATTGACTTTTTGGGAATGAGACTGGCAGATGGACAATACTACACTGGACCGCATATCGCACAGGAACTACTGAAGTTCCCTGATTCACACTTGACGGTCAAACAGGTACAACAATTTCTGGGTATAGTAAATTATTTAAGAGATTTTGTCCCAGGAATTAGCCAGCATACCAGTCAGCTAGAGAAACATCTAAAGAAGAATGCACTACCTTGGAATGATGCTCAAACCGAAGCAGTCAAGGTCCTAAAGACCAAATTGCAGACTCTACCCCCACTCCAAATTCCTTCTGATGGACTTAGAATCCTCCAGACAGATGCTAGTAATGAATTTTGGGCTGCAATATTACTAGAAGAAAAGGATGGACAAAGAAAGGTTTGCGCATACAAATCGAGAAAATTCAGTCATGCTGAACAGCACTACCATTCGTCGATCAAGGAAATATTGGCAGTCAAATATGGCATCAAGAAGTTCGAATTCCACTTAGCAGGACATCATTTCCTGGTGGAGACAGATTTCAAATCATTCAGCTCAATGATGAATTTCAACACAAAGATTGTACCCAATGCCCAACTATTAAGACTGTCAGAATGGTTCTCTCAGTATTCATTTACAGTCAAGCACATCAAAGGTAAATCTAATGTGGTTGCTGATTTCTTGTCCAGACCATTTGATACGGCAAACCCTAGGCTGTTAGAACATCCAAAGCTACAGGCTATGTTCACCACTCATATTCAAGCAAAGCCTCGAAGAAATCAAGCCACTTCCATGCCCCCAGAAATTCATAAGTGGAATGAATTATTCAGATTTGACTATGCTCAGGAAATACTTGATCAACCATACCCAAGGATGCAGTACTACCTGGAATAGATTTTCCAAAAGCACGGACAGATGTTCTTCCCAATCGAAGGACTACATCCTACGTATCCATTTCTACATATCTTTCCTCTTCGCCCAGAAGAAATATTCCCAAAGGAATTGAAATGGTTTCTATGGTATTTCTTCCATTCACATACCATTGCGTTGGAATTCCCTGCAGCAGAAATGCTTCATTATCTCGACAGCTTTGGAGATCTATTTGTCTATTCTCCACACCAACATCCACATGCTTATTTAGCAGAGGTGCTATCATGGTTCGCACCCTTGGTACAATGGAGGATATGGTTCGAGGAACATGCATATCGCTACCAGAAGTGGCCCGGGATTACAGCTAACTCTATTTTTCTGTTTTGCAGGAGATGGCACTATAGTGAGGAAGCACATTCATTAGTCTCTATTAACACTGTTGATGAATTCTCATGTCTTCCCATTTCAATTGCTTTGCACTATGGAGAATTTGAAGATGTATTAGTACAGCTACCACATGCCATTCCTCCTTCATACCATCCAGGCACACCTGAGTACCATGATGCAGCATACAACAGACAATGCCTCACTGAAAGACTTTGCACTTTGAACACATGCCCTTGGCCTACAGAAGAAGACCTTTTGGCCCAAAGAATTTTGCGAATGGACATGACTCATGTTTGGAACCTCTCGATGGCCCTACATACATTCTCACAAACCCAAACTGATTGGGATGCCGTTGCAGAAGACATACTCCACAGTATGGATCTAACAGGCCCAGGATCGTCACAAAGCCCAGATCAATCAGCCGGTCCATCAACAAGATACAAGAGACCCCCAAAAGCTAAAGACAAGGACCCACATGGAAAGAAGCCAAAGACTCACCAGTAATCCTCACATGCATAAAGGACAAAGAGATAAGATCAAATCTCTTTACAGCTCAAGAAGATAAGATCGAATCTTCCAGCTCACCAAAGCACTACAAAATTTTTAAGTGTAACGTGGACAACCCTCCACCTAGTTTTATTTTCTAGTTTCCGCTATAAATAGCTATCTCTTGTAACATTGAAAAAACAAGTCTCGAGCAATACATAAGTTTTCCCAAGAAAAACCTCTCGAGCACTACTTTCATGGCGTTCTAAAACACTCATAGGGCATTAACCAGGGCAGGCAGTAGGATCATCTAGATCTCTCACCAATCCTCTCTATCTTCGATAAACCCAAACAAATCAAAAAACCCAGAAAACCCAGAAGTTTGAGTTTATGTCTTTTCTACTTTGTCTATTTATATTTATTGTGTTACTCTTATTCCCAGAAATATCCAGGTTCTTGTTCACTCTCATGCTCTACATCATTTCACCAATCCTCCTCCTCGTATCAAGATAATCCTGGTGAATTCATCTTTTTCTCTCTCTTGATTATACATTTTCCAGTAAAAGTGTGAAAGTGTTATTTACAGACAGCATATTGTCTCTTTGAAGTAATCTCTTTGAGGGTCCGTAAGACTATCTATTTCGCCAGTAAGTGCCACTTAGCCAGGAGGGCGTTCGGCCAAGGCTTGATATTGATAGCAGGCGAAGGATGAGACCTCCGAGGAGACATTGCCTCTGTAAACCTCATTTTCCCCTAAACTGGTGGATGCACAATCACTTTCAAATGATTCACCGTAGACGTTTTGAAGAGCCCATATGGAAATCTCCCAGACACCTTAAACGTCTAGCCTACCATATTAGATGGTTAACTGAATACATAGAGCTCAAAGTCCAGAAAACCATCCTAAAGCAAGTTGAAGTCTTCCTTGAGTATGAATTGTGTGATAGCCCAGATAAAAACTGGTTTATTACCCCTTATGAAGGAAGGTACGCCCGAGCCTGGAAAAAACTAAAAGAACATGTCCAATATAGAGCTTATCTTGTTTGGTACTCTAAGAATTTTTTGTATTGGAATTCTATGTAGTACTATTTCTTGTAAGATTCTGTATTTTCTCTGTCTAGATTCAGCTTGGTGTTTGTACGATTTACTTGTATTTGTTTGTATACAAGTTCATGTCTGAAGTATAAGTTGTGTCTATTCAGAAGTATAATTGGTATCAGAGCCCGTACAGGTCTGAGTACATACTCTTTCCCGTCGTTTTCTTCCTTTTTTTTCAGAGAGAGAGAGAGAAATAGAGATCCTTACTCATGCCTGACGTTATTACCCTGCCTTGCCACCATGGAAAGCCCCATAAAAAAGGAAAAGATTTTTAAGGTTCAAAAGCAGAACTTCTACAAGAGTTAATGACCATTAGGAATGCAAAATGCTGTTTTCCATCTATCTTCTGGGTTAATTCCAATCTGCCAGAATCCACTCTTTAGATCGAACTTTGAGAATACCTTTGCCTTTGCTAAAGATGAGAATAAAGCTGTTTTATTTGGCAGAGGAAAGCTGATGTCCATAAGGAAATGATTCAATGGTTGATAGTTGATCACCATCCTCTTCTTTCCTCTTGCTTGCTCTGATCTTTTGTTCACATAAAAGGCTTGACATGCCCAGGGCGAGGTTGATCTTTCTATCAATCCTTGCTTTCGAAGTTCTTCACATTCTTCTTAAATCTTTACAGTATCTTCAGGATTCAATCCTGGGTGGCTTGCTTTTGTTGGAGTGACATCTTCATTCTGTTTGAAGGGCAAGCTGACGAAGAACTGAGGGTTTTTCCACAATGGATTAGGGCACTTGGCTAGGAACTCTTGATGATTCTCTGCAAACATGGGTTTGAAGAGTTCTTTAAGCTGTTCAGCTGGTTGAATTGAATAAATCCTTTCTTGCTGGACAAATGGCTTGAAGCTTGATTTGAAACGTAATCCTGTAGGTAGCAATCTTAAGCTTGGGATTTTGTGCAACAAGTCCCATCCTAGGACAAGGTCTTTTCCTGGGAGGTCAGTGGCAACAATAGCAGAGCTTATAGTGCAAGTAGGGAAAATCATTATACTGATGACCTTTGTCCTGAGGTAGGTCGAGAATGTTTTATTGGAAGCTGCCTTGTAGGTATTTACTTCTGGGACCAAGAAGTTTGGTGGGATCATGGCTGGATTGATCAGGCTCTCAGCAGCTCCTGTATCAAGGAAAGCTATTGCCTGGATAGGACGGTGATACTTTGATAGGTAAATTTGTACCTTAATGTGAGGAGATACTCTTGTAGTAGCAATGAATGGTGGACTTGATGAGTTTTCTTTCTCAGCTGAGGTTTCATGTGTGGTACCAGGTTCTTCTACAGGTGAATCTTCCTGTCTGGTGCTGGATTCACAAGAGGATAGTGATCTTGTATAGATAGAGGGAATTTTATCCCTTGAACTTGGAGGATGCCGAGAGATGGTGGTGAAGGTGTAAATCTCCTGATAATCAGGATCTTCTGAGTAATTGGTTGGGCCATGCCATGTATGTTGGTCTTCAAGACAACATATGGTTGGCTCATCATCTAAAGAGAAGATTGACTCTACATCTGCATCCTGTAATGTTACACCTGTGAGAGCTTCTAGTTGGGCTATGAACTTCTTCTGACTTTGTGGGCATTCCTTTGCATAATGTCCTTTTTTACCGCACACATAACACTTGGAGGATTTAGATTTTGAAGAAGTTCGGCCTTTGAATCTCAGAAATCTTTTCCTTCTTTGAGGGGCAAACCTGACTGGATATCTCTTTGCTTGTTTGTTTCTGTATCTTTTGTGGTCAGGTTTTGAATAGTAAGGCTTGGTGCTGCTATGCTTCTTTTTCAATTTTCTTGAGCAGTCACATGATTTCTTTTGGCATTTTGTCATGTACTTTGGGGGCCTGCAAGCAATGTCAAGTTTCTTATCATGTTTTAAGAAAGTTCGTATTACCTCTTTCCGTTGACAGAGCTCATTGACCGCAAAATGTACTGCCTGTACAATCTGTCCCATAGTCAAGTCCATGATTCGGAGATTCTTGGCTGCTAATTCCTTTTCAACCAGAGAAGATATATCTTCCAATACAGATGATAAGAAGACAGGTTTTAAAGCACTATCTGCTCCAAGATTGAGGAATAAGTGGATCATTCGTTTGAAATGCCTATTTATCTCCTTTTTATTGTAGGAGCAGCATTTTCGCTTGAAGAATTCTCTCCGTATGTCATCCATCTGATTGTCTGGATTTCCTATGAAATGGGCATGAACATGGCTTAGAAATTCTTGAAACTGGAGACTTAGCAGCTGAATTTGTGTTGGTTCTGGGATAAGGTCCCACCAAGTCTTTAAGATTCCTGTGAACCTAGTTGTTAGCTCTGACAATATATCAATTGAAGAGAAAACTGTCAGTCTTTTGGTTAAACACCAAGAATGAAATTCTTTTAATCTATCTGCCCATTTATCCCATCTGAGGTCATCTAGAGTAAAACGTGGAGTGTGCTTATCTCCAGTATTGGGATTCTGCCTTTGTCTATCTCCTGATTGATCAGATAGATCTTCATCTTCTGGCTCATAAACTTCTGGCTCCCTATCAGCCATGAGTATAGTAGGTGGCTCATCCTTAAAGGGGTTCAAAAGGGATTCCGAGCTTGAAGAAGCACTTTCTAATTCCGAGCTTGAAGAAGTAATTTCTGGATCGGACGATGTATCTTCTAGACTGGATAAAGTGCATTTGGTCAAGAAAATCTGAGGAGAAAATTCATTCACCTGATCTGAGGCTGTGTCCTCATATCCATCAGTATCAGTATAATTTTCAGAAGGGGAAGTCCCTGATTCCGTTGGTTGATGCCTTTCTCTGATAAACAGATGTTGTTTGGGCAGTGGTTGGCTTGGAGAACTGGTGGAACTTGAACGGCTTGGTTGTCGCCTTTTTTCTGTAGTTACGGAACTAGGAATCTTTCTTTTCCCTTCTTTTATCTCCCTCTTCCTGTGTTCTTCCTTTTGTTGTCTTTTGGCAATGTCCCTGAGCTCTGCAACATCTCGTTTTGTTGATGGCGCAAAAAGGCTGTATCCTTTTGCATGTTCCTGCAGAGGTGAGTAAAAAGAATGCCTATTAAAACCAAAAGGATCTGGAGGTGATTTTTGAGGAATGGGAGTAGGAGATGTTCGTTCTTCTATGGCCTTGATCTTCCTTTTGAGTTTGATAATTTCTTCATCTGGGTCTGCTCTGAAGTAGGAAGGATATTTCCCTTGAAGGAAATTGTCTAGGCTTTTCTGTAAGACTCGCAGAACCTCATGCATTCGTTCATTATCAGAATCTATCCTTTCACAGAGATGCTCATGGTGTTCATCCAGTTTTTCATGAAGGGTCTTCTCGGCTGTAAGAAAATGGTTCTGAAATGTCTCGATCTTGCGATTGATGCTACACAGGGCATCATTCTGTTTCAATGCGTTTTGACTCTGCCAGTTCAAGACCGTTTCTGCCATACTATTTTCCATTGGTCTTCCAGCTTGATCTCTGGCTGTTGGAACTGGAATCTTGGCCATATACTTGACATTGTCAACCGTATGATCTTCAGTAGGTGGGAAAGTATAATTATGAGTGTCAGGTTTCATCATCATAATCATCGGAGGACTCTGGAGAGTACTGGTTCTGGTTTCACGAGAACAACGACCAAAATACTGGTTGTATCTTGAAGGTGCAATATTCTCTGAAGTTGGTGATTCCTGATTTGTCAAGCTGAGTGGTAGGATTTGTTCTTCAGTGTGTTTCTTCTGCCATTTTAAGATTGGTTTGTAACAAGGAAGAACCTTTGGAGGTTGTTTGACCGGACGTTTCTTCCTCCAAACCGATGCGTCGGGCTGAGGAGCTGGTTTGTCTTGACTATCCCATCCTGTTGGGATAATTTGGTCTTTGTTTAGGCTAGTGGCTGGAATGTTGTAATCAACTATGTAGTCAAATTTTCCAGATGGCTGTCCAAGCAATCCTGGTCTTCCCAACTTTCTTATGGGTTTATTGCAAAAGTCCTCTTGATCACTATCATCATCGGAGTCAGGAATGGGAAGATGTTTGCTCTTGTTGCATGATCTTCGTTTTCTTCTTTTTCCCTCTAGTTCTTCTGGCTGGTCACAATCACAAATGGGATCGCACTGGGTATCATCCCAGAAGCAGTGACCAGAACATCTATCCTTGAAGAAATAGGAAGGGTTCCCTTGTCCGTCAAAAGAATGGATGATCTTATTGAGCGAATCTGGCTTCTTCTCCCTAGGGACGGGCTGTACCATAAACATACTTGGGAAAAGTAGTGATGTAGGAGATTCCTTATCCTTGGGTCTATCAAACTTGATGGTGACCGTACCATCCTTGTCCCTAATGAATGTGGAGGTAGTAGACTGTATAGGAACAACTGGTTCGGTGCGCTTCTTGATTTGTTCGTAGTCTGTGACCCATTTTTCTGGGAGTAGCTTTATCAGTTCTGCTCGTGGAATTTGTCTTGGAACATAGACACAGGTAGGAGTCCTGTTGTTGGCGTAATCAGCTGTGATCAGCAAGGCTTCTTCTGAGGATTCATGTAGCTTTAGGTCCAAGGCGTGGTTTTGCACTCTATATGCCATTTGGTAGTGCAGAGTTGCCTCGATGGAGTCTGACACAATAGGTGCTCCGCAAATCTGGATCTGGACCTGTAATGCCTGCTGAATCTTATCATCCCTGAGAGACATGCAGAAGTTAGGATAAAGAGTGACAAATACAGTTCCTGCATTCAGAGTCGTCTCAATTGTCCCAATGACCGCATGCTGATATTCTAAGTATCTAGTGTCCAATAAGGCCATTCGTGCAGTAACGGGCAGTCCTTTCCGTCCATGGTAAGTTAGGGCAAGTCTGATTGCTCCAAAATGGAGATGTGTATATCCCTTTCGTAACCATGCGTCCAGAAATTCAATGGGCCATTGTAGAGTCACAAACTGTTCTCTTTGGGTTCCCATGATGGGATGCTGGTTGAATTTACTGGTCTGGACATATTCAAGGACCGAAGAGGCCTGTTGTCTGATTAAAGTCCGAATGCTTCTTATTGGGCCTGTCAAGGGCTTAGTATATGCAGCATATGGGTTAAGCAAAGGAAGCTTAGTGCTAGCAACCTGGTTTTCATCACAGTCCTTATGGGTAATCTCATAAAGTGATTCTATACTAGAAGTGGATCTTCTTGAGGACGAGCTGAGGTCAAGGGTTATGGGGCTATCCATGGTGGTAAGGCAGGGTAATAACGTCAGGCAGGAGTAAGGATCTCTATTTCTCTCTCTCTCTCTGAAAAAAAAGGAAGAAAACGACGGGAAAGAGTATGTACTTAGACCTGTACGGGCTCTGATACCAATTATACTTCTGAATAGACACAACTTATACTTCAGACATGAACTTGTATACAAACAAATACAAGTAAATCGTACAAATACCAAGCTGTATCTAGACAGAGAAAAGACAACAAGATCTCACAGGAAAAAGTACTACATGGAGTTCCAATACAGAAAATTCTTAGAGTACCAAACAAGATAAGCTCTATACTGGACATGATCTTTTAGTAGGATCACCTATATCTCTCACCACATCTCTCTACCTTCGATAAACAAAAAAAAAAAAACTCAAAAAACCCAGAAAACCCAGAAGTTTGAGTTTATGTCTTTTCTACTTTGTCTATTTATATTTATTGTGTTACTCTTATTCCCAGAATTTTCCAAGCTCTTGTTCACTATAACATCTCATATTCTCGTATCACGATTAATCCTGGTGAATTCATCATTTTCTCTCTCTTGATTATGCCTTTTCTAGTAAAACTGTGAAAGTGTTGTTTACAGACAGCATATTGTCTCTTTGAAGTAATCTCTCTGAGGGTCCGTAAGACTATCTATTTCGCCAGTAAGTGCCACTTAGCCAGGAGGGCGTTCGGCCAAGGCTTGATATTGATAGCAGGCGAAGGATGAGACCTCCGAGGAGACATTGCCTCTGTAAACCTCATTTTCCCCTAAACTGGTGGATGCACAATCACTTTCAAATGATTCACCGTAGACGTTTTGAAGAGCCCATATGGAAATCTCCCAGACACCTTAAACGTCTAGCCTACCATATTAGATGGTTAACTGAATACATAGAGCTCAAAGTCCAGAAAACCATCCTAAAGCAAGTTGAAGTCTTCCTTGAGTATGAATTGTGTGATAGCCCAGATAAAAACTGGTTTATTACCCCTTATGAAGGAAGGTACGCCCGAGCCTGGAAAAAACTAAAAGAACATGTCCAATATAGAGCTTATCTTGTTTGGTACTCTAAGAATTTTTTGTATTGGAATTCTATGTAGTACTATTTCTTGTAAGATTCTGTATTTTCTCTGTCTAGATTCAGCTTGGTGTTTGTACGATTTACTTGTATTTGTTTGTATACAAGTTCATGTCTGAAGTATAAGTTGTGTCTATTCAGAAGTATAATTGGTATCAGAGCCCGTACAAGTTTGAGTACATATTCTTTGCCTTCGTTTTCTTCCTTTTTTCAGAGAGAGAGAGAGATAGCGATCCTTACTCCTGCCTAACGTTAATGCCCTGCCTTACCACCATGGAAAGCCCCATAACCCTTGACCTCAGCTCGTCCTCAAGAAGATCTACTTCTAGTATAGAATCACTTTATGAGATTACCCATAAAGACTGTGATGAAAACCAGGTTGCCAGCACTAAGCTTCCTTTGCTTAATCCATATGCTGCATACACTAAGCCCTTGACAGGCCCAATAAGAAGCATTCGGACTCTAATCAGACAACAGGCCTCTTCGGTCCTTGAATACGTTCAGACCAGTAAATTCAACCAGCATCCCATCATGGGAACCCAAAGAGAACAGTTTGTGACTCTACAATGGCCCATTGAATTTCTGGACGCATGGTTACGAAAGGGATATACACATCTCCATTTTGGAGCAATTAGACTTGCCCTGACTTACCATGGACGAAAAGGATTAAAAATAATAATTCTTCTGAATAGATAGAATTAGTAATCTAAAAAACCAAATGTAACAACGATAATTTCAAAAACGTGTTAAATAACAACAATTGGGACGGAAAGATGAATTACATGCATACATTTTTGTAAAAGAAAAAAATATAATGATATAGGGTTTCCTCATCCTACCGATTCAAAATTTTTGATACTATCACTTTTACCGTTTACGATTCTACCTAGTTAGGTTCGATCGTAACGACTTAAGCTCAATAGTTTGATCCCGATCCTGATAACCAGGATCGAGAGTGTTCTTATTAATATACATTTTATATATAAACCAATATATTAAACCACTCTTGACAAAACTATACAAGAAATTGGTAAAATGGGGCAGAACTCCATGGAACTCCTGACTGATTACTACTACTACTACGGTAATAGAGTTGTTTTTTAATGTCCTAGAGTTAGCACACACCATCATATATGCTCTCATGAGTATTACATCCTACGACATACTATTAAAGCCTTGTCCTAAACTCAGGCAGCAGAATATGCATTAGGAGGAGAAATGATACCTCGGCCCCCCCAACTGGTGGCCAAAAACTCTTGTATTCTGTGGCGGTTTTGGGGACACAGCATGACACTGACACTCACGAAACAGTTCTTCCTAACAGATGGAGGTGATGTAAAGATTCTTCGCCCACTTCTCCTGTCAATCCACCAGAGAAGTTTAGGGTTACAAAAATTAAATACGTCAAGACAGTCTAGGAGAGACTTATGCAATGGGACCTTGACATGGGTGCTAGGAAAAGCAGAGGATTGAAGAGTCTCCTGCGTTTCATCAGAGGGCCGCCTCCTTGCCACACTCAGGACGAACGCAGCTTGGTCCCATGTGGCAGCTGTAGCTGTAATGCAGTACCCGTAATCCCAATGCTTATGAATACCTTCACTTGGGTAAAGGAAATCCAGTTCAACAGCCTGAAATACAACATTTTTCTTTCATTGGCTTTGCTAACAGCAGATAATAAGGGGAATTGTTCCTTGAAGAATGAGAGAAGCAAGTCTCGTCTGTTCAGAAAACCCAGCACCACGAGACATAACGACTGCCCATCGGCATCCGGTGGTTGCCATAGCAGTCACATGGAAATCCTCCTTCCATTTCTTGTTTATCCATTTATAGGAGAACGCGTCACTGACTTTGTATGATTGCTGCAAATACTGAGTGCCTAGGTATGATATCATAGCAATAATTAGGTCTGTCACAATACAAAGCTACAGAGAAATGCGTGCAAATATGTGAAACACTGACCTTTAGACATTACCATCAATGAGCTCCGTTAGTAGCTCCCGACACCGCACTGATATAATAATTCTTGTCCCATTTTTCCATGATCCGCTCCTGCAACCACAGAGACTTTAGAGACTTGAAAAAACTTTTTTATGTGGTCTACACCCAGACGGAAGCCTCCAAAGTACCTTGTGAAGGAAAAAAGGTGACAACTGGTAAACTTGAGAAGTGAATCCTGTCCCAGCATCCAAGATTAACGCCTAAAGGTTTTGACAAGATGCTACACTACTGATAAACAATCCATCCTCGTTCCCTTTCTCGATATGCTGGTGCAGTCTTGACTCAGCCACATTATAGTGATACCTAAAACAACAAACGTAAAAGTAATTTGACAGTGATGGTAAGCCATCTATTCTGGCACAAACAAATCAGGAAAAGTACAACTGTGGAAAACCTGTGAAGCTTTGAATTCCTGATCCAAAGCAGGAAATTCTCTGGCTTCACGTCCCCGTGCACATACCTCAAGAGCAAATGACATGATACAAGCAGGCCATAAAACATTTGCAATAAAAACATTTGGCAGCCCATAAAACATTTGCAATAAAAAAAATCTTCTATTGGCAATTTTATCCAAATATATCAGATCAAACTTAATCAAGTTTAAGCAGGCCACCTTAACTTACAGGGCACATAAAAGAACCAAGTAAATTATAACAAGAACAATAGACGGTAGAAGTAATCTATAGATAGTACCCTTTGGAATGCAGCTTCTCTAAGATGGATAATGCTTCGATAGCAATGCATGCAACCATTTCAACAGACATCCTGGTAAGGATAAAAAAGATAACTAAGCAACTTGCATACAGCAGGAAGACATGAAATATTATGTCACTTGAAATATACTGACTTACACGTGTGAGTTGTTATTCCATACATCCCAAAGACTCGGGCCCAATATATCCATAACCTGTGAGATTTGAATTTTATACCGACTACCGAATTTCATACTTCCTGAAGGGATCGGCTCCATGGGAAACAATTTATATCGAAAGAAAACACCCACCATGACAGAGTACTCGCCTTGTCGACCCTTGAAATGGAGACGTGGTATACCATGACATCCTCCCAGAATACTAAGCATTTAAAAAATCAAAAGAAAGGCCATTAACATTAGATGGATCGCCCGTTATATAAAGCTATCAAAATAAATAAGCATACTTACTTATAGACTTGCACTCATATGGGGGTCCATAGTTACATCCTTTGCTATTTCTGTGATCGAACTTCAGTGCCACCTAAGATACAGTCTCTTCATAAGAGACTGTATCTTAGGTCGCACAATTTACCCCCAGAGGCCCATTTGAGTTTGCACTAGCAGCACGCCGACCGACATAAACTTGCCCAAAACCACCCTTTCCCAGTTTCCTTTCTATTTTATAGACAGGAGAACCGCCGACCTGGACCTGAAGAAAGGATGGCAAATAAATTCAAACAATAAGTTAGTGCCACATTCATGATAAGAAAGAAGGTAGTCGAGTATTATTTTCGAGACGTAAATAAGGGAATATGAAGCACTGCAACAAGGTTTGCGTTCATATTACTCATCCATTCGGAATATGCATCCATCTGACGATTCTTGACGATACGATACATGTAAATACTCATAAAGGTAGCAGAATTGCCTATTCTGGTTGATTGGAAACTGACATACACAGACAATTCACCCATACGTGACTTCCTTGATTAACCAATGAAAAAAATTAAACAAATGCAAGCAACTGAATCCGAGGTTTCTGCATTTGAGCTTCACAGACTCAAAGCAGCCATTTAAACATAGATATCCTGACATTAACATCTGGATTCTGAATTAGTCTCCCACTAACAATTGGCCTAGCCTGAAAGAACTACACCCAGCTCTTTGTATGAAATTACCAAATATGAAAGCTTCATTTCAACATAATGAAAACTTAAAAAATTTAAATGAAGGAAAAAGAAAAGCAGAAAACATTGATGAGCTGCAAGAATCAGCCAAAACCTTCTCCGGAAGTGGTGCCGTGTTACCCTCATCCTCGCCGGCATTACCTTTATTAGTCTTCCGAAAGCCACTTTTGAAACCATCCATCGGCCTCTCCCCTACTCCCTCTTCAGCAACCGTCTGAATATTCTCCCCACAGCCGATATCAACACCCAACTCGTTATCACCTAACCCAATCCCCCTTTCGTTCCTGATCACCTCCCCTCCACCACCAGCACCAACTCCCTCTCCAGCAGCAACCAACCCGGCCTCAACTCCCCCAACCTCCAAGGTAGCCGCCGCCGGCAGCAGCACGAGACCGTCATCTTGTCCTTGCAGCAACCCAGCAATCTCCTCAGTCGCCCCCTCGCTCACATTATTCCTAATATTCCCACCACGTTCGGTCCGGCTATTATTCCTAACGCGCGCAACGTACCCAATACCGTCCCTAGCATTGTTGGCTGGTATCGCTCGGCCTCTGCACACTCCGCTACGCAGAACCGGCATCATTCATCGTTTAACAACTACAATACCCACCATCATACCCTAACCTACTTCAACTCCCAAATCAGAAAACTCTGCCCTTCAAATAACTCCCAAAACTGGCTAAATATTCCCGATCAGAATTTGGCCGTCACTACACGAGCAAGCAAGCTAAGAAACACGACAATGCAAGTATTTGTAAAAGCCGCATCAGGTTTCGTATAGTTAACTATCCTGAATTTGGGTTTCAGGCCGAGGATCCGGGTTTGGTTTTTTGGGAGGTGAAGGAAACCAACCAGAGTCGGGCATAGGGAAGGACAACAGAGGAGGAGAACAACGTGGAAGTATGAGCTTCGTTGATGTGGATGGATGGATGGATGGACGGTCGGAGATGAAAGTATGGCACGATGCTCTCCTTTTTTTTTTTGTGTTTGTGAGTGTAATTGGGGCTTAACCGACACCGTTGGATTGGACAAGTTTCATTTGGGCCATTCTATTCACGTGCTGGGCCTATTATTCGATAATTTTTTTTTATTAATAATAAGTGGTTATTATTTTTTTACGTTTTATTGTATATAAATATGTACAGTATTTTCGATTGGGAGGTGTTTTGAGACCAATAAATTGAGTTTATTATCGAATTTCTTTTAAATTAAAAGCTATCTCCTAAGAATTTATCAGATTTAACAGTTTACTTATGTTAACATCACTTTTTTTTTTCTTAAGAGACCACCTAACTAAGATAGAATCGAACCATTCAAATCATATGATACGGGGCGAATTAAAAAGGACAGCTTTTCTTTCCTTAAGAAGGTTTAGTTTAATCCAAATTTGAGACGTGTTTTTTTTGAGATTGCCTTTCGTAAAGTTAACCCTTTTCAAAGTGAATTTACATACCATATAATATAAAAAATAATAATTCTAAATAAGTCCATTAAAATCTAAAGAATTAAATCGGCATAAATTAATTAATCATAAAACATAAATACTTTAAAAAAAATTGAATTGCTTTTTATGCGCGATATTTCTTCGTCTTGCTGCTGGCTTTTTAGGTTGTTGGCATGGTTTATGGTCCATGTCAAAAGCACGTATTTGCAAGTTCAGAGAAAGACGGCAACACTAAAAGACACGATAAACATGCTGTTTCTTCTTAAATCTCTTTGTTTAATAACGAAAGCAATCATTGAGGGTTGTGTTGTCGACGATAAACGACCAACCCCCACCAAAAAAGCCAACACACCTGTCCTCCTCCCAATACAAACCCAACTTCAGGGTGTAACTCGGATTTCCTTGCAAGAAACAACAAAATCCCTCCCCCAATCCCTGTCGACTCATCTCTCACGACATGCTTTTGCTTCGGTCGTTGCTCGTGTGTGCCCCAGTTTTGTCAACCGATGAAGTTTCGGAATGGTTTATTTTAACTTGGTTTTTCGGCCACCTAAGCCTCTGTGTAGCCGCAAGTTATGGGGAGATCCTCCAAGAATTACACGATCGTGACCTCACGACTACAATCAAAACGCCCCCTTTGTAATCAAAGATGATTTTAGTCAAAGTGCATGGACACGATTGCATGCAATAAAATCCCGATGAGTGTGTCCTGACGTCCTTCAAGTACTTTGGTATCACACGATGAATATTTTCTTACATCAGCCGACGACGTTCTGGGCTCTCGCACGCTTTTTTAACTTTCAAGAGTTTCATAACACCAAAAATCGTCCCGTTAATTATATGAAGTTCACACTCCCTACATATATCATCAATATCCTATTACTCCCATCTCAGATTCTGAATCGGGCAGAGATAATTTAGATGACCGGCTGGCCGATTGGGAATTAAGGAAGCTTCCCCGATCGAGGGCACTCTTAAATTATGATTAAGATTTTTTTAATAAATAATCGGCAGGAAAAGCGGCAATAACATAGGGGGAAGTGAAAAAGATGAATGCATGTCACACCGAGAATTATTGCTTGACATGGGAGAGGGGGCCAGCTATTAGAATCGCTTTATTACAACAGTGGGATCTCATCGAGACAACTTAGTCCCATTGGGATGGGATCTCGCTGTTCCCTTTCAATAACACGCCCCTTTATATGAGACACAACCCCATATAAATATCTTTACAAACAATTTTAACACTCGTTGAGTCGGGCCACAAAACAAAAGTCTCGTCCTACATCCAAACAACCCCTCGATCGTTCGTAATTTGATCAACCATGGAAGCGACATAAGCGTGCCGGAAACGACACTGGTAAAGCAACCTCACTGACATAACTTCATAAACCGGAAGATTGAGAGTAAGTAAGATTCCCAGTTATTATTAACAAAACCCCTTTTCCTTATTATTAGAATCCCATTATATACGACACGACTTGGTCAAGAGGCTGCCCAGCTAAAAACTAAGGAAATATCTACCCTTAACTTCAAGTACAAAGCAATCGCTTATTTCAAAACCCGGAGAAGACATTGATTTCTTCCGACAACCTTGGATCAAACAAAATTCAATTAACCCTAGTAGCATAGTTTTATTTTGTTCAGACACTCTTCAGCCACTCTTCTGCTTCTGCAATGCTCTGTAGAACTTCTGTATGAACTCCTCCGCCGCCTTATCAACCTTCCCTCCGTCCCCATCGTCCTTCAAAGGGAAGGGCGAGTCCGTTATCCTGAGTTGCCTGGCCAGCGGAGTCCTCCCAAACCCCGGCAGCATCGGTGAGGCGACCTCGCTCACCTGATCCGTCTCCTCCACTTCTATCATCGCCATGACCACCGCATCACCGAACGAGGCAACGTCTTCGGCGGCGGCAGTGTCTTCATCCCCAGCGGTCTTGGGGAGGTGCGCGCAGCCGAAGAAGCCGTGGAAGTGGTTTCTTGAAGAGAAGAAGTGGGTGTTGAGGTAGTTACTAGGGTGGCTGTGACCGCCAGTGACAGGGCTGTTGCTGCAGCTGAACTCGTACTCCCCCGAGGCAGGGGACGCCGAAGGAGCGGCACGGTCACGGTCATTATTATGGAACCCGGAGCCGTGGCTGCCGTGGTGGCTGAAGTTCATGAGGCCGGAGATGGCCTTGCCGGCGATCTTGCCGCGCTTCATAACGAGGTTGAGCTCGGACATGAGCTTGCGGCGGGAGATCTCCTTCCTCAGCATGAAGTAGAACACCCGGAGGACGTTCCAGACCTTCTTGGCGGCCATTGGGACGACGTTGTGCTGATGGATGTCTAGATTGGTCATTTTACATGGAACTAGCTCGAGGGAGGGGACGAGATATGTGGGTATGAGGACGATTTAGTTTTGAAGGCGAGATGAGTTTGAGAGCAGATGGGGTTTATGTAGTGGTGGATTAAGGTTAACTTTTTGTAATAATGTCTTGAGGAGGGGGAGTGCTCGCACTTTGAAGAAACCTGTGGGTGACAGATAGATATTTTTCATTTGCTTTCCCTTTTTTTTAACTTTATAATTCTCATTGGGAGAACTTTACGTTAGTTAAATAGTCACCAACTCCTAAATATTAGTATTAACAACAATAACCCCGTCCTTAAAGTTCTTAATCCGGGGATCGATTTATTTATTTTATTTAAGAAACTGGGTCGGATAAAATTACTCTGGTATCGAATCGAGTAGAGTTAATTTTTTTTATTATTATTTTATTTGGAGTATTAGTGTACGATGATGAGAAGATGCGAATTGGTGTCCGAACCGAAGAAGCATAACCACGGCAGGGACACAAGCACACACACGCCTTTTTCTTTCCGACACACCATAAAAATGAAAAGCTGCCCGAAGAGGTGTTTTATTAAAAACTATATATATAATATATATAATTTAACACATGTCCCAAGACATCAATGTGGAACTCCTTTGACCAAGTGGAACTCTTCGCAACTAAGGAAAATGCCGGGCATCAGCCCTCGGGGAAAAAGGGCGGCGGACCCCCCATGTACTTGCATCTAACCTTTTTATTAATTTCGTACCAAGAAATTAAAAAGATGAAAGAAAAATTGTGATTAACACAGTTTATCTACGGAAATAAAATTACAATATATAAAAAAAAATGTTATTGTGCAAAAGAATCATCGTCGTATTTTTATCCAAATTTTCAGAAACAGGGTTGAGTGAAGATCTGAGTAAACGTCCATGCGAGGACACCCAAGTGGCGTAAGATGGGTGGTGGGTGTTTGAAATCTTGTCATGATGATCCGTGATTCGAACACCATCACGCACACTCCACTTAGAAAATTAAGGTTGGTCTCCTAGGTGATGGCTAATAAAGCCCAGGAGCCGCCCACCTGCTGGGCCTTTGGGCCTCAACTGAAATTGGACCGACCGGGGAACAGGCCTCGAGTCGGGCCCAGAGGAGATGTAGAGGGGCCGAGCCTAAGGTTCGCAGGCTTGTAAAAGAGCCTCCGAACCTCGTGAGAGGGCTCGCAAAAAGTAATTCCACCACGAACCCGCTGATATAAAAAACAAAAAAGATCTGAGTAAACAAAAATTGAAGAAATAACTTTTGGCCAGACTACTAATACAATTGGCTACCTTGCTTGTTCATGAAAAATGGAAAAAAAGGCAGATCCACCAGTAACACTTTTTAACCTTAATGGGCCTGCCCGAGCTCAATGGACTAAGCCCAACATTAAAAGAGGTAGCATGGCATCGCCCTCGGCCTTTATCGTCTCGCATTAATTGCCCACCCCACCAACTTCCTTATAGCCGAGAAAAATAGAATAATAATAATAATAATAATAATAAAACAAATGCAGGGCTAAAAGCCACGAAAACCTCAAACCGCCATTTTAGTACCTGCCCCGTTCGAGATTGTCCCCAAAAAGGTAAAGAGATTCACCCGCTCGTGACCCCTCGAGAACACTTTCCTTACTGCTGCTGCTGTCACCATTGCTGTTGGAGACTGTAGGACACACGTTCTGTGTGCGGTGGGGCGTTTGAAGCCTACGCCATGCTGTCCTTTTCTGATTGAGCAATGGTTCGCGAACCGCAACGCACGGGTGACGAACAACTTGGATGGCCGTGACCTTCTCGGATCAGACAGGGTCATTTCGAGGCCGTCCGTGACTGATAAACGGGGGATCGATACGTGGTTTTTTATTTCCCGGGTGGGTTTCAAAGCTACGGGCGCATGATCTCGTGGACGCCGTGGAAAGGAGAAAAGGAAAAACGGTTGGAGACTACCATTTATTTCCTCGAGCTTTTCCCTGCGATGGGAGACGAACGAACATTTTAGTTGGTCTCAACTTGCTACATTCATAGCCACCCCTTTTTTCTTCCTCTTTAAGAGAAAAATCTGAGCTATTCACGGCCGTTCATGGGCCTTTGCAGAACTTTTACTTCTTCTATAACCGTCTCGAAGATCGTCTCGGTCCACAAGCTGCAGTGACGGCCGTGCTTATAAATAAGCCACTCCTCCGGCACCACTCGTACCTAGTTTGTTTCATGAGAGACGGAGACATTGAAAGAGCGATGGCGCCACATGGGGATTCTATCACCAGATCATTTACGAAGAAGCCGCCACCTCCTCCCCGGCTGTCGAAGGACTCTCTGCTGCGAACCAAGTCCGACATAACGTCGCAGTTCAGCAAGGACACGGTCAATGAGGAGGTCGCAGCCATGGAGTTCTCTTCCTCCCTGCCACCCATCTCTGAGGTGGAGGACGCCAAGTGCGAGTGCTGCGGGATGTGCGAGGAGTACACCGCAGAGTACATCGACAAGGTGAGGGCGCGATTCTCAGGGAAGTGGATATGCGGACTGTGTGCAGAGGCGGTGAAGGAAGAGATGGAGAGGCAAGGAGGAGAGATGAGGGAGGACGAGGCACTGCTGCTGCACATGAGCGCGTGTGCTAGGTTCAAGCAGATAAGGGCATACCCGGCACTGTACCAGGCGGATGCCATGCGGCAGATACTGAAGAAGGGCACAACACTCAGGGCCAAGTCATTGAGTCCAAGGGACAAGGAAATGGGTGGTGGTCAGAAGAAGGGTATGATCACGAGGAGCTCCAGCTGCATGCCTGCTCTTACCAGGGAGCTCAATGAACTGAGCTTGTCCAACAACTGACCTCGGGGCATTGTAGTAATTGACTTATGTACATTGATGCTTAAATTGATGATCCTGCTTTATACTGGGGCATTGTAGTAATTGATTTTGGCTAAACAAAGCAGTATGGACCTGAACTTGCCATCTCCTTCATTTCCTAAGTAGTAAGTAAATCCCCTGTTCCTTACTGAGCAAGCACAACAAGGTCAGTTGCAAGACAAGGAACACTCGAGCACAAAACAGTAGATTCAGTGTCTTCTACCCAGAGAAACAACACCACGAAAAGCAAAATAAGACGGGTCTGGTGGGATTCAACTCCATCACACAAAGGACCAGTTCATAAACATAAAGCAGATGCAGTGGACATTCTCTTCTTCATTCAGAACCTTCCATGCCACTGCCCTTTCGTACGAGATTGGCCGACCCATGCTTGACAGGCAGATGCCGCCCTGAAGACATGTGAAACCCTGTGTTCCAGGTGATGGTTTACTGTTAGAAACCTTGAAAAACACTATCAGATATGCAACTGCCTTTCTCTTCTCTTTCCAGAAAGATGTTTTAGGGGAGAGAGCCCGAACCTGTTGCAAGATCTGAGGGAAATCCGAGCAGAGAGTCTTGCGGCCGTGTTCGTCAAATATCTTTTCCAAGGCAATGTCCTGGAGCGCCACCAGAGTAGTTTCGAGCATGTCCAACCCGGCTTGATTTGCAAAGGTAAAAACTGGCAATGTCTGCAAAGAATGAAAAACAAATAACATAACATGGGCGAAATGGACAGAGTGCCACACTAAACATGAGATTGGGTTAGCTTATAGGAGCTCGTAGTTACCTTCATGTTCGCATAACGAACCTTTTAACTTAACACACAAATTACTGCAACTTATTCAGTATATGGAGTAAACTAATGTGTATTGCCTAACCCAGATTAGCAAAATTACCTTCACAGAACAACAAAGGATAGCATCCGAATGGTGCCAAAGACTCTTAAGAATGTTTTCTCCTCCATCGCCGCTGAGTTTGAGAAGCTCAGCACCCAAATAACACCTGCACATTTCGAAAATCTCAACCATGAAATTTCGTTTTAAATGCAGAAAATGTGGGAATCAGAGAGACAAAGAACCAAGGGTTGGATAGGATCAGACCTATAACTATGGCAGATCCAGTGAGCAAGAGTCTGAGCTTCAGGAGTACCAAGAGGCATTCTCAGTCCGGCTTGTGAACTCGCAGCATTAGGAGAGAGTGCCAGCGCAACTCTCTGAACAGACGAAATTATGCTTCGAACATACTGCCGAGCCATCGCAGCTACTTGTTCCTGCATATGGCTTTCGAATGCAAATTCAAATGCTATAGTCATCATGGATCTTGTACAACTGGTATTAGAAGTTGAGTCACTAGCAGCCTTGTTTCCATTGGAGCCAATTTCAAGAGAGGAAGCCAGATCAAGCGTGCGATTAGGGCTAGAAGCTTCCTGTTAAGGAGAAAGGGAACATCAGAAAAGAAGCTGCAATAAAAAAGCAAGGGCAGTATAAGATCAGTGTGGTCGAGAGTTCTGCAAAATACTGACCTTTCCGGAGTCAAGAGGGATGATACGAAAGCCAGAAGGCAGAAGCGGAGTATCATCAGCAAAAGATGCATCAATTGGAGCAAATAATAGTTCAGCACATGTTCCCACTGCGTTTTCATCCACTCCAGTGCACAGCTGTCCAAGCACCAGAAGAAGGGAAAATGGCACTCTTAATTACAAAGGATGCTTCTGATCAGGGTACCAGCTTAAGAAGTTGTACCAAAATCTGCAAAGTTAAGAAAAAAAAACTGACTTGCAAAAAGAGCAGTTCCCTCGGCATCATTGCATCCTCATGAAAATAGCCCTTTTCATCCAGCTTGATGACCTCTAAGAACTTTGATAACCGAACAAGAGGGGCATATCAGGAGTAATTTTCAAACAAATAGCTATTTAGATTAAGACCATCTAATCCAAGTTACCTCATCATGCTCGATTGATTGAGCTAGTGGAAGTATAATTTGACCCCCAAAACTCCCAAATCTGGTTTCAGGCAACGCACATGCACCGAGTTTAATGGCAGAAGCAGAGTATGCATCGATGTTATTATCCACCCATTCAGATCTATGCTCTCTCAGGAAACGGAGGAGCACAGCTGGAGGAACATTCTGAGAAAGAATAATATGTAAAGAATCAAACCAAGCAGGACAAAAAGAATCAAAGCGTCTGTTTCAATGATTGAATATCTGACCTGCAAGAGCATAGATGCTCTAGCACATAAGACTGCATTGCTCATGGCTGGAAATCCATTAGAAAAGGTGAGATTTAATCCCATAAGCTTATCAGGAGACGAGTTCACCAGTATAGTAACATCGTCAATGCCATCATTGCCCATCACTGTCCATCCTTCGTCACTAAACCCATTTAGTGCCTCATTGAATCCCCTGCGAGAAATAACATAATTAGAGTAACCAGAAGATCTAATAGCGGTTAAATAATGGAGAGCATTGAGATAAATTCACCTGCTTAACCTCTGGCTATGAGCCCGAAGGGTAGCTGGTCGCCTGCCCAACCCTGCAGCATTAGGCTGTGAAACCTCCTGAGCTATCTGCCTGAGATGGCGCAGAGCCTAACATGAATAAGATTAGGACAAATATGTAGCCTCGAGTCTCTAAGGAAAAATTTGACCAAAATAAGTGTAATTGTGGACAGATGAAATCTCACTGCCGTTGTCGTTTTCTGTGCAAGCATTATAGGTGATTCATACAATGGCCGCAACACCTCGGGTACGCTCCATGGCTGACAAATGATAAAAATCCCCAAAAATTTGTGAGGATGCTATTGATAATAAGTCGAACAAATATATATGCAAACATGAGTATATATCTCTGTGTGTGTGATCCATATCGACAACCTCAGTGTGGATTGTTACCTCGAGGTCAAGGTGATCGACAATGCGTAAGATTGACCCACCACCCTCACAAGGGCGTATCAGGTAACCGCTAGGAAGCATTTCGGCACGGACAAAATGCTGAACAGGAGGCATTGTTGGACCATTCTGAGTATTCTTAAGTGACCTCTCACATACCTTAAGGATTTAAAAAAAAACATGCACCACGCAAAACACATTTGATAAGAGGGGGACATGTAATTGATTTCTAATCGTGAAATAAAACAAAGATCGGAAATGACAAATAAGTGTACTAAGAAAAATATGGCATACAACGAGACTTCCATCTTCAAGAACTGAAGTATAACGCAATAACCAAAAGTCACGAGCTGGGGCTAATGTTGTCGGTGCATAAAGCTGCATTTGGAAGAGAAGTTCAGGACAACAAAGATAACATCAATCAAACTGCAACAATAAGACAAAATAAATGAAAAAGAAATCTCCACCTGCATGTATAGCAGCTCAATGGTACCACCATTGGCAGTTGGCAGCACACTTAGCACGTCCACGGCTCGACAATCACGATACCATGAAGGTCGATCCTTGAGGATTTCGGCGACCTGATTTTCATCGACATTTTACATCATGACTCTATATAAAATAGTCAATGGCAAAACAAGGACTATAAACAGCCGCAAACAGGAGCTTACTCTCGTAGGTTCAAGACCTACAAGGCCACATGCTCGAGCTGCCACGCCATCACAACCATGGGAAATAGCAATGATTCCAATGGAATCCGGACCAGGCTATGCAATAAAAGGGGGAGAAAATAGGGGAAAGGTAAATTAATGTTTGAACAGATACCCGAAAACAAATAAAGAAGGATCTAGCACATTCTATCTCCTACGGTAGAAGGAAAAAGATAATAGAAATCTACAAGTTCGTCACAAAAGCAATAAGGCCCCAGCACTAAAGTGCCTGATAAATAACAAAAGACAGTCTCCTACAAAAAGATATAGGAAAGATACCTTCATCCCAGGCATTTGGACCCACTCTACTGCAGTTCCGGTAGCCTTTGAAAGAAAGTCTGCTAAGGTTTCTTCTGCAATGGCCAATAGGCTGCAGAAAAATTTCAGTATCACAAAGCCATAAATGAGAGAAAGTGACCGAACAACTCAATTCCACAAACCCTGCAGGACTAGCATCCCTTGGAGGATGCTGGGATGCCAACTGGTGTTGACCACACGTCACCACTGACTCACAACTTGTATCTTTAGTTGCAAGCTTTGTCTGTCAAAAGAAAATTCGCCATCTCAAAATTTCTATATAAAATGGTGTAAACACACAATAGACAATGAACAATATCGCCTCTACTAATTGTGAAGCTTCTACTCAATGATTTTACCAGGAGTTTCTTGTTAAAACTCATTGCGATAAAAATGCAGGCAACATCATAACGTTTGTTAGACATGACAGGAAACAAAGCGGAGAAAGAGGCTAGGCTCTCACGCTCTGGGTGTGCTGGCGGAAATAGCCATTCTCGTACACCAACTGAGACACTTGCTTCTGTAACCTATCATTCTCTTCCATGAGCAGCTTGTTCATTGCAGTGAGCTTCCTATTAACAGCATGGAGGCGTGAAGCCTCTTTCCTCTGCTTCTCTCGACATCTAAACACCCAGAGAGACCGCTAAAAAGCATTATTATATCAAATTGTTTCCTCCCCAAGTAAGCAATCCCCAACCAGTCCATAACAAATCACCCACTTACAATTTCAATCACAGGATCAACAGACAAAATATCCCAAATAAGGATATTTCCTCCATAAAAATTATCAGAAAGGACTGGCTGTCCATGCTGAAGTAAACCAAACCTCAGCATCATATAATGACCAAAGTTAGTAGAGAGAGCTAAAGCACACACCTTCTGTTCTGGAACCAGACCTTGATTTGCTTCGGCTCAATATTAGACAGGATTGGGCACTCCCTAATTAACTGCTGCCTACAGAGCGAGCTCGGCTTCGGGCACTCGTGGTACAGCCTCTCGAGAGCCTCCACCTGCTCTGGCGTATACCTCACGTACTTGCCATTATCCATGCAACCACCACTGCTATTAATATTACTCCCTCCCCTCCCATCCTGACAGGACGTCGCCATCTCCCTCAAGAACCATAAAGATCACAGCTTTAACATCTCCACACACCAGCACCTCTTCCTTTATATCCCACCCGGGCTTGTCCCCAGATTTCCGAGCTCTCGGAAACCGAAGAAGGCAGAAACAGATGGTCTAGCACGCAGTTATCCTTATTGACCGGCTAAGAAGCAGCAGCGCCAAGCACAAGACCGGGATGAAATCTATCGAGATCAGAGCCAAGCTTCCCTCCCCTCCAACACTCTTCCCTTTATTCTCATACCTTAAACTCGACAAAAACAGAAAAATCCAGAGACCTTTCCCTAAAGAAACGACACCTGTTCCCTTTACCAAAGCACTCCCGTTCGCTGCCCTCCCCTTCAGCCGTCTCCCTGTTCTCCTCTTACATAAAGAAATGTTCAAACTTTACTCCGACCCAGAACCCAGTTTCATGATTTCATCCCAAGAACGTGTTAAATGGCTTCCCCCATTACAAGACCAAAGATTCTGCACGAAGGAAGAAAACACGAATCACCACCCTGCGCATCGCCGACCCATCAATGAAAGATTCCGATTCCAGCCCCCTCCCCCCCTCTCTGCATGGAGTATCTATAGGTCACCTGCAAACACGTTCCAATCCTAGACCATCTTAAATGCTTAGCAGGACCGAAATCGCACAAAAGAAGCGCAGCAGACTCATTAAATGAAGAACGAAGTGGGCATATGGTATGTATGGTAGCAGTAAAGCAGGCTTTGCCGGAAGAAAAGGGGAAAGAACAAAAGACGGGAAGAGGAAAGCGAAGAGGCTCTCGGTTCTTTAATTTTCCCTCAATCGTCTGAGGACAGTGGGAAGACGCTGAAACAGTCAAATACGGACACACGCAATCACCCAAAAAGCCAAAGTCAGTTCACGTCAAACCTTGGGGCTTTTTCAGACATAATATCCAGCTCCGGTTCTTCCCCTTCCTTATCCTTCTTACACTGTTTACCGTCTTCTTCGTGGTCCCTTTGCCTGTGTAAGGAAAATGAGAATGGTGGTGGAGTGGAATCCAATTTAAATCCACATGTTGCTCTTGTCAAGCACACTAGAATGAATTATTGTTGTACACTACTCTCATATCGAACAGCAAAGGGTTGCTGTATTACTTGCCTTAATAGACAACAATAATTACAACGATCATCTTTTATATCGCATTAAAAAGGTGGATGTAACTTGGTTCAAGTGGTAAAGGGTTTATATTCGCTCAAGAAGGTCTCGAGTTCGAAAGTATTCGGTCACCCCCGTTGGAAGACCCACTCACCATAGCTCGATGTCTTATCCGGATCGAGTCCGAATTAGTTGAAACGAAGCTCCGAAAATCGAGCAGAGTAAAAAAAAAAAAAACGCGGATGCCAACGGGACCCTTGTGGAAAAGACTTTTGAATGGAATGTCTCCTCCTACCTAGTTCACGGGTCAATCCCAGTGGTGTTACGACGGGAAGACCTTCAAATTCCTTTCTACGGTGGGGGGACAACAAATGCAAAGGGACAGAGCGCATCATGGCAGTAAAAGTTGAACAAATTATTCCTTCCTGCAAAAAGTCAAAATCCAAGGTTACGGGTAAAAGATGGATTTGTCTTTTAGCAGCCCCATTTCTCTTAGAATTATCAAAATTTGGGATAAAACGTCGGGGAGATGAAAACGACTACGAAGGGGAGGGAGGTGTTTTTTCTGTGATGACAAGGACCAGGAAAGGAAAAGACCACCTAATTATCTCCTCCTCAGATTGGATTGAAGTCACTTTCCAGAGACATCCCAACCAGAACTTTGCCTGACCACTTCCATTCACGGGAAAATCTCCTGGAGACGCGCTCTCTTTTTACGAAGATCATCAGGGAAAGGGACACCCTTTTTCCTTATTCATTCGGGGGGACAATGGCAATTATGTAAGTAGCTGCAATTCAGAGGGGGCAAAAGGAACAAAATGGGGTCTATAAGGCCTAAGAGGGGGGGGGGGGGGAATGGTTTAATTTAAAGAGGTGTGTGTGTCTGTGACTGTGGGTCACGGGACAGACAGCACAGCTACAAACATACTATCATTGCTCCCTTTTCATGCGTGCGCCTCGGAGTCTTTTAAAAGCTTAACATTCAAATAAAAGAAAGAAAGAAAAGAAACTACCTTAGGAGAGTCTTTTAGAAGTATGTTTTGTAGCTGTGGTTGAGCCGAGTCTGTGAAACCTAAAACAACAGTCCACAGCCCTCACTGGACAATGAACGAGTAGTAAGGAATCTTTGTTTAGGTCCGTATAATCTGCGGTAAGGAGATGACGAGGCGTGACGTGACGTTTGAAAGGTAATTCAAGGACAGGTTGGATGGAGATAGAGATTGGGAGTGGGACTGATATCGAGAGGTGGTGGGTGTGATGTGACTTTGTTCTTGTGCCGTGCCCTCCCCCCCAACCCACCCATTTTCTGTTCTTCGGACGAGGGAAAAGAATTTGACTTTGAGTCAACCCGGATGCCTTCAACATTGTACAAATCCCGGAAAATCCAATGTTTTTGGATTCACAGCTACCACCTCCTCCTCCACATGACAGCCACAACATTTCCTAGACCAATTATGGCGTGGCGCCGGCGTCACCATGAGGTGCCGGTCCGTCGGTGGATCCGGGGGCTGGGGACGTCGTGTGTCCCGTCCGACCTCCCCCTGCCCAGGCCTCGTCAACCCAATCTCCTTCTTCCTATTGCTGCTTCTCACACAATATCTAGCGGGGGAAGTGATTTTAGATATGCCGTCCCAGGAGTTGCGAGGCAGTCATTACATCATGCGAATTTCAGAGATATTCTTCCTGTTCTTATTATTCTTTCGTTTTACTGCCACCGCATGGTTGGTTGACTTGCAATTTCTTGTCCTTCCCCAACTCCGTTCATGCGTCCCATGCCATGCGCCCTTATTTCATGGAAGAAAGAATATTGAAAAGGTACACAGACGCCACAGGGATGATCCACATCGAAGATGGAGCTGAGTTGGTACGAGTAGGGCCAATTCCCCCAATCCTGGATATACCCCCGTATACATAATACATATATAAAAAAAGGAAGAGGATGTCGAACTGGGGATAATGGGCCAGTACCAGTGTGGAGGCCCGGTCAGCTCCACGGTCGGCCCATGTTTAAATCATACCGGGCTTCTAAGGCCTATATTGAACGCCAGGAGGAGGGAAATACAGACGAGGATTCCACCGGACGGGATCGTCGATTTCTTCTCTTCTTCCCCGACCCCAAAATCGCTGCCGAATCGCCGCTCCTTCTCCGCCAAGGTGAAGATCGCGTCTGCTTCGTTTGATTCAGATCTCGCGTGTATCCCTGGCTTTTGTTGTTGTTGTGGTGGTGTCTGATCTGTGCCAGATCTGCGGCGTGTTGTTGTTGTTGTTGCTGCCCCCGCAATCGAATGGCTATGTTTTTGGTTCCTGGGGAAAAATCATCATAGGGAGTTGGATGAATTTGGTATTCTGCTCTGTTCTCTTGTTTCCTGCCATGTTAACGTGTAAACTAGAGATGGTCCAGGGACATGAGTAGATACCGAGACACTGATTCCGTACTTCTGTTTTACAACCTCGATCTTTGCATCTTGACATCCTCGGATGAAGCTACACAGAATTCTGCTTTGAAATGTATTAGATACATGGAGAGAAAGATGAGCTAGATGAACGAGTTATTGGATTGCCCGATTTTATTGCTAGTTAGGCGTTGATGTGGTCCAGCCATGAACTATTTGTCCGAGTTAAGCTCTTGTATTCTTCTGTTTATACGAGTCGCTCAAGATTCTTTCTGGTTGTCCGTTCAGAGCTGCAACGATGCCTGAACAAAGGATTGAATCTGGACACAAGGATGTAGTCCATGACGTGGCGATGGACTACTATGGAAAGAGACTTGCGACCGCATCATCCGATAACACGATCAGGATAATTGGGGTTAACAACTCTGGATCTCAGCAACTTGCAACCCTAACTGGTCACCAGGGTCCTGTATGGCAGGTATCCTGGGCTCACCCAAAGTTCGGCTCTTTCCTTGCTTCGTGTTCTTACGATGGGCGTGTAATAGTCTGGAAAGAAGGCAACCAGAATGAATGGTCCCAGTTCCATGTATTTGAAGACCACAAGTCTTCGGTGAATTCTATTGCTTGGGCTCCTCATGAACTGGGGCTTTCCCTTGCCTGTGGTTCGTCCGATGGTAACATTTCCGTCTTCACTGCCAGACCTGATGGTGGGTGGGACACTTCGAAAATCGATCAAGCTCATCCTGTTGGTGTCACCTCTGTGTCTTGGGCCCCGTCAACCTCTCCTGGTGCTATTGTTGGTTCTGGCCTGCTAGAGCCTGTTCAGAAGCTTTGCTCGGGAGGTTGTGACAATACCGTGAAAGTTTGGAAGCTCGACAACGGGACCTGGAAGTTGGATTGTTTCCCCGCACTTCACATGCACAACGATTGGGTCAGAGACGTCGCCTGGGCACCGAACCTGGGTCTTCCTAAATCGACCATTGCGAGTGCCTCCCAGGATGGGAAGGTCATCATATGGACGGTGGCGAAGGAAGGTGATCAGTGGGAGGGCAGAGTTCTGAACGATTTCAAGACACCCGTCTGGAGGGTTTCCTGGTCTCTAACTGGCAACATACTTGCTGTGGCTGATGGGAATAACAATGTTTCGCTGTGGAATGAAGCCGTGGATGGGGAGTGGATACAAGTTTCAACTGTTGACCAATAAACCCTGGTAGTTTTGAATCTTTTTCGGCTTTTCTTTTAAGAGAATCAACGGCATGCTTCTTTTCTCATTGCTCATCAATAACTGCAGTCATACTTTTGTTGCTCGTCTTCATCGAGATGGTAGAGCTATACACTTGCAACTGCATCTGTCATCGAATTTCGATGAATAGGTCAAATGAGTTCTGCAGTTTGATGTTTCCCGTGAAGGGGCTATTGTGATAAAATTACAAGTACCCGTGAACATAGATTGTCTGGCTGTGCTTATTTATAAGGGGGGTTTTGTGAATGTGACTGCTGAGGTTCTCTATTGGTTAGACCAGAAAGGCCTTCATTTGGAACCCCTGCTTATATAAGTACGATGATCACCCTACCACAACCTTCAGAATCAAATCCTCACCTATCGTATTCAAAATACTAACCCCAGAAAACGATACTCCGGCAATGGTAACTGGCCAAGACCAAAAGATGGCAACCCTGGACCTCTCCCTGCCGCAAGACCAGACTGCGGCAAAGACGGTGGTGAATGGTGTTGACGGTTCCCTGGAGAATGCCCCCTCGGACACCCACCGTTTCAGTGATATCGTCCTGTGGCAGAAGATCGACATGGTCACCATTATCCTCAGGCTGCTTTGCATGGCAAGCTCAGTTATGGCGTTGTCGTTCATGGTGACGGCTCATGAGGCGAGCAACCTAATCCTCTACGGGTTCCAGATCCCGGTCCAGTCCAAATGGTCCTACTCCAGCTCCTTCCAGTGAGTTGCATGGTTCTCTAACTCCATATCTTGCACATATTTATTTCCAATGACTCCGCGTCTGCCAATCAATATCTTATTGGCGAGGATATTCTACATAGATTCGAGGTATGATTTGCATGAATACTAATATAGTAATGTTACGTACGATCCCAATGAAACCAGGTATCTGGTTGGCGTGTCGGCAGCAGTGGCGGCTCACTCGCTCCTCCAGCTGCTGATTTTCATCCCGAGATTGCTACGGAAGTCTTCTGTAATGCCTCCCGAGAGCTTCCTGTGGCTTCTTTTCGCTGCAGATCAGGTAAGAAGACCATCACAACTCTCTTGATGTGGTCTATCTAGAGCACTGCTACTCGTTCCTAAGATCTTGTGGCGCCCTCTTTCCATTTCAGGTGTTTGCGTACATTTTGACAAGTGCCGGTTCGGCAGCATCCGGGGTAACCAATGTGAACCGGACGGGGATAAACCACACTCCACTTCCAAACTTCTGCAAGCCGCTCCAGGGCTTCTGCGACCATGTCACCATCTCGATCGTGTTCACCTTCCTCGGCTGCATATCGCTTGCAGCATCTGCTGTTTTGGACGTGATTTGTCTTTCCAAAAGCATTGACTAATAGCAAAATTGGCTCACACGATGCATCCTCTCAGGGCAATGTTTGGACCATTCTTATAGTGTGAACTTCTTCTATTGGTTCGGCTTCTTTCAATTGGCCTCCATGTGAGTAGAATCTCTGACAAGTTTAGACCCAACCTCGGACTCGGACCGACCGAACTCCCCCGCGTCATTCTTCCGCAACTGCCGTCTCCCGTGAAAGTAGCCTCCCACTGGGAAATAATCCAATAAAGTGAAGAACCCCGACAAATAATTTCGACATGCTATCATAGTCAGATTCGTTCTCGATACTTATAAATAAAATTGACCCGATTTTGATCAATTTATTTCAGAATAAATTAATAATCCAATTAATTCTAATTTTGAAATAATAAAAGATTAATTTAGTATCCACTAAATAATCAATAATATAATGTTCGTGTCGACGTGCTATGCATGCGACCTTCTAGGTCCTATACACGAAGACAGTGTAAATCCATACACAAACTAAGGTAACCGTCTAGCAACAGTTTTTAGTCACCCAACGTGCTAGGATAATGATCATAAATCATATACCACTATGAACCGATTACTGTGTAATTCAATCTTTTCATCTAACCGACATCCCAATTAATTCGTCGCAAAATACATCATCACCGAATTAATTATTTTTACTTGATTATCAAGATATAATATACTCACTTGAATTTAAAACAATCCTACCACGACCATGAATTTTAAAGTCATTAATATCTATATCAAGTGGCCTAAATGCCAACCTCTAATCTAAAAAAGCGATGAATCATATATCGACTCACATTATTCTTTCTACGCATTGTCACACACCCAACAATCGTATTACTCACAATCCGGTTAAAGACTGCTTTTAACGACGTCAAAGCGCATAAACTCCATGCATAGAATAAATGGTCTCAAGTCAAAAGATCAGTTAAACGGGTCGTGTCCAGTATCCCTAATCTCAGGGTATCCCTAAGTATAACATAGATGTACTATTCCCCGGTCGTCCCTTCTAAACATCTATCCGATCATGGACTATTTTAGATTAATATACTCATTAATATGTGGGAATCTATCATAAATAATTTTACATGCAGAAAAGTAAAATAATCAATGACAAATACTCGTATTTATTAATTATTTATTCGCAAATATAATAAAGTGTCTTGACACATAAACGCACACTAACACCCTGGGGGTGGTGCATGTGTCGGTGTAATTTCCTTCTGACTTAATCTTTCATATCCTCCCATTCTGAAATGGTACGATTCTATTATTATTTGAATCAACTTGATGCATTCTTTCCTACATTTGTGTTTTGTTTTGGGCTAAGGTTAGGCCGTATTCATCGGTATGGCCTTCCGACCGGGGTGGTGGTCTTCGCCCCATCGGTTATCTTTCGGTTAATCATCATCATCATCATCGTATCATTTCTTTCTCATGGTCACGTTATTGTCATAAAGATTTCATGGTAATCATTTGGGGGCTTAAGTTCGAGCTTCATCACCTCTTGCCCTTTATTAAAAGAAATTATAAAAAGAAGCGTGTCCTCTTGTGCTCCTGAATCAACTGATAAACAATGACTGATTACCGACCAAAAATTTGATTAAAATCGAACACGACACAATCTGAGCAATTCCCAAAACCCCAGTTCAATGTAAACATTATAATCACATTCACGATCGAGTGAGAAAACGACGAGCAGTTGATGAGTCACGAGAGCTCTGCTCTCTACATTTCAACTACTGCTGCTCAATGCGTGGCATCATCACATACGGTAGTCATAATACGCCCACCTAATCGAAATATCCTCCACACAAGATGAAAGCTACCCTTACCAACCACATGAATCAAGCAAGCCTTTTTGCATCTCCCCCCGTTAATAATTTCAATTTAAAAAAAAGAAGAAGAAGATTTTAATGCCCAGAAAAAGTTAAGACGAACCAGACGAAGTTGAAGATGATTGATAACTAAATAAGAACAAAATGTAAGCGACGGGGCATTTATTCTGCCGAGTTTCTTGGAGAGAATCGTAATGGCAACGTAAGCATCAAATATTAAAAATCAAGCGAAATGTTCGGCATTGAATTACATTCCTTCTTCCCTCTTCCCCCCTGATTTCATTCCCTTCACTTCACTTAAAATAGAAAGCCAAATCCCACTAAAAGCAGTCAAAACAGTAGGAAAAACAACATCTCACCGTTCCTCTGCCAAATCCATCATAAAAATTCCCCCAAGCCATCACCGAGTCTGGAAATTACATTACTACTACAGCTATACAAAAGAGAAGACAAAGGAATAGCCGAATGCACATGCATCTGTACTAAGGAAAAGAATTCCAGAGGGGGGGGGGACCGAATATCAAACATAATTAATTTGCAAACCCATACCATACTCCATAAATGCAGAGGATCCTATGGAAAGAACACTGTTCAAGAGGGTGTCATGTCATCCGCAAGCGAAATGTCCCTCTCTCCATGGGGGGGGGGACAGGATTCTTAATTAAATTTCTGCCTTTGGTGGGGTTTTGGGGGCATTATTTCGTCCCGTAATTTGGCCACATTTTATACATGTGGGTGTGTGATGTATGCTGCTAATGCTCCACAACGACGTCCTACGCGACCATACCCTCTTCCCCCCGTATGTCATCACATCGAATTTATTTACTTTTTGCTCGGACCCATTCTTAGCATTCGTCCCGAAAACGTGTTAGAAAAATACGTCGACGAGAGCGAGGGTTCGCGGCGTGGTGGCCGTGAAAGTAAACGCGATTCCCCCAGATCAAAAGAAACTCAGAGGTCACGCGATCGTGTTAACTGATTTATCGAGGAGAAGTATTGTTTGTTGCAGGACAAAAATAAACTAACCCTGTTTTTTGTAAAGGCAGCTCCTTTAATGCACATTCTCCCTGCTTCTAAATAAATTCTTCTTTTTTTTTTGTGGGTGAGCAAACTCACATCGATCGGAAATTTCAGTTTCTACATCGCTTAAAATTTTCCGGTCAAAAAGCATCGTTCAACGCACAAATTGGGGTCGGTCCAGTTAGAAACCTCGAATGGCTTAATCTGATTTCATCGCCGCAACGAAACAAACGGATCAATCGGCTGCACTGATTTCGGCGGGATTTTAGTTCTATTCGTTCGGTGACGTCATCATGCGACGAGGTGTCCGGAAGTGGGTGTTTGTTTTTTTATTTATTTTTTATAATTCCCTCAAGGCGGCTGCCAGTGGATGGATGCAACGGTCACGAAGACTTTTAAAGTAACAACAAGAGGAGGAAAGGAAAGAGGAAAGGAAAGGAAAGGAAAGGGCAGAAACACAACGTCCATATGCCGTGTACATACATACATACATCGTCCCAATCCGACAAGAACGAAAAGGTCCCGAGCCATAAAAAAAATATTAAAGAGAAGCGACACTCTTTGGTAAAATAAAGACGAGAGCAACGTTAATGGCGACTAGAGCCGTTGTTAAGGCCTTCTTTCCGATTCATTTGTTTCCTGATTTTGAATGTTAAGCCCGCTCCTTTCCAATTTCACTAAGTGTTACCCAAATCGAGAAGTTAGGCTAGTTAGGACATAACGGCGACACGCTACCTAAATCTGAGAACGCACGAAGAATAATAAATAAAGCACAATACTAATGGGAGAGTCAGACCACAGACCAGCGGAATAACAAAACAATCTTAAATCTCTAACCCAACAGACCCATCATACCAAGTAGTAATAATATAATATGTATTTATGCTATGTATAATAGAATATTTTACATCAAGTCCAAGGGCTTGCCTGCCTGACCTCCTCGTTTTTTTGCAACTGAAAGTTCATGCCTGGAATAAGTGATCAAGGAATTCCATTTCCATCCCTAGGTTCGACTGTTCATCCTCGCCGTAAGTGATCAGGGAATTCCACTCCGCTAGCTCCACTGGTTCCACCAACCAGTAGTCCGTGGACTCGAACGTTACAGAGTTGGTGATATCGATGTTGGGCAGCTCGGTTATCTCGCACAAACCCTCTGGGTTGTCCAAGCCGTCGGGATTTGAGGTCAATGGCGCTGCAATGCCGGCGGACACGGTCACGGGGTCCAACTCGGTCATTGAGGCAGCCCTTGCCGCCGCGGCCTGTACATCCCTAGGTGCCGTTGAATCTGGCCTTGGCAACGACTCCACGTGTTGGGGGAAGTTGAGAACGGCAGAGTTCCCCTTTATGGCGACTGCAGCGACGTCATGGGCCCTAGCAGCCATCTCGGCGGTTGGGAACGTCCCCAGCCAGATGCGCGACTTCTTCCTCGGCTCGCGTATCTCGGACACCCACTTGCCCCAGCTCCGCATCCTTACGCCCCTGTAAACCGGGTGCTTGGTCCCTTGGTCCCGTCCCCTCTTGGCAGGCGGACGGTCGTTGTCCTCGATGCCCTGCTCGTGCTCCCGCTTCTTGACGCTCTTCTTCTTCTTATCCTGCTGATGGGACAACGGAAGGATGGAGGAGGAGGAAGAGGAGGAGGAGGAGGTGGAAGGAGAGGAGGCAGGGGAGTGGCTGGACGTGTCTGAAGCTGTGCATGGGATTTCGGACATGGTCGTCAAATGCTGTCGTCTAGGGGCAGAGTCTCTCCTTTCTTTCTGTGTGGAAAAAAAAATTATTGAAAATCGGCAGAAGCAAGGAATGGGGGATGGGAAACATATATAGAAGAATTTATTAATTATCATTTTTAATAAATATATCGGGGTGTGGGACAGGCTCCTCTTTTACAGCGACACGTAACCTAACGATGATCCCCCCCCTTGCCATTCGGACCAAAAATATATATAAAAAAAAAAAGAAACATAAAGACGTACGAACGGAGTGGGGTTTGCGGATTCCTTTGTCCTTCTTTCACGTGTTGGAATTCACAACTCACGCATCTGCGAACATTATTATGAGCAGATAGGGGAGGGAGTGGGGGAGGATTCTATCCTTGTAATAGGGATTAGCAGCAGTTGCGTTTGGGAAGCGTATATTCACGTAAGAAAGGAGTAATGTCATTTGTAGCAGGTAAATAGCTACAAAACTCGAGAAACATCAGGGGAAATTCCCCCCCCCCCCCCCCCTCTATCTTTGGGTCGTCCAAATTATTGAGGCGGTGATGGAACCACAGCGACAACGACTTGACCATCAGACCTAAGCAGACCCTACGGTTTCTTCCTTTCCTTATTTCCCTTGGTATTGGGCGCTAGAGACTAATTCGGGCCTCGATTCGAACTCCTTAAACAAAATTTAAACGAATTAGTATTTCCACTAATCCCGTATTGATGAGTGTCTTTCGTTTACTATTTTCTCTTCCGGCTCATGCGTCGCTCTCCTCACTACTTGTCCTTTCACGTTCCCCTTCTCAGCTTTTACCACTTTGCTTTTTGTGCTTCTCCCTGGCTTCTTCCTCTGTCCCCTCCCTACTCTCCCCCCACCCACCCTATGTAATACACAAAACAAGTTAAAATAAGTCATGTTGTTTGTCTTCGTCCTTCTTTCCCGGGGGGGGCCAAATTCGAAATACACACGTTAGAGATATTTTTAATTTATTTATTTCTAGGGTTGTTTTGTGTGGCCTCCTCCTCGCGCACGCCCCCCGCGGCTACTCACTCTGTCAGTCTTCCATTCTAAACCACACACCCTCCGCACGACCTCGCCAAAAACTGATCTGCTATGATGTCCGGACAATGATAAGGACACGAGTACGACACGATCATACGTCTTCGTTTCAAAAAGTTAGACACCTCCTCGGATATGTGTATAAGTATCTTTATATACCACGTGTACAATTGTATTATTTGATTAAACCGAATCAAACTAATATTTAAAAATGAATTGTTTCTCTAATTTATATCAAAATAACTACATGTAACTTTCCGTTTCATTTCTCTTCGGAAAATAAATTTCACAAATTTTTTTTTATACCTTTCTTCTGGTACTAATTTTTCTTTATTTATAGCCAAACCAAATAAAAATATTTTTAGTTTGATTAATTTGGGTTTCACATCAATTGGATTTGGTTTAAATAATTTTTCATTTAAAGAATAAAACCAAAAAATAATTTTGGTATACTCTATTTGGTTTGGTTTAAATTATACAAATCCCTCTCATCTTTTGAATTCATAACAATGGAAATTCGATTTTCGCTTTATGTTTTTACTCCATCAAAGGATCCAATTGACAAGAGACAACCCAATACATATATATTTTTTTTACTTTTTCGGGTCACTTTCAAATTCTAAACGTAACAATCAAAATATACATTAAGATGTCAAGACATGTCGAGTGATATTATATTTATCCTGAGAGTGATATTATTTAGACACGACGTAAAAGTATCTTGACGCGTATCCCAAAAGTACCGGACAAAGCATGACCCTAAAATAAAGTAAGTGTACATCATCTCAATACGACTAACCGCGAGAGAAGTGACAGACGTCACGAATTGGCAAGCCATGATTTCATTGCCCCGATAAGGATGACATCATCGATTAGCCAGCACGATTTTTAAAAGAAATTGTGGTTTATTGAAATTGAAGAATTTTTTTATTTTAAAATACATTAAAATTATATGTATCAATATTTTAACCACGATAAGAAACCCACATAGAACAATAAACGAGAGGGGGAGTGGGAGGAGTAGTCTTCTATCAAGTCGCCAAACACATGGGCTTGGTTTAGCCTAATCACCCACGTGTAGAGTAATAAATAGCCACATTTTGTTATTATTCGCGTCTAAACGATCACGTTGGTAATATTTGGTACGGAATTCGAATGTAGTCGTTAGTAAAGAAAAAATAAATTGAATTGATCAAATAATATCAAATGAGTTCTTACAATAGAATTGAAAAGCTTACAGTCATAAAAACAAATAAAAGTTATTGGTGCGCATGGTGGTGACGCCGCAGACTCGCTGCTGGCACCGTAGACTGGTGAGCGGGAGCGGTGGAAACTGGTCGCTGGGGGCTTTGTGGACGAAATGCGGACGAATGTAGTGGCAAATGTGACAAATGTGACGGATCGAATGCGGGGTTTGTTTGTCAGGGCTACGGTTGGTCACCCGAACGGAGGAGTGAAGGCGGAGCTTTGATGTCAAGGCTACGGTTGCTCACCAAGACGATGGGATGAAGGTGGAGATTGGTTACCAGACCTACGGTTACTCACCGATGGGGAAGTGAAGACCAAAAACCCTTGCGAGTTCACCCAGGTCGTTGACGATCAATGCAAAATGTGTTTGAGTTTGATTGTCGTCTTTTTTCCTCAAGAAGAACATGCAGAATCTTTGATTTGCTTAGGATGTATGCCACGTTCTTAGGATATTTTGCCAGATCGTAACCCTCTCAATCAACTACCTAGAATCTTGGTAACAATCTGGTAGACATGGCAGTTTTGACCTGACTTAACAATTTCTTCCTTTTCATATTAAATCAGATAACTAGATATTTTCCTCATATTTTCTCTACCTGAAAATCTTATCAAATAATGGGAACGTAACCTTTTTTCCGAAAATCTCGAAGTTAAGATCTTTTCTGAGTTTTGACCGCACGATTTTGCCTTCGAAGACTTAGTAGTGTTTCCCTCTTCGCAGACTTATGTGACATACGCGGGGTTGTATTCCCCATTCTTACTCTAATGAGTTATATTAAAGTAAGTTTCCGCACGGCCATAATTAAATTAGGCACAAAATTTTTGCAATGCCAACAACAGTTATAAAAAAGAGGAATCGTCATCTCATCGGCCCTGTTCTTGATTAGGGACACGACAACCAACGTCTCATAAAAGAGAAAACCAGCCGAAAGTCAACCCAACAACTCTAATTAAACTGGGCCGATGGCAGCACTCCCTTAATGGGCTTAGGACAGGGCTTTCTTTCTTTTTTGGTTTTTTTTTTGTCTGTTTCTGTCCTGTCGGTGATTGGTACGGCGACGAAACAAACGGACTTCCTTGGAGTTGGCTTGGAGGGGAGGGGTCTACATCTACTACTACTACTACTTCTTACTGTTCATCTGTCAACCTTTCTTCCTTTGGTCTGTCTCTCCTCGATGTCTTCGCCCGATTCCAATCCCATCCAAATCCATCCCCGGTTCTTCCCATTCTTCCTTACTCCCCAAATCGCGTGTCTCTCCTCCTCTCCCGCATGGCTTCCCCTGTCTCCCTTCGTCTTCCCGACATCATCCTCCCCTCCTCGTAAACCCCAACCCCACTTTCCTTACTTCCTTCCTCCCTTCTCTCCTACTCTTTCTAGTTCCTCCCCCGTCTGTCGTGAATCGCTTCCTTTGACCTCATTTTCTTGGGTGTGATGCGTAGGAAACGTGATCGGAAGACGCTTGATTACTGCGATCGAGGCAGAGGCGTGTGGAAATCGTCGTCTCCGTTGCGGGATTGCTTGTCTCTCCCGAGCTCGGTCACTCGTCGTGGTATGTTCGGGCTGTTTTCTTCAGACGCGTCGTTGCCTCCCGCTGCTTGCTCTGCCGTAACTGGTTGTAATGAGGATTGGACTTCGACTGCAAAAATTGATGAGGAGCGAATCGGAAGTCATCGCGTGGATCGTCTCGTTCGGGTGCTGCATGAATCTTCGAGGAGCTTTTACTGTGCGATCGAGGCGCTTGGTATGAATGCAAGTGTTGCCGAGCTTTCGATGGCCTGGATTGGGAAGGATGCACGGGCGTGGCTTAGGACTCTGTCGTACCAGGTAAATAGAGGAACTGTCGTCAGCTATTACCTGCAAATTTCAGAAGCGGAATATGAATTCGTTAAATGCATCAATTGAGTGACTTTAGCGATTCCTCAGAAGACCATGGATTAGAATTTCCCGAAATGGCCATTTTAGTTCGTTGTTGAGCGTCCCCAGCAAGTGACGTTAGTAGTTGCTCTACAGGTGGCAATCTATGCTTCATTGACTACGGTGATCGAGTTGGAGGCTCTGCTTTCTCATGGACGTAACATGACGCCTTCTGCTGTTGGGGAGATGTAAGGATAGTGTCCAAAATTCTGCATTAGTGTAACAGAGCTACAAAGGAAGCCATTGCTATCTGTTGAGGTCATGATTACTTTCTCCGTGGCGGATGGCACATTTTCATACTTATTGATCCTTAACTCAAGGGTGTAGTCCTAGTCATAATCATTTCCATGTAGGTATCTTGCCCAAAGTCTTTAATCTGCTATGTGTTATCTGAACCATGATATTCTGTTGGTGGTCAGCCTGAGCCCGAGGCTCAACTTGGTCCAGGAGTTCATAGAAAGCCAGTTGAGCAAGATACGAGCAGGATTGGTGGAATGGTTTAGGGAAGTTGAATTGCCACGAATGACTGCCTTCTTTATTCATTTGCTGAAGCACTGGTCCGTGGAGTATGCGGGAAGGTCTGCTTCATTTGTGCTGGCTGTCATATGTTTATTTATATGTGCTCAGTTTTGTTACTGTTATGACTTCATGTCCTCGTGTTGGCCAGTCAGTATGATTTGGAAAACAGCCAGAACCCTTATCGTTGTGTTGTTCAGTGGTATAGCAGGAATCATTGTCGCCATCGGTTGCTGTACGGCTGTGGCAAAACTAGGCCCTCAGTATTCATCTTGTCCCATGGTTGCACTGTCCCTTGAGGACGTGGTACTTGAGCTTATGGAGCTATCTCACAGTCTTGTCTCGGTGGAGACATTGCATGTCTTGGCTACGGAAGCTGGCTTCGAAGCACGCTTCCTGAGATTTTTTGGTAGAAAGGTTTTTCCCAGCGAGAACTATGAGGAGCTAGAGTTCTGGATTGGCTTAACTCAAAAGAAGCTGCTCCTTGCTTTCCGAAGCGAGTCTCTCATGGCAGGGATCAAAAGTTCTGATGATGAGGTTTAACCTTTATACAAGTCTTGTTGATGCGAACCATGTTTGGTTGTAGCCACCCGCTGGCTCTCATTGTTGTAAACTTGGCAGTTTAAAGCGGAGAACTTGGCCGTTCTTGGACTATTTGCGTACCTGGGAAGAAAAACTAGGTTGTATCTGGGCAACATGGGGATAAAAGAAGTCGACGAGACATTAATGGAATTTATCAGGTTAATATTAGAGAACGTAGATAGACATTGCCATTCTTACATATGATATTCTCTCAATTTTTTCCTTCGCAGTTACTTGGAATGCAATGTTATCTTCATATACCCCGAGTTTGCAACTTTAGCTGCTTATCAACTATTTATGGAGGTATGCTTCTAATCTGGGATGTTTGGTGCTGTCAACGAGTTTCGTTTTGAAACATGATAAGAATCCTCGCAATTCCAGATAATAGTTGATGAAATTGGGTGGCTTGACTTTTACGCCACTCAACCCACCATAAGCCGTCAGATGAGGAAAAGGTCCAGACAGCATGCCATCCAAGCAGAAAAGGAAATGATGCTATCGGCAGTTTTCACTATTTGCTACGATGTTTTCTCGGGGTTTGCACATTTCAGTCGTTCGACCTTGCAACCCTTGGATGCTGAAACACTAACCTTCTTGCTGCGGAGGTAAATTTGGTCAACAAGACTCCTAAGTTCGTATTTGGAAAGAAGGGAGAAAAGTTAATTGCTTGGTTTTTTGGCTGACTGCTTATTCAGCCAAAGCCTTCTGGCTATTTGTCTGGAGGACTATTGGGCGGCTTATCAAGTAAAATCCGGGTATGTTATCCTATTGATGGTTATGAAGCAACAACCAAAACTAAAGCTTTAATGCTTCCATCATTTCATTTAATCAGTGAGCCTCCAAGGAGCACGGAAACAAGTTTTCATGAGACGATGTCAATCACAGATTCAAGGCACGCAAGTAAGCTATATGTAGCCTTTGAGAATCAGAGAGGCATGTCATTGGTAGATGAGGTGTCATCTGTCAGAGATATATCACAGCATCCATCCAGAATGATAAAGGTTCGGACGTTATATTCAAAAGCTAAAATACTGCTAAAGTTTTAGCTTCAATGATTTTGTTGGATTATTCAGTTATCGCTGCTGGTGCCACGAAATATTGATACCTTCTGGTAATTGATATCAAAGGGTGCTGGATCAAATGGAATGAAGATATTGCCGGTTGTGGATGGGGTAGATGCTGCCAAAGCCAACATGCCTCGCCGAAGTTTGATCAGGAAGTGCAGTGGAAAGCTGGCTTCATCTGGCCTGGTAAGCGATTCAGCAGAGGTTTAAACACAGCATACTTTCTCGAGATAAGTTGAATACTTTTGTCCGTAGGACATATGTATGGGCACGCAACTGCTCGTGACTGACATCCAGGTGTCAGTGGATCTACTTTCGAAGCAATTTTGTGGTCAAAGGCTCACGAGAAGAGAAAGGAAGAAGATTCGGAGGACATTGCTGGATCTCGCTTATATGGTTCCGGTCACAATACTGATGCTTCTTCCTGTGAGTTACCCGTTTCTCTGCTAGAACAGACTTTACGGTGTCGCCATTATACAAAATTGATCTGATGATATAAGAACCAGGTTTCTGCAGTTGGTCATGCAGCGATCATAGCGGCTCTCAAGAAGTATGCCCCATTCATGGTCAGACCATATTTACTCAATTCGAGCTTGTTTGGTATTACTGTTAAATTTCCTTCACAAATTGAAACATCGGTTAACCATGGAATTCTGCTGTGGTCAGATCCCGTCTCCATATTTCTTCCGAGCGTCTAGACATTTTCAAACAGTTAAAGAGGACGAAAAAGATGCAGGTCCAGTTGTGGAGCAGCCTCGACGATTCTCCGGCAATAATAACGTAATAGCACAGAGGAATCTGCAAGATAACGTCGTTCGGAATAGTCTTTTGATCTTGCAAATAAGCTTTTGTGAATATGGAGACGGGATCTGACCACTTGATCTTTTGATCAAGTATTAGGAAACGTGGGGAATACTTGCAGCATTTTCTGAAAACCAGCAACATGTGCAACATCAAAAGCGACAACCTCGAAACGAGACAACCTCAAAAGCGACAACATCAAAAGCGACAACCACGAAACGAGACAACTATCAAGAAGAACAAGCAAGGGCAGAGCAGCAAGGACGTGAGTTGTGGATTTGGCTTGCTTAGAACTCGCTGGACAGGGGAGCGTGGTCATGGTGCATGAATACGTTGGTGTAGATGAGCCCGGCAGCCCCTCCACCGATGAGTGGCCCGACCCAGTAGACCCAGTTGTTGTAGAAGTCCCCACTGACGACTGCAGGCCCGAATGAGCGGGCTGGGTTCATAGACCCACCGGAGAACGGGCCAGCTGCCAGGATGTTTGCGCCGACTATCAAGCCGATTGCAATAGGGGCAATAGTCCCTAAAGAGCCATTCTTCGGTCAGCCGCTGTGGCGTAAACAGTATAGACCAAGGCGAATGTGGCCTATGATCTCCATGACCACTCCTTGGACTGCTCCGACACCCGGCTGCTAGACTGTGAACGGGAATTGCCTATTCGGACACAGTTTTAACACTGACCATAATAAGTGCCACTGTTGCACGTAGAGCTGAGAGAGTAAAGTAAATCTTACCAAGCCTCCGGATGACCACTTGGAGGAGTAGACAGGCAACGATGGAGCCGGCCAACTAGGGCGATCCAGTAAAGTATGCCCGTGAGGATCGTAATCTGGGCCACCGAGAGCCAACCCGAGCGTGACTGCTGTGTTCACTTGCCCGCCTTAGATGTTGGCACTGATGGCCACCGCGACTAACAGAGCAAATCCATGGCAAACCGCCACGGCAACTAGACCGGACGGATCGAGAGCAGGCATCGGAGGTGATCTTATCTGTGCCATAGCAAAGGGAGTAAAGTAAACCACAACAAAGGATCGATGGAGTTAGAGGGTTTAGGGCTCTATAGCAGACCATAAGCAATGGCGGAACCGACGCCCGCAAAGACGAAGATGAAGGTTGAAGATGAACTCCGGCCAGGTAGGCCCTGATGTTTCCCAGGCCGAAGGAATCGTCAAAACGACCCAAAGGCAATCCTTGGCCATTTCTCTACTACAACTAAGAAGAAGAAGTAAGAAGAAAGCTAAGTAGATAGTCTCTTTGGATTGTAAAACACGCACGCACACACAAATGCAATGCGCCCCTCCTTATATGCACTTCTTCAAAAAGCAGAAAGGCAAAGCTTATTCTTAACCACACTAATGCTCGAAGATGGGGAGGGGCGGTTTGTCCTTCATGCTTATGAAGATGATAAAGACGAAGTCGGTCATGAGAATGGTGAAGAAGTTTTTCCATCAATGGAAGTGTCGGGTGGCAAATGAATGATTCTCCTCCACATGGACATTGGGTGTGGGTCCTTTTTTCCTACTTTTTCGTTGATGATGATGTCACGAGAGTGGTTGGCAAAAAGGAATGAAGAGAAAAAAAATTGCAACACATTTATCATTTGTACCTGTCCACATCAATGCAATGCACCGACCACACTAAGCCTCTCACCTGCCCTTTGCATGACCACGCCTTCGAGGATGCCCGAAGATGGATGAGCCGAGCGGATCATAATGCTAGGTCACCGAGGGGGGGTCACCAAAAGACGGCAAAGGGAAAGAATACAACTGGGTTGGCTCCATATGATATGGACATTTCCCCCCCAGCTAAAAGTAGCATCGATTAAAGCTTAGGCATTAAGAGCACCGGCAATCAATTCCAAAGAAGAGTAAAGAGTCGGCCTACTCCGGCGATATTGTCGTGGTCCACCAAAGCATCATCACAATTCTTGCCCAACTTTGCTTTCAATCACATGACAAAGCCAAAAGAAGGCGTTCGTACCCGATCCAACTCTCTCTCAAAAGGCAGCTCCAGGAATACATTTTGCGGTTCCTAACATGCTTCAACAAACACTGACAAGCGGCAACACCATGGCAGCACACATTGCCGTTGACTTCCGTCGCTTTTTTGTCAACTAGTCTGTCTGCATGGGTTCAGGAAAGGGAATCGAGGCACAGCAGTGATAATAGCCACACATCTTCTCCGTACAAATGCGAACCCTCATCTGATAGATTAGCTTCGGGACTATTGTAATCCGCCCAATCCTCCGGATCATCCGTATTCTTTGAATACACCGACGCGCATTCCGAAGGAGTAAGAACTTTTTGCTACTCCCCTCGCTGCAAGAACGTAGTTGTTAGTGAACATATCAGACATTTCGAGAATCAACCAAGTCAAAGGCCATGCTTGACAAAGCAATATTAAGGGTTAAAGCTGATAGGGATATCAAGATGGTTCCTGCAGGGCACCTTTTCCGAATGCCATCACATTCATCACGGTGGCATGTAACTGCGTCAATATGGAGAGGCAGGGAGATCAGAAAGTAGGAAGGAAGACCAAAGGATTGAAGATACAATCACAGGGCAACGATTTACATCCAGATTGAAAATGATATAAACAACTTTCAATTTGATCATACCAAAACATCTGCAGAGACGCATACAAATCATTTCATGAACTCAGACCATAAGACCGAACCCGCCCCCCCCCCCCCCCCCCCGCTCCCCCCCCCCGCCCACAAGGCCTCGGCAAAACGATAAACAATCTGGTGCGAAGAAGATCTACATGTGGCAAATTGAAGCGAAAAAATTAAGGGAACGCATGGCAGACTCTTCAGATGTATGCAGTCCGCATCCTCCCTCTGCTAGAACTAGTTCCCCATCTTTAATAAATTGCATTCCGTAATCCACCTCTTAAGAAAACAAAACGAATTATAGTGCCCTCAGTAAACCAAGCGAAGTTAACAGCATCTCAATAATCATTTTTAGGAGCACGATTACGGTTGAGATTTCGATGGGAATGGTCGCGGCACGACTGATAGATAGTCTATCAATTAAATGGGATTTGAACTGGCAGAAGGGAAAATGAATATTAATAATCTAGCCAATGATTGGTACAGCAAGAACAAAATGAAGTACACTAAACAAGGAAAGATTAGGTTTTGATTATATTCCTTAGGATATGAAGAAACAAGAACACCGGAGGAATAAACAAAATCATAGTGGACTTCCGCAGCCGCACCAAAATATTAATCGCAGGTGATCAGTCACCAAGAAGTTGCCAATAGCAGTGACGTATTGGGCTAAGCAGTGATTGGCTGGCTGGTTTCACTAATTACATCACAGAAAAACCACCACTAATGGCAACGACAATCACGCTGCATACTCTGCCAACAGCGAAGAAGGTAGATTTGAGTTCTCCTCCTCGATAATGAGATAACGAGGCCCAACCATCACAATCCAAAGAAAATCCTATAAGAGATCGCAAACCAAACAAAAACGGTGGAACTAGTCATTTCACGTAGAACAAAAAACACCAGCGGACAGAGGGGATATCTGGCAATGTCATCGTAAAAAGTCACCTCCTCTATTGCCGAATTTACTTCCCCAGCCACGTGCACAAACCCTTTCGAAAGCCCTATTCTGGCTACAACCGAACCTTTCAATGCACTCCTGCAGAAAGACGAAGCAATGCAAAACCTCAGTCTGCGAGCCCCTTAAATACAATAAACAGACAATTTCCCTCGAATCAATGTGTTCAACAACATGAACCTTGTGTGATCATTAGGGATAACAGAAAGATAGTTATCCCATGTGATAGGAGTCAGCCCAAATCTTATTACAATTAAATGCCTTACAGATCCACCTGTAAATACAAATATATTCGTAAAAATAACATGTGGCCTAACACATCACCCCCGCGATTAATGTGCGAGCACAAGTGTCGGTAGCTACAAGATCGCAAAAGTTGCAATGAGACACATGCCAAGCACAAGGAATTATGTTAGAACAAACCAAAATGTTTTGAGCACAAGAAACGACGAAATTTCAAATATCCATAATCCCCCAACCTCCACACAGCAAAAAACCTCATCGATCGTGCCCACGAACTCAAAAAAATTGTTAACGCAGCAGTAGACTTTTGATTGATGGAGTACTCAACTCAACGATTTGAGTGTCCAAAAAGTTCACTGACCACGAAGTTCCCAAGACAGTAAGCTCACAGAGAATCGATGAATCCACAGCTGAAGCCATTTCCTTACAGAAGATAAGCCTCAAGTCATTAACGCCAAACAAGACTAAAGGACAAAAATCCAGAACAAAACAGGCATCATAAAATAAGATGCAAATACATGTTCTTAATAATAAGATATCATCGAGTGAAAAGTGTTTTTTTTTAACCAAACACACAAACGATCAGATTTCATCTTCGTAAAAAGCGTAAAGGCAAGAGTCAGACCATACGAGGATACCAGTCCCATCAGGTCTAATGCGAAGATCATGCAATCGATTCTCCAGCGCATCTTTTACCTCCTGACAGAAAGCACATCTAACCCATGTAGGCTAATGTATAAAGAATTATCTTTCAATGTTTCAGCTAATCCATTCAACATGATTACCAGTAAGGAAGGTTTACCTTAAGGACCCTCACACACCTGCTGAACTAACCCGACACCGATTATCCAGTCAATTTCAGCATTGAGAGAACGTCAAATGGAATGCATTCTTGGCCTTACGAAAATGATTTATACGGATTCCCAGGCCTCATCAAGAACAGGTTAAAGCATGACTTACAATCATTTAATGCGATGGCACCAGCAGATAAATCGGCCGGTTTAACTGACCAACAATAACTGATGAATGAAGTCAAAGAGACTAAAAGTCAATTTTTGCTCCTTTAAACTCTCAGATCGATGACGAGGACTTGACCGCCTTAGGTTGGTAACAGACAATATCTGATGCACTGCTGCATCGCCTGTATATAACCCCCCAACCCACTTGTCCTCGCATGACATCTTGGTCTTTAATCTTAGCCTCAAGATTGTCGTCCAACTCTAGCCTAGCTATAAACCACATCTTTGGCAACACTCATGGGTTATTATACATCACATAGCAAACCTATGCGTATCTTCTAAGGGACCTTCCACTACTTCCCAATAGTATACTATTTTGGAAATCTAAAAAAGGTTCTGATCAACCCAATTCCGGGTGAGAACGCTAAAGGGCAGTGACGAGAACACACAAAATGAGAAGCTAAAAAACACGAGACCCTTTGGACTCTTTCAACTGCCATATACTAAAACAAATCAATAATTAAAACAGCGCAAGATTCAACACACCAAGGCACTCGCCATTCCACGCCAAAAACCACTATCAATATCATGTCCAAGGATCAAAACAAGGATAGAGAAATAAATGTTTGGTTTGTAAACATCACCCACTTCATCAACACATATAATAAAACCCAATTAGTCATTCCTTCTCACCAACGCCTTAGAGCGCTCACACTTGCTCTCACCCGCATTCCACCTTCATCACCTTCACATTCCACATCCTCAACAAGCCCAAACTCCAGAACAACATAATCCAGGACATTCTCTCTCTCACACAACTTCTGCAGACCTCGTATCTCTCTAATCCCACCACAAGCGCGAAAAAAAAAAATATACAATCGAGCAACGCAGTATCCAAGAGCGAAAAATCTATCAACAATTCACAAAACATATCCAATTTTCACAGACTATTCCACGCGAGACTAAGACTCACCCATAAATGCACCGCTCGCACTAAAAACAGAGCAACGTACTTCATCTCACAACTTCACATCACCCCACCACACAGTATCTACGTCTCTTGACGGCAGGAAAATATTAATCCTCTTTGTACCTTCAAGATCATCATTCTAGATAAGATTCTTTCTTGATAGCACCCACTGTAAGGAGAACATGCCAGGAACATACTATTCTTCTGGAACAAGTTCAGTACTGGTCAGCGGTATGATCACAGATCTTCCAATAAATCATCACCACCACGAAACATCCTTTCTGATGAAACGCATTAGTGAAGCGAACCTACCTGAATGTTTGAACACAAAACCTAAAAACCGAAAAAAAAAATGATTGAATAAGTCCCCAAGATGTTGAAAATCTACATTAATAGAGGAAATGGGGCCAAAATTATCATAATTTCCACCTAGAAAAGCAGTCTTAGTTAATAAATGAAACTATCTATACAATTGTGAAAAATTTTAATCAAAGGTCAATTCGCAAACATTAGTATTTAAATGAAACAAGCAACCAAACATTTTAACTACATCAATAATTTCCCATCCGCTCCATAAAATTCACACACATTGTGTACAACAATAATGCCATATTACAAATTCCAATGGAGAATTAATGAAATCACCAATATAAGAATCAACTATAAGATAAATTCTCACATTAAACAGAGACAGCCATGTTAGTTGTGGAAAAGAAGAGGAATATGTGCACAGTAACGAATTTCCGCATCTTGCCACCATGTGATTACTCGACGCCTCCTTGAATCAGCTATTCCTTCATCCCCGCACATATTAACTGTTGCACATCCCGCCACGAGAAAAAATCTTTGAAAATTAAACAAGCATCATCCAAGACATTCTATACTAACCTGAAAAACTTTCGTTAGCATCTGTAGCGTCATGTCAGAAACCTATCCACACGATTAAGCAAGAACGAATAATCAGCAGATGCAAAAGTTCGAAAGATAAACCAACCTCCACCCAATACCAACAGCGCACAAGCCAAAATACACAGTATCGCAATATTGGCGCCGTGAGCGGAAGAAACGTCATAAGAAACTCGTCAAGGAAAACGCTGGGTCTCGCGAAAGAAAGCCTAAAAAACCCCATCTGAAAAACAAACCCCGAAACCTTCCCGCCCACAACCAAAGTACAAGCCCGTGAGTAGAAACTGCCCTCCCACGCAAGGTAGACTCTTTTTGCGGTGTCATCGATGTTTCTCCAACGATCCCCAATCTCCCTTCCTCACTCCTCCAATCCTCCGCCGACGATACGCCCTCAGCCCACCATTACAGCATCTGGGTGCGCCTGCAGTCGTCGTAGCCAAGAACGCAAACAAACCAATCACCTTCACAATCCATTCCACTACAAGAGCAGCACTTACCCTCGACCCATAAAAGAAGAAAAAAGATTATTATCCTCCCCCTAAGCTAAATCACTCCAAACGGCACGCGGAACTCCGCCGAACAATCAACGCCCAGCTCCAACCTAGTTCGGGGCGGCCGCGGCGGTCACCCAGTATAAAGGAAAGAATTCCGAACAGAATAGTTGGGACAAGCACCTCACACGTGAAGCCTGAGGAGAGAGCTCTGAACAAGCAGCAATCATGTCCGTGTCCTCCCTGCGCCGGTGGATGTGAAATCTTGTGAAAAGGTGAAACCCTCTTCCCCCCCTTCCTTCTTGTCTTCCTACAAGAAGTTTTGTGTCTGTCTGTCTTCCGCTAATTTTCTTGATTTATTTGAGAACTACACAAAAATCACAAATTAAAGCCATCGGCGAAAAAAGAGCTTTGCTTTATTTTATGTACCTGTGCCCTTAAAACTCACACTAAACACGGCCCCAAAACTATCCCATGCTCGAAACGCAGTCCTCATCGATGCGCCGAACCTCCCCTCACCGCCGACGAACTCCGGGGCTGGGGTCACCACACGCCGATGGAAATCCAAAGACCAAGAAGCAATCCCGCGCCGTATCCCCCAAGCCCCACTTCAACTCCAGAGGTAGACCAACCTACCCTCGCCATGCTCCCCCACGACATCCTTCCCTGCGCCTGGCCCGTTCTCTCTCCCTACTCCACATTCCTCGACATTGTCTTCCTCGTCCCTACCCTCGAATTCGAATCTCCCGCAACGTCGTCTGGCGTCTCCGACCTAGATTTCGACCCGGTCTCCCCGTTGCCCGATTCTTCGGCTTTTCGACGGGCTCGAATCCGTATATTCGGAATCCATGGCGTACCCTGGTGTAAAGTGCGGGCATTCACAAGAATGCGTCTTTCCTAAATTTTAGTTGGTGGTGTTGAGAGGATAATCTTTTGCTATTGGATCTGCGTCTGTGGGGTTGTCTGATTATCAGTTGCTGTTAGCGGATTTGGTTAGGTTGCGGGGTTTAGTTCACTACATGGATGTTGGGTATAAAATCACGTAATTTGAAGTTTATGTTATGATATCCTGAGAGGTAATGGGAAGTTTATATTGAGCTTTGAATGAGCGATTGGATTAGTGAATTGTCTTTATCTTCCAAGATATGTAGTTTTTGAATTAGACGATACGGGATGGTGCATAACATTAGCTAAGGGAGTTAGATTTATGAAGAGACTGTACAGTGCCTCCTTTTTAAGAGTTTCGGCCTTTTGGTAAAAGGCAGTACCGAGACATGGAAGAATGGAGGAGTGGACGTACCAAGGATTGGATTAAGGGGGTTGAAAGAGTTTCTACCCAGTATATGAAACAACTGACCTATCAAGAATCAACATTTTCGGAAATGGGTTTTGACCCCAGCTTTGGGCTATAGGTACATTGACGAGGTCTGGGCTGAAACCAGATATCCATGATTGAGAGTGTTGCCATTCAAGGGGTCAATCAACCTGGGTATTGCGCCAGGCCAATGCCAGATACAGAGAATCAATTCATGGACACCCAGACATCCCGAGAAGTACTTGCAGAAAGGACCCGCATTATGTTGATGGCAACTGCACCTACTTTGCCGGGAAAGGATTTAAAAGAATATTAGGTGAGTATGGACTGGAAAGCTGTGATGAGGAAGCATGGGATTACAGATCTTAGGCCGTTGCTCATATTTTTCGATGACTCATCAAAATGAGTTAAAGAGGTTGTGAATGTTTTCTTTGGTTATTTTCAAATATAGAACAATTCTTATGCTGTTATGGAAATGCAATGCTCTTTCCTTCCAAGATATATCTTCAACCTCATTTCACACTATCTTCCATTGTCCAGGCATAAAGCAAGCCTTAAAAGCTGGTTTTCAGACATATGATTTTTGATGAAAACTATGACAACTATCAGGAACTGGGGATCATTACTCCTTGAGGCAGATTTGAGACCAGGACTATGTAAGAGGTACTTCAGTGAATGAGACAAAAAAGCTGTAGATGATGTCAAACATCATCAATTCCGGTGTCCTATTTATAGTGCTTCCGAATTTATTTCAGACAATTTGTTAAGCCTTGGGATCCTACCTATTTTATTACGCATGCGAGGTTTCCAAAGTTATAAGTGATATTAGTTATTTAATATTAAATCCCTGGTCGTGTTATCTTATCCACGGTTTTAGAAAATCCTGCCTAATGCATTTTACTACTTATATCTACAACTGTAGATTTACTTGAATTTTGGTTTCGAGTTTGGGTAAAAGCGTTGCATATATTAAAGCAAGTTGACCTCCTCCCTTATTCAGGTGTTGGTCACAGCTGCTAATAAAGACATCGATGAATGCACGAAATAGATCTAGAAAGAATAAATTCTTGGAGAAGGCAGTGGACGTAGATGAACTATGTGGTCATAATGAGGCTTGGTGGGGCGTCCGTTGTTACATGCGCGACAACTTTAACCACTGTAATACACCCATTTCCCAAGCACAGCACATCCAGAACATCAGATTCCTGGTAGTCCGAGCACGATGTGTATTGGGAGCTCCCTCCTGTTGCAGGTCCTTCGTTAACCCCACCAATCACGATATGACCCAGCTCTGACCGGTGCCTAGCTTCTCCTATAAGTGTAGAAGATAGGATCCGAGGATTCGTTGCGTTTCAGAGGCTTGGCTTTATGCAGACAGATAAGTCTGATAATTTCGAACGGGTATGGAAGCTCGAATGAGGTAGACACAACAACTGTCGATTTCAGCTACGAATCAGAACAGTATCCTTTATGCAAACTAGAGTAGAGGTAGATATCGAATGCTCTCAATATCCGAGTCTTGTTTCTGAATGATGTTGCGATCATAGCGCAAGCTTCTTACTTCCTGTCAAACAATAAAGGCATCACTTCTCATCTCACACTTGGTACCACGCGTTCTTTAATGCAGATCGCTAACAGTATGTATATCTACCCTCACACCAATTCGATTCTTCCGGCCCACAGCAGAACCTCGCTTTATACCCGGATCAAGGCTTGGCATTAGAAAAAAAAAAGAAAAGAAGCTTCTGAATCAAGTTTGGGTGCAAACTGAGATTCTAGAAATTCTGCTTGGAGGCATTGAGCGTCTTGTAAATTTATATTCTCTCCATTCATGTGGAGGATGTTTCATGCTTTTCATGCACCATGTTGGCTACCTGATGAATAAATTGACGATCTTATGCCAACAAAATATGGAAAAAGAATTTTGCGCGTGAGTATGAGAGGAGCAGCAAGCCGACAATTTACTAGGAAGACAAAATATTCCCAGGAACAGTTCCAAAGCAAACACAGAGAGATGGGCTTGGAACACCTCCCACCATTTTACTATAGAAATAAAAGGATACAAACATTCAATACTTCAGGGGGTGAAAAAAGGCAACATGCATGCATGCGCGAACATAAATAACATTTGGGTCGAATTCCTTTCTCCAGGGACATGCTCGTTACTCCCATCAGTCTTCCTTCTTGCATTTCTCTCCAGACCTTGGAGCTGCGAACCAGCAATTTAGTCAGTTCCCATATT
>JARUPY010000092.1:0-91060 GCA_029817715.1 Melastoma dodecandrum
TTGTCTGTAAAGCCCAATAATTACTGGCATCGGAGTTTTTTCTATAGAAGTAAACATTTTAAATAAAAAAAAAAACAAATAAAAAGACATTCAGTTGATGGTGGAATGTTATGATGAGATCGTCTGATGTTTCTTTTGAAAAGGCCTGTTGAGATGTAAGGCAATCAAACGCACATTGTTTTTAGGTTTCCAGGAAGGTGACAGAAGGACAAGATCGGCATGAAAGGTAGTTGGTGGTGGGCATGCAGGACGAGGTTTGTTTAAGTTTGTCGCGAAAATATATTTCAAAATTGAGACTTATTTAATTTCAAAAATTCGTTGAATAACATCCTGAACGTCAAAAGTTATTGAAAAGTGTTTTTGTTTTTTAGAAAACTCGATTTCGACTTGCAAAAACATTTAAATATAGTTTTTTTGAAAATCGTTTCTTTCCTTGTGGGTTGTACCCGGTTCATTGGTCACGTAGCAAGGATGACACTAAATTTGGAAGATACAAATTCTAACTCTGTTCTACTTAGGAAAAAACAATAAATGTAACGTAAAACGTAATAATTTAGAGTTTGTTACTAGTTTTTTTTTTTAATGCCCAAGTGGAAAATCGGAGTTTCCAAATCTATTTTCACTATGAAAGAAGAACAAAATTGATTTTGATTTTTCTTTTAAGATGACATTGGTGTTTTGAAGCCTAATAAAATCAGTGTTATCTCGTATGTCCCTGTAAAATTGAAATCATAAAGACGTTAAAGTTTAGAAAGCTCAAAATCTGGTTTATTAAGAAACAAAGGCAATGTTTATAACTCCGATTTCGTGATATTATTTCGAGGAAGTTCGAGCTTATCACACCTGTTTGTCGTGACTAACAGTTTGGGACAAAAGTTCCACGGATAAACAATAATTAGATGGAAGGGGGGGTGTGTGGGGTGAGGGACAGGCCTTTCATCGTCACGCCTCTTTCCCAGAACATGCTAACCTAAGGTGCCCCGTCTCCATCTCCCTCCATCCCATTTAGCATAACACTCGAGAAAAATACCTATGCCCATTGTCTCCTTAGGACAAATTCACATCTTGGGTCAACTCTCTTGAGTGGTGGCGATGATGATGACTGGTGACCCTTCTCATCTGAATTATCAGGATGTCTGCTAAGTCTATTTGATTTGACAGTTTAGGCCATTCTATTATTGGTCATTTTTTTCTTGGCTGGCGTGGCTACACTGATGTGATGAAGCCGACCATTTTATCTCCAACTCTAGCGGGAGCCTGTTTGTTGTTTGTCTATGTTTCTTTTTTGCATGCACCATCATCCTCACCTGACTTGACATGGGAAAGGGCAGTTCATGAATTCTTGATCTTACAAACCCAATCCATACCCTAGTAGTTCTTCATCATCGTAGGCTTTGACTGGCAGTTTCCTTTCCATCCGTAGTGTCACAATGTGTTTTGTGATTTTATGACTAAGAGGCTGGCATTGCATTTCATCACTCATGCAAAAACTAGACCAGGGGATCTCATTCTTCATAAAGATGAAGAGATAAGGTTTTCACGGATAGGTCTGAAAGCAAAAGCAGGCAACATTCCCAGTTGTTTTCGTTAAGGACAAGGGAAAAAAGCTGCTGATGCAGATGCTGCCGCTTCTGCTGGCTTCTGGTTCGAGTCTCTCTGCCATGTCGCTCCAATAAGGAGGCTCATTGCAGCGGTGTTTGGACAAGTGGGGGCCATTTCGTTTGCTGCTGCATTGTCAGTGGAGGGGGGAAGCGATGAACTCAGAATGCAGCTGTGCCTCCATGAACAGAATTCCCAGACATCCTGTCCAAAACTGTTGTAGCAAATAGCCATTTATAGGGATGCTTGTCTTCACGCCCCCGAATTCAAACAAAAATGTCGCCGTTGCTGCTCGAAAGCTCGCCCTGGTACATGTCGATCAAGACCTTCAAGCAAAGGGGAAACAGTTTAGACAAATTGTTAATTGTTCTTGGAATTGTTAGTGCAAATGAACAAGGGGATAAACCCCGGGACTGATCGGACATAGAAGACCGCCTTCCGGAGTCCTTTTGCTACCGAGAATTAGTTTGCTTTTCCGCAAGAGGACGATGGCCCTACGAAAGTCATTCATGAGGAGGCATCAATCGTGTGGGGTCTATTTATATCCCACTCAGGTAAACTGAGCTTGTCCATAGGAGTATTTTATATGCGAGGACTAGAGTGGTGAAATATTGGCAGAGAGTTGGAGTAGAAGGACATTTTCTTAGGAAAGGGCTAAATTCAATCAGATAATGTTTTTTGTGAGTTCTCTCTAAATCATAAGTTAATCAGCACTGATGCATGTCAAAAAAGTTTTGGCTTGTTTATGGGGTAGCCTAATGCAAGAACAGCTTTAACCACTTGCATAAAAAACTAGATAGGATTCCAACACGGTCTTCAAAACTACATCTACACACTCTCCAATTCAAAAATTCATTGGCACAGTGGCAATACCTTCACGAGAACCAGCATATTTTAACCTTCTTCGGTTTAGGAGGGTGGAAGATTCTAGGTGAGACAATTCTTAAAGTCTCCCAAGTCCCGAGATGATCCTCGAGGATGAGGCCACTTCGGCAATATGTGAGACCGTGCAATGTGTCCTACGTCACACATGTACTTTGTTTAGTTCTTCAACGAGAGGAACAAGAGAAATCCCCCATAGGTCGAAATATAATGTCGATGATACTTGAAGGAGCTTCTCGCTGTGAGGAGACTCTCTCTTTTGGGGTTTAAAAAAATCCGTCTGCTGGTAGGGCTTCACAATTGTCTGGTTGGGAGAAGAGTAGCAGGTAAGTAAGTATGAAGCAAAAGATTCGATCACTTGTGCAACAAATGAAGGGCGGTGCGTTGTTTAATTTCCCTTGGAATATTTACTACTGCTTGAAGAACTCCGGAGCTTTGGAAATCTTACTCATCTTGATTACATTTCGCTAATCAATTATGTACTTATGAGTAATCTTGTTTCATTCCCTAAAAATTCATGGCAACCCGTATATCCGAATAGAATTCCTCTTTCCACTTTGCGCAGGTGGAAGCAAATAATTTATGACCACCGTTTTACAGACAACCGTGAGCCGCTATGAAAATAACTGCCATTTTTAAATGCTTGAAAGTCTCTAAAGTCTTTCCCAATTCTACTATATAATGTTGTGTTTGACCCTGAAAGTAGTTGCCATCGTCCCTTCATTAGAGACGCACTAAGTCAGCGAAATTATTTTTCCCACCGGACACAGGTGACATCATTGACGTAATTTGAATGAATGGATTCTTCTTCGCATTTGGGATGTTGGGCCACAAGCCCAATGTCATTGTTTCGATGGACCAGCAAAGCATTAGAATTTTCCTGCTCCTCCTGGTCTGCGAATATCCACAACGACCAAGGTAAGCCTAGATCATCACAAAACCGGAAACCCTGTTTTCTCGAAAGAGTGAAGGCTACTGATACTCGGACCTAATCTTGATGGACACTTTTACATCAATCGCTCCCTTCGAATAACATCTACTTAACACAAATGTCTAACGGGAAAGAACACATGTTGCATTCCAGCCTGATAAAAGCAAGCGTGAAAGACTCTATGAGGCCTATGCCGAGCTATGCCTAAAGGATGCAGCTAACCAGAAGGTTTTTCCGGCGTCATGAAAAAATATCAAGTATTACTCTTCAGACATATCCGTAATAGTAAAGAGGCACAATATAGAGATCCTCAGGAAGAGTTCGAACGAATGAACTCGAACCATGGTCTTAAAATAACCACTCGAAGTTGATACCGCTCAATCTCTGGAAAAGTAAAGCACTCAATCAATAAATAAGTGAATTAAGATTTCCACAATCTTATCTCACAAATGATTGTTCACACTTTCTTCGCGAATGGTTAACATCTAGTGTGATATAAAATTTTCCGTGTATCCCAGGCAGAAGAATCATCAGGGGCGTCATGGAGATATAAAAAAGAAACAAACACAAACGATACGTGTGCCTCCAGTACGCGAGTCATGACCACAAAGGATACCCTGTCGTGTTCCAACTGCTAGCAATTGAATATCTTTCTCACGAAGAGGAAACGCATATTTCCACCTGCCTCCCGTGGCTCTACTGTACAGCAGGAACAACTGAGAAGAGGTCCAGTATACGATGGACATATCACGCTAATGGACACAAATCAAAATGGAAAGTCAAATGGAGTTCCAATCACTCTTGGCGATCTGACTTTGATGCCTACCAATGAAAGCGCTCTGAGAGGGCATAGGCGTTGTCCGTCGATATTTTTTTGAATGAGTAGCTGAGGTGTAATTATCCTGCCTCCCACTACATTATGATTGAGCTTTAACGATAAGTTTCCGACCTGATCCAGGAATCCCGTTATATATTATTAACGTGGATATGAGGGGTAACTACCGAGGTATTGTAGTTCATATGGGGCAAACGTAGTTGGACTACGTGTCCACCATTTGTGCGCGCCTGTTACCCAAAATTTGTATTAAAATCGTCCCGCGAACCTAATGCGCAGCCTCAAAGGACGATGGGTCGGGCCATATTCGACGTTAGGATTGGTCTGGCGCGTCCGGGTAATCATTGTCAGAGAGATATTTTCTTGGGCATTCTTCCGTGTTAAGGACGCAGAGTGATGAGAAGAATATTAAATTATAAGCAAAAAGCTGGATGATTGATTAATTGTGGATTGGCTTATTAATAAGAATTATTTATAAAAATGTTAAATATAAGGATGGATAAGAAGTTTGACCTGCTTTCTTGTAAGAAATAATGCTAGCTTTACCTCCCCCCAAGACACAACCTCAAACATCACCAATTCACATTGGTCTGTAACAATCCAATGTGCTAAATTGTTGCTTAGATTCTTACTAATTTTTAAAGATTCAAACAAAATGTGTTAGGAGACAATAAAACTTATACAGCGGCATGAAACGATCCTCAGAAAGAATTATTTCGACAAGTTTTCCATTGAATTTATTTTTAAATTCTATGTTGACATATAAACTACAGACTAAGACTACCAGGTTAATGAGTCTGTAACTCGACAATAGCTCATATCGAAGTCTAAATAAATTTGGAACCGAAAAATCACTTCAACCCTACAGGAAAGGAAATATGTAAAGTACAAGGCTCTGACAGAATAGGTTTATCTACGACATTATGCAATAACACAACGTTCCTGTTAACAAATTCCCGACTATAACTATACTTCATATTTTTTAACAACCGGCATAATTTAAAATTTAAAGGAAGATTGCGCTATCTGTAGATCAATCGACACACCCAGATTTACTGATGCACTTCAAAAGGAGACATAATTTTTTTGTTGAAAAATAAAAATAATTACTATCTCAGATTAGGCCCAATATCTATGGATGAGGTCTCAGTTGCACCCACGACCTCTTTATATAAATAATGGCAAGAGTAATAAGAAAATAAGTCTCTTAAAGCTTCAGGGCAAAATGATCTGTTTTTTTATTATTAACCAAGACAACCAAAGTAAAAGATTCTAGAAAGAGAATGGTTGCTTGTTAATGGGTTTATAACAGTTAATACGTAATCATCCGTCTACCCATCATACATTACCATCCTTGCAATACCCATTTTAATAACATACATGTGCAAAAACCAGAATGTGGGTGGGTTTTCTGAACGATTGTAAAACTAATATCATTTAACATTATATTTTAGGATTCGCATTGACTGATAAGGAAATCTCTTTTGACAAGACAGGTCATATGTAAGGCGCGAGAGGAGTGGTGGAATTTTTTTGTTTCATAATGCGTTACGTCCGGCACTTTAGCTATTGGGTCCTCATTGTTTTCTTTATATTGCAGGTGTGCTAGACTCTCACCCAGTAAACGTAAAGATTATCATTTATATATTAAGCCAATTTCCATAAATCACCTAGAAAACCTCCCCTTTTTTTTCGTGAGTTTTTCTTTTATTTTATATTTATAGCTTCACCATGACCTTTGGGTTTGGGATCCTTTCTATTACTACTAATTAAGGCATGCGGATTCAGTGCCCTAAATATTCTATTGCTCGCTTTTTTTACATTCTTCTTATTTCCATTAAACTCATACACACTGGTAGACGAATCCAATTACTTGTTAAAACGGACAATGAAAAAATCTTAATGGCAAGGGTCTCCTTTTGTGGAGAAATGTGCAGATTGAGATAAGTGTGGCAATGAATTAATCAATGGTTATGTAAACCTCCCTGGAAATTTTTTATATAAAAGGTTTTCTCTTTTCTCTTCATGTTCTTAAAAGATTAAGTTGAGAGTATCGATTTTTAAATTTCATTTCATTTAGAGAAATTTGATTAATTTCCTTGTCTTTTTTCGGTGGGTCGGGTTCCGACAAGCAGAATGTTTCTTTTGACCGCAAAAACCCTCTCTTGAACTTCACTCCAACTCATTAAACTCCATACTCCAACTCCAACTTCCCGAGGAAGTAAAAGCCCCAGGCCTTTTATTCCCTTCCATGAAACAACACTTCTGATGCCTAAAAAAAATGTTGGATTCGATCCACTCTTCTTTTATACCATTTCATATCTAACCGTCTGTACGCTACAAACCTAACAATAGCGTTCCCCCAGTCTTACAGGGTAAATAGAGAGGGTAGGGAGTAGGATGCACAATGTGTCCAGGGATGGTCCCCGTGTGGCCCGTACCAAGCCGGGTGAGGCATTGCGGTCTTCCTGTTCTACCACTCAACGTCTACGACCTCCACCCCAGATCAATGGCTACGCCTACCTCGGGCGCTCGGTCTGCAAGAGGGTATTCTACCGCAGCTCGCCCTGCGACCACAAGGTAACTGAAGATTTTCCTATAGAGTATCCTAAATTTGCGCTCGTAGGCATCCCTTTGGTTGTGAGGAGCGTTGGGCTTGATTTCGACAAGGGCAGGCTTCGTTTTCCTTTTAAGGGATCATGCATTCTGAAGAAAAGTTGTACAAATTTTAGGAGCCCGGAGTTTCTGTAGTTGGGGTTGATTTCTGTTTTTTTTTTTTGGGGGAGGGGGGGGGGGTTGACAGTCCACGAAATGATTTCTTCCCCCGGGATCTAATTCGGTTCTTGTTGATGTTATTTGCTTTTGTTGTTTCCTGCTGGTGGCGGTGTTAGTATTTGAAGTTTCGCATATGCTTATTCATATGAAGTACGGAAGACACCTCTTGTATGAAATCAAGTTGTTTGTTGGACTGAAGTTCATGGTTGTGGAATGGGTGAACAAATGGTCTGAGAATTAGCTCTAGCTCCGGTTTTCTGGGTTTTGGGTTTTGGGTTTTGTTTCTGGAGGAGCTTTGCCTGCTTGTTTTGAGCACTTTCGGAGAGTTAGAAATCTGGCTCCTTTGGCGGAACTTGAGGAACGGGCCTCCACCTTGCTTTTGCTTTTCGTGTCTGTGAGATTCTATATTTGTTCGTTGATAGTAATCGCAGATTCAGCTCAGAAGGCAATTGCTGATGCTTTTGACGGTTCTGCTTGCAGTACATGGTGTAAGAGTATGGGTTTGGAGCACATGACCATTCGACCACGGGGATTTTTGAGGTTGAACCGAGGCGGTGTCCTGGTTTCACATTTCGAAAGTCAATCTTGATTGGGAGAACAGACCTTAGGCCCCAGAGAAGTCCGTGCATTCATGGAAAAAATTAGCCGAAGAGTACTCTGGGAATACCTATAATCTGATTACAAAGAATTGCAATCACTTCTTGCAATGATGCTTGTGTAAGGCTGACACGAAAGCCTATTCCTCGATGGATCAATCGGCTGGCCCGGCTTGGTGAGTTCCTTGATCTGTCCTGCTCGTCTGAACCATCCGTGATCTTGTGTCCAATGGAAGTTTTGGGCAATCGTTGATCCTCGCGCTGTTGCTGGGAATGTTTCCTAAAAGAATGACATTTTAATTTCCCATTTGCGCGTGTGGGCTTCCAGTTGCTGGTCCTTTCTGTTGATCATCTTCACTGAGGGTGTCGGTTCTAAAATATGGTTTGTGATCATGACGATGTCGGTTTTAATTTCTCAGGATTTTTCTGCAACTGTGTACTTCCTGCTGGATTAAAACGAAACGAAGATTCGCCATGTTCAGTCTGAAAAATAGGAGGTGTTGACGGAGAGAAGAAGAAACTAAGAAGCCTGTCTAGCAGATTCCCCTCTTCGATGTGCACCCTCCGAAAGTATGTCCTCAACAACGCTCTCTTCGTTCATCCCCGCAGAAATAGCAGATCAAGGCACTGTTTTGCCCCCATCTTCGTCGTTGATCCATTCGCTAAAACCGCGGATATATCTCTAAAGATTTGACCTAGAAAGAGCCTCGTGGTGAGTCGAACTTTGGTCAGTATCAGTGGTATCAAGGGGAGATTGCGTTTTTCAGACTTCTTCCTTCTATCAGTTGAATCTGCCGGCGAGTACTCTGTTGAAGCTTCTTTTTTTTTTTCTTCTGGCGGAAAATGGATGAAAGTCTCATGTCATTGATTCGCTGATCACCATGTGGGAGCGAGGAACTGAGGAAGCCGCTGTCGTCCACATGTCCTGAACATGCAACGGGCTATGGGATTTGTGTGGATGACCCAGCCAGCCGGTAACCGTCGGCTGTATGAGAGGTAGGTTCCTAACGGGTGACTTATGTAAAATTAAAGTTTCAAGGACGTGTAGTTGCAATGATGTCTTTTCTCTGTAAAAAGAAAATGCTTTCAGTTCCTCTTTCTTTTGGTTGAAGAAAGGTATAAATGAATTTGTATGCTGCCCCTTATGTTCGGATGCAAATGATGCTTGATTTTTCCCAGGCTTTTGTTATTGGGGATGAAAAAACTCATGCCAAAAAAGTGACTTTGTTGGCATAATTGGGACTCTTATGGACACATATCTGTCAGATTAGGCACCCTTGCTGTCCACCCAGTTCCATCATTAGTGGTGATTGATTGATTGATTGATCATCCGACCATGTAACATGGGATGTCCCCACTCATTTTGATGCATCCAGCTTGCATGGACTGCTTTTTTGGCTAGGTGAAACGTTGTTTGTTGTACCAGTCATCATCCTTTTTCTGCAAATTTATATAGCATGTACGATGCTGGCATTGGCAATAGTGATGATCTCGCATGTGGCGTGTTGCTGGGTGTCTGCAACTGTGATTCTTCTCAAAAAAGCTCATTTCTGCAGTTCCAATGTCTTTATTCATATCTTGCAGACAAATCTTTTTAAGGTTACCCGGTTCACAATCCAATAACAACTATGGGGAGACTTTTCCCATGTCGACCAGGACAATTTCCAAATGGAACTGGGGATTAAGAAAAGAACAACGGTTGTTGAATGCGGCCGATCCCTTGAACAGAACCGCAAAATAGACGCTTACCCGTTCAGGGTCATAAACAACTGCTAGGATCACGAAACGTGACAGAAACCCGTGGCTGCAATTGAAGGAACCGAATGAATGATGGATCATAAACTCGAATTCAAAATTCGTTCTGATAAAACTCGGTCAAGTCTTTAAGGAGAACAAATAAGAAGTGTGGGCTCCAACTACTGCTGTCATGGGAAGCCACCACATTCTCTCTAACATCATGATTTGTCAACAACGGCTACTGTATTCCATTCCTACACAAGAAGCCAAACCAAAACGCCCTTTAGAGCCCTTCAGACCAATTCCCACGTTGTCTAAGGCGAAAGAACAGGAGGCGAGGCGAGGTTAGACAACCCCATGAAGAGAAGAATGGTTTCTCTTACTAAAAATTTTCAGTGTATCAGCAATCGCAGCATCGTTCAGTATATTCGACAATTTGAAGAAATATTTTCCTCCTTGCAATCAATCACTTTTCCCAAGTAATTGAGTAATGAATGAATGATACAAATAACAAGAAGCCTAATGTTGTCATTTACCTAGTATGAAGCAGAGGAGGAAGAATAAGAAAAGGAAGAGGAACGAAATTGGGGATGTTTCTATTTCTTCCAGGCGTAGACCAGCAACGAGAACCCGACAGGGCGGGTGAGCTCGTTTTCCTCCGTGCTAGCCCATTCCATCACTGAGGAATTGCCTTCCGCATGAGGATGCGGATGACGACAACGAGGACGAGGACGAAGACGAGCTCCTTTGCCGTCCTAGCCATGTTCTTCCGTATCTTCCTCAGCTCTATCTCGTTCATCCCAAAGCTGCATGACGGACGTTGTTGACAACGTGTTGTGACTATTCGTAGAGAGGGAATCCTTGTCGCCCACATTATGTGAACGGCCATCTTCCCTTACTTCATCCTGCTTATCGAACCGGAACATGAACCACCGCGTGCCCTTCACTAACATCCGTCGAACAACCAGTTGTTAAACGTCCCATGACACCTGGAAGCTGGCCCTGTCGAACTCGACCCGCTCGTTCCCCCTGAACTTCCACTTGAGCCTCTTCACCTGAAGCACCCTTTTCTTATCCACGCAAAAGCTCAGCTTCCCTCCCCCATTCACGTTGCAATCCACAGAGATCTCCCTGTTCTTCTCCACCGAATCCTCGCCGTGGTAGTATAAACCCTGTTCCCGAACACGTGCTCCCTCCGCAAGAACAAAGCCGGCAGGCAGTTTTCTCCGACCCCCTCGCCCTCGTCCTGGAGAAGGCCAGTTTCTCCAAATCCCCGACCAACAGCCCCATCGCACCATCGACGACGACGGAGACATAGAATCCCGACACGGGCTCAGGCCCAGACCCGAACTTCGCCAGGGTGAGGTCCCAGAAGAGACGGACGACGCTAGCGCAGGGGTCATCCCGTGGCAGCTAAGCTTCTTGGACCCCTTCTTCTTCCAAAAGAGGACATTGTTCATGTGGAGGTGGAAGGAGATGGTGGAAGAGGATGCGGGAACAGTCGAAGGAGGGGCCGCCGGGGAGGAGGAGGTGGAGGGAGCGGCAGAAGAGGGATTTGGACCAGGTGAGGGAGAAGATACCGAGGTGGGTGTGGTAGAGGGAGGTGGTCAGGTTGGCATCGTCGTGGACCTGCGGCGGTGGAGGGGGGGCAGCGGCGGGGCTGGGTCGTCGGCGTTGGAGGGTCGGAAACGGGAGGAGTTGGGGGACATTTTTCGGGGGGACTTTTGAGGGGAAGGTTTTTTTTTTTTTTAATGCTGATAGTTAGAAACTGGGTTTAATAGTTTATATCTCTTTCCTTTTGTCTTATGATTAACCCGGACATATTTAAATCATAAAACTAACAATCTTTATTTTTAAAATCCTTAAACTAATACCAGTCTTATAACATGGGAAGTTTATGGCCCAACCTGGGCTATCGAATCGACTGGGTTAACGTGGAAGGGTGAATTCCGACAGTCGAGAGCCATATCTTCTTACGTTTAACTGTTCCTATTTTTGTGGGCTATTAGCGTAGATGATCCTAAAAGAAGATCACCACAAATTTTTGGATCAATAACATAGTCGTCATCTGAATTTATTCGTAAAAACTCGAGAAAAATAAAATTTTAATGGAAAGAGGGGTTATCCTTCACCCTTAAAAAGAAGGGTTGGGATATCGAGTTTCAATGAAGCAAGGAGTCACCCTTTGCACTTAAAAGAAACATGTTAATCGACCATTTATTTTATGTCACTTGAAATTATGTATTATGTATTCAAATTAATAACAACCGAATCTCAGAGTCTTCTAATAATATGTATTATTGTGTTACACTACGCGTCAATTCTAACAATTTTTTTCTAATTTTCTTATAACACTTGTATATTTCTTATTCATTTAAAAGGAAATTAAACATTCTCATAACTAATGACTTACAATTTACTTATATATAAGTAGAGTCGACTATTTCCTCGTTCTGCCAGTGTGAGCGTGTGCCCCAATCCCACTTTTTCCATGTAAGGTAAGCTTGAGAGTATTTCTGATCAATCACGGGCCGACCATTATTTCCCAAACTCCCGATTAAGCTTCTCATGTGAAATAAATGTGAATATAAGATGGCGATGAAGACCGATGATTTTGATGCGGTGTCATGTTATTACATGTCGGAAATGAATGTACGCCGAGTTTTCGGACTCTGTTCCTAAGTCATGACTATTTTATATTCATTAATTTCTCAGGGCAGAACCTAGGATTCGGAAGAAATGAGTGGATGTTATAGGGGTGGGGGGGGAGGTGGGGGAGTAGTCAGGTTCATGAACATGGTGGTAGCACATAGTAAAAAGCAGATTAGGAAACCCCCTCCATCCCCATGTGGACTACATAGTTAAGAGGAAATCATATGCACATGACAATCCTCTAAACCTCCATGTGAAGATGGCATGAAAAAAAAAATAAATCAAAAATGTCTATTTCACCCATGACCTCTGACTTTTTGTAATGAAAACAATCACTGATATTCATTTCCACCACCATCCAACAAAAACACTGATCCGAGGCAAACAAACCCATGGAAACAAGATGATGGTGGATACCCATTTGTGTGAGAAACAAAAACCCTAAAAAGAAAAGGTGAAGCTCTCTTCAACTCATGCATAATCATCTTTGGGTTTGACTACCCGACTTTTCCAATCTTCCCCTTTGATTTTGTACATTTTAGCCTAGTTTTTAAAAAAAAAAAAAAAGAATTTGAGATCATTTGGTCTAATTTTCCCTGTCCTTTTTCACCTTAAAACACTCACCATGTCATTCATTTGCAACATTTCTTTTGATTTGGTGGGGTTAATTTGGATGTGTGGGTAAAAAGAAAAGGTGGATGGTTGGGATTGATCACATCACTGAGGTGTAACAAGAATTATTCAAACTACTACTCATGATAGGAAAGATTACTAACTTCCCCTGGTTGGAAATGATTAGGAAAGATAGGTTTTGCCTTCGTTAGATTGAACTTGTGGGTACCAAAATCAGCTTTGCGATTCTGTTGTCTCTTCTTAAGGAGAGAAAAGGGTAAGAAGTAGACTCGAAATTAGTAAAGCCCACAATTTGTTATTATTGAAAAAAATTAAGTATATCGTGACTTTTAAATGTGCTATTTTAAGTGTTATCCCAAGTAAATTATTGTTCACGAACTATATGAATCAACTTAAATTTAATTATTTGTAATAGATTCTTTTTATTCTCTTCTGTAATTTTTCTTTTCACTTTGGTTAAATTTGATTTTTTTTTTTTTTTGGTTTTGTCGAGAGGTTGTCACTTTCTTTGTCATTGGTATAGCATGGACCAAAATGTTCTAGGACGCTCGCGCGCTAGCTGTTCTAAGTGGAGCTCGATTGGAGTCCTGTGGTTTTGACGATAGGTGAAAGAAACAGAGGACCGCGATGGATCCCCTGCTTATCCCACTTGAGGAAGAGTAAGTGTACACGATGATATTGTCAAACGGATCAAGGCTTTGTGTAGCTAACTCTGCTTGTAGATAATGGTGGTATTACGATGGGCTGTACAAACTAGGGTCGCGTAAATGTGCCAAGATGGCAGCGATTCTTTTACGTTTTTCTATTGTATGTGATCGAACAAGAAGAAAGGAATGACTGCCGAAGAGTAGCTCTGCGGATTTCACATGGTGAAATGGGTTAAAAGTTGGATGTAGAGGAGGATAGCTCGAGGGAGCCATAGTCGAGGAGCTCCTCTATCATCTGCTCGATGTCATGATCTTCGAGAGGCTGGATTTCCGCCGCAGATTGCTCTTGCTTCACACCCCAGTTCACGGAACCTGTACCTTGGAACTCCACCCCCTGATTCAAAAAACATGTTGTCTCTGGCTGAAATCGAGGCTCGAAATCGGTTTGATCTTGATGTGCCTCGGGGAACTGGACCGTCGATTTGGTCAGCTGCAACGAAGTCATGTAGCATTTGTGGAGCTTGGCAGTCAATGCAGCCGAGAGCAGCATCGAGGAGGGCGACTGGGACTGTTCGGGTCGTAAGGGAAGTTGGTCCGGGCTCTCGGGCCGCACATTAGCCTTGCCGCCTCGTCGTATGCCCTTGCGGCGTCCTCGGCCGTCTCGAACGTCCCCAACCAAATCCTAGTCTTCCTGATAACAAAAAAAAGAAAAAAGAAAAAATCCCCGTTCAGAAAACATTCAACGAGCGACCTTGCCAATCGCGAAGAACAGTAGAAGGAAGTCTCTGAGTTCCCTTCTCATCGTCACGCCAGGAGAAACGTTGGGGAACTTACAGCAGGGGATGACGAATCTAGGAAACCCAAGAGCCCCAATGCCTCTGTCGGACGCCACGATAACGCTGCTGTGACTTAGCCATGGAACGTAGGTGAAGCCACAAGGGCCCTTCGGGGATAGCGCGCCCAGGACCAGGACAACCTTCAATTGCTAGTGCGGAGAAGAGAGGGAGAGGACTTCTGTTTTGTGGTTAGGTGTGTGGTGGATTTTCTTACTTATATTGGGCTAAATCTAGTTACCATCAGCTTACAAATTTAGGCCGTGTTGGCGGGTCCCACTTTTTGACAAATTTATATAGATTTTTAAATATAATTTCCAAATAAGATTGAATTTAAATTTTTTAAACGAAAGACCATGAAATAAATCCGTCCTACCTTTTCTTCATAGACAAGTTTAGTAATTTTTCTTACTTGGACCAATAACATGGACGCGAGGGGATTTTACCTCCACCACCCCCACTCCGTTGGTTATAAAAAACTTTTTGCAAAAATAGTACAACGAATTTGAAAATGCCTAGCATATATATTACAAGACTCGCTTTTTGAACTAACTAGCTACAATATCTTGAATGATTTTATTACCTCAAGCAGTTAGCCCATGATGGTCATAATTAGATCCGAAATGAAAATAACTCGTTACTTGAAAATAACGACTTCATTCTTATTAAAAAAGAGGGGATAAAGAAATAGCTATAAAGATTTTTTTTCTATTTAAACTAAAGAAGTAACTGAAAGTAAAAAAAAAATGTATAATTCTTCTTATTAAACTAAAGACAAATAAAATAAGAAAAAAATCTAAGTGACATAATTTGAAGAACGAAGTCACTAATTCAATGGCAACGTCTTTTTGTTAAGATAAGGGGACAAATACAAAATTGGAAGGAAAACATTAACGATTTCTTCATTTCCATATTAGTATGATAAAAGTACTAAGATGCTAATTGAAGAGCAGCAACTTCATTCATTCATTGATGCTAGTTCAAGTAGGACTTAAGAGCAATAATTCTTGTAAAACATCCTATCTTATTTGGCAATATTTTTTTTTACTGACCGTACGCTAATTAAAATCCTCTAACTTCACTAACACCGTCCAAATTCAACCAACGTGACTACTAAACAAATTATTCTGAATTCAAACAACAAACGACAACGGCAACAAATAAAAGAAAACGAAAGAAGAATAAAAATATTATGACTCGGGGGACAGCAGACCGACTAGCATGACATGTTTTATTTAGTATATTATGCATGAAATCTAAGGTCGCAGTCATACAAAGATTCTTCTTTCATGTGAAGTTGTGGCATGGCAGCCCTCAGATAACGACATACCACGAGTGTTCCCCCCCCTCTTAAGATCAAGAAGAGTCTTGGAATCAAGCATGTGATGCTCGGGACATGTGAAAAGGTTTGGCCCCTCCCCTCCCCTCAACCAAACCCCTGATGTAAGAACAGACCGAGTTCCAGAGGCAAAAACCTTGATACTAGGGTTCTCTTTTCTACCCTATTTTAATGCGGTCTCTCTAAATGCCCGTGAAATCAATATGGTCAAGTACCCCTCTAGTATACATATCCACACCAAAGCTGATATAAATAAGGCTGATTGGGTGCGTGATATCTCTCCTACTACTGCTAACATTGACTTGGGTGCCTCCCTTTGTTGAAATGGGAACAAAGGAATCAGAAACCCGGTTCATTGAAACAACCCATCCCATGACTAATTCTTATGACCCTCCCAGCAGAATATTGTGACCCCATTCATTCCTGATCTCCCCCACCCATGTGACCCCCCCGGGCAGAAAACCTTATTATCTACGACTCTCTTCTTGTCTGTGTTCGCGTCGAAACGGATTCACGTTGGAAATATTTGGCATGATTACTCACAGAGATTCAGATGTGATCGCCAGTAAAGAAAAAGATGAATTGGATTTAATCAAACAATATCAAAACGATATCTTACAATATAACTAAAAAGCATACAGCCATAAAAACAAATAAAAGTTGCTGGTGCGGATGGTGGTGACGCCGTAGACTTGCGGAACTGGAGTGGTGGAAAATCGGCTTCTGAAAGGATGGCGAACGGAGTATGGTTGAAGGTAATGACGGATTCAAGGCGGAATTTGGTTATCAAAGGCTACGGTTGCTCACCCTTGCAATGAAGTGAATGGCGAAATTTCGGTATTAAGGCTACGGTCGCTCACCCTGACCCCGACGATGAAAGGAAGGCGGAGATTGGTTACCAGAGCTACGGTTGCTCACTCTGATGGTGGAAATGAAGACCAAGAACCCTGGCGAGTTCACCCAGGTCGGGGTCTGGACGCCTATTTAACTAAAACCTAAGGTTAACCAATCAATGCAAAATGTGTCTGAGTTTGATTGTCGTGTTTGTTAAGAGAGAACTTTTCTCCTTTTTATACTAAATCTTCGTATGCCTGGGATGTCGAACATGTCCTCAGAATGTCTTTTCGGATCGTGCTCCTCCCAACTAACTCCTGAAAATCTCGGTAACAATCTGATCTCGGCGGTTATGTACTTTTATCCATATTATTTATCAATTTGGACCCATGTAGACTTGTCAATCGCCTTTGTAGACCCATGTGAAATGTTTAGTGTCGTCAACCTCACCTCGCTCCAATCACCCAATAACGATCTCAATTTTAAACAAAATACTAATAATACAAAACAAAAAAAAATGGAGCCATAGAAGGCCCAAAAGGGCTTTTTCAAACTCCAAGGATCTAATTTGGATTCAAGTGTCGGCCCATTTATGTTTCACCCCGAACCCTAGCATATATAAAGTAGCGGGTAGTCCTCGTCAATCCCCAGTGTCGCCGTCTAGGGTTTTCTTCCGGCTGCTGGAGCCCTAGTACCTGCAGGGATACAGCGGAAATGGTTGGTTTGGTGCTTCTTCTTCCTCATTCTTATTTCCGTCGATGAGGTTGGGTTTTTGTTGCGGATGGATTAGTTATACGATTGTTTTTGTTGGACGCAGCCCTTTCGCATCAAGACCTTCAGGATCAAAGAAGAAGTTGGCGAAGAAGATGAGGCCAGCCAGAAAGAAAAAGGCCGATCCCCCACTGGATTCGCATGAGGACCGACAACACCATCATGGTTGGGTCCTTGTCGCGATATTTGCCGGACGGCTTATTCTTGTTTCCGACAACTCCGTGGATCGTCGGGGTGACCGTATTTTGCCTCTTTGTTTCTAGGTCACAACGCGAAGCGCAGGCACTGGCGCCGCATACCAAAGCTCGGGTTTTGAGGATGATTAGAGGGGATTTTCGGTTTCTCCGTAATGTTGCTTCTATGTGTGTTGGAAGGACGGTTTGTTTTTCGAAGATTATTTTGTTAAGGTTATCAATGTAATGAATTCGGTTGTATTTTTGAGGATCGAATCTCCATAGGAGTCTCAATTTCTTAAGCTACGGAATGAATTAGGCAGTTGCCTTTTCTTTTCCAAGTAGTAGTCATTGCCCGCATCCGGGATTTTGATACCTGATGTTTTGGTTGGTGAGACCCCGGTAAACTTATTTGCAGCTCTCCCTCCTTGAATTATGTTAGCCAAAAACAGCAGAATCTGGGACCTTCAAAAGCCGATAGGCCTTTGTGTTTGCTCTCATCTAGGGTGTGTTGTTCTTCTCTTTTGTGGCTGTTGTAGTGCTGTTCGTGATTTCAGTGTTGACGGATAGTTAATGCTCGTGATGTGTAGCGTTTCTGGCTTATGTTTCGTGCTTCATCTGGATGGCCTTATTTCTAAGAAACCATGCATTATGGATCTTCTGCTTAGGCTTTGCCTCCGTTTTCATGGGACCTAGGAGAATGCCCTCGAACCCAGCATCCTGTAACCTGTAACTTTAGAGCTTGTTTTGATATTGGGCCAGCTCCCTTTCTGATATGGACTTGAGTTAAGCTGTTTGTTGCCGGCTTTGTCCCATTGGATTGTCATTCCTGTCGTTTCAAAACTATGATGGTCGTTGAGGGTTGTTGGCTGCATTAATCACCTGGTTCGTGTTGCTCCCGGGCTGTTTTCCTCTGTCAGTTAGTAGACCACATATCTTGAGTCTTGCCTTAAGGAAAAGATGTAAGTTAACTGTGTTATTGTACCTCAAGATTGTTGTTCGTCGGCAACTTGAAACATTATGGTGTTATTGGCGATAACATGCTTAGAAAAAAAATGTGGAGGGCGTGGTGCATGTGGCTTCTAAAACTTAGGAAGGAGTCTCCGTTGACTTTTTGTCGGCAAGTCCAGCTGGTCACGAGCACAGTCAGGGACAGACGGGACTGCTGTGTGAATCCCAAAGGACACAATACAGCTTTGTATTAAGTCAATTTTATCCCCCCTTACTTTTTTACATTTCAGCCGCACGCCGATGGCCTCCTCGCTTTCTTCTGCGGTTCAATTCAATACGCGAAACTTAAAACTTGTTTTAGGGCGCTGAGAATGATGGAGTGTATTTCTTTCGAAAACAAGATTTTTTTCACAAAACGGGTTTTAAAATTCGGAGCGGATTATCGCGAATATAGGGTTAGCTTATGCACCTATTGAAGATCCAGCCCTTATGTTCGATGGTTCCGCCACCGGGACAATGAAGTAAATTGTTTTTATCAACCAATGTTAGTTTTTGGATCAAGGCTAGAGAATAAAGATGTCTGATTGCTGATCAAGATCGACCAAAAAAGTCAGAAACTATTTTAATCAATTCGAACAACCAGCGACGAATTCTTTTTTTTTTTTTTGTGAAAATTAATTTATTTAATTTTAGAAAATTGATTTTAAAATAATTAAGCATAAAAAATATTTTGTGAAATACCCGAATTAAGAAGAAATTTATATCTTACATGCGTCTCGACAATTACATCAACTTTTGCTCATTACCTACTTTTTTTTTTTTTTTTTCATTTGCTTACATCCTCAATGTATTAAAATCACCTCCAAAAACAGTTTATAAACAAAAATAGTAGCAACGCCTCAAGTTTTTAAAAAACGACATTACCTGACATAAGGCTAAGTCTATTTTTAAAACACAACTTTTTTTGGTCAAAACAAAATTATCTTTATAATTAATAATTAATAATTTATAAAATTGAGGGATAATATTGAGAAATTTTTCTCACACATGTTCGGACAATACCAACTGGTTATATACATTTGGGGGATCTGTGTGGGTTCCAACGTCGTAGTGGTCGCCCCCCCCCCCCCCCCCCCCCCCCCCCCCCCCACCTCGTCGTGTCTCTTAACCTCACTCTCGCACGCCTCCTCCTCTATGCACTATGGTCTTGGCCTTTCTTGTCTGTTCTGATTTTCGTTTTCGTTTGAGGTCTTTTGTTCTTAACTCTGTTTCTTTTTTTCCCGGTATGTGGTTATACCTTTTCATCGCCCCCGGACGCATAGATGGCTTTCTACGATCAGTTCTCATTCGCTTGCCCGCCCTCGGCTTCGGCTTCCGTCTGGTCCGTGATAATTTCATGGTACGCCAGTGGGATTGATCTCTTTGGTGAAAATGGGTTTGTGTGTTTCTGCTTGGACGGTGGAAGTGATGGGGGGAAAGATTGAACCTTGTTGCTCCTGACGGGTACTTCCAACCCTCATCTGGGATTTGGCAGTGTCTGCTTCTTTTTTTTTTATTTCTTTTGGGGTGACTGTGGATTGATGTCGCAGGGGAGGACGAGGATCGGGTGTTTGCAAGAGAGATGCCCATTTCCGCAGGCTATGGCATGTTCTCAGTCTTTGCTCTACTTCTTGTTGTCTTGATGTGTTATAGACTGGATTATTTGCAATCGTTTGGGCTATTTACAATCGGATATCAGCTTTGGCCAGCTGGATTATGCCTGGGCTGCAGTGGTGGATTTGTGCATGTAACTTTTGATTTATTGAACATGGGCGGATCCTTTTGTTGGGCTATCCATTAACGGAATTTGTTGCTTTGGCCTGCTGTATTATGTCTCTTTGTTCTCGAAATAGCATTTCATCAGAAAGAAGTATAGTTTGTTCATGAAATCGATTTAATCGATGTTTTCATTGAGAGTTTGGGGCATGCCCTTTTGATTTACTCAGAGTATGTTCTGTTTTTCATTTTTTTTTTTTTGTCTGCAGCAATTTGGCCGAGTGTCTATGAATGTTGCTGTTAATGTTTCTCGCTTTGAGGGCATCACAATGGCACCCCCCGATCCAATTCTCGGGGTTTCGGAGGCTTTTAGAGCCAACAAGGATGAAAAGAAGCTCAACCTTGGAGTTGGAGCTTATAGGACAGAAGAACTTCAGCCTTATGTACTCCAAGTTGTCAAAAAGGTTGCTCTCTATTTTGCAAAACGTTCTACCCAACTATCATCTCATTGAAAACCATCTTATCAAATCATCTGTATTGTCTTTTGTTGCATTTAGGCTGAGAATCTCATGCTTGAGAGAGGTGAAAACAAGGAGGTAAGATTGTTTTGGTTGCCATATTGGTATGGATCCTGCTGTTATTAAAATTTACCTTACCTGGCTGGCTTTGGCTATTCTCCGTAGTATTACTTACCAATCGAAGGGTCTGCGCGAGCTTTCTTTTACACAAAAGCGACGGCCAGCACTTGTTATTAGGATGCGGACAACCCTTGATAAAGCAAGAGATGGTATGCTATGATTAAATCAATGCCGATATGACAGGCTGACTATCAACTTTTTTCTTTTCTTCTCTTTTCTCATTCCAGGTGGCAACTGTTCAAGGGGCTATCGGGGACTGGATTCTCTTCGTTCTTGCACTGCTGCTTTCATAGAGAGATACTTCCCAGATTATAAGGTTATGATATCGGCTCCAACTTGGGGTGAGTACTGTATTATTTGTTAGAATCTTGGATACAGATCCTTTTCTTTCTGTCTTGGTTCTCATAGGTCCATTGCTTAAGATTATGCAGGAAACCACAAATAACATCTTCAATGACTGCCATAAGTTCCCTGGTCTGAGTATCTGATATATGATCCGGAAAACAGTCGGCTTGGATTTTGATTGGTATGATTGCTGACTATCAAGAGTAACTTAATGTACATACATTGGAAAAAAAATCTTATATAATTCTTTAGATGGGCAGCTACGTGTTCAGCTCTGCCATAACTTTAGTTTGCGCTATGTCTCTGTACTATGGGGATGGCCAACTATCCACCGGCTTGTTCTCGTTCCAGGCTGCTCCCAGTGGGTCTTTTATTTTGCTTCACTGGATGTGCGCATACAACCCAACTGGAATTGACCGCAACACCTGAGCAATGGGAGGGTGGAAAATCTTATTGATCGTTGATGTCATCCAAGAGAAGAATCACATTCTTTGTTTTGATGTTGCATAACCAGGTAACTTTTGACAGTACTCATTTCTTGTCGAGAATATAGTACCGATTTGATTTTTGGCGTCAGTGCTTTCCAAATATTGTACGAGCCACGAGTTGGGGAAGATTTGATCGATCTTAGCTATATTATTTTTCTTCCATCTCAGGGACTTCGCAAGTGAGATAGTTCTGGCTTGCTGAGGCTTCATCAGTGAGAGCTGTTTGCAGCAACGAGGAATGGAGCTGTTTGTGGCACAGTCTTATAGCAAAAACCTAGGTCTTCCGCAGAGAGAATTGGAGCAATCAATGTAGTTTGCTCCTCTTCTGATACAGCTGTGAGGTATTCTGAGTTGTGATCTGGGAAATGTTATTTAACTCTTTTGCAAAGCCATGCCCTTCTGTCTAATTGCTGAGGTTTGTGGTGTTTCAGAGTTAGAGCCAGTTGAAGCGACTTGCTCGATATGTACTCGAATCCTCCAGTTCACGGGGCTAGGATTGTCGCCAACGTTGGGGGCGATCCAGTCCTATTCAGCGAATGGAAGTCCGAGATGGAACTCATGGCCGGAAGGATAAAGGATGTCAGGAAAAGGCTGCACGAAACCTCTCTGGGAACGACAAGAGTGGGAAGGATTGGTCGTTCATACTGAGGCAGATCGGCATGTTCTCATTCACCGGCTTGAACATGGCTCAGGTTAAAAAAAAAACCGCTCCTGAAAAGTTCAAGCTCAATCACTCGCCCATTTTTCTGCGCTCACGCACGACGCATTTATACGGCTTATTCTTGCTATTTCCTCTTCATGACGCAGAGCGAGAACATGGCGAACAAATGGCAAGTCTACATGACGAAGGACGGGAGAATATCTTTGGCTGGGCTCTCCCTCGCGAAGTGCGAGTACCTTGCAGACGCCATCGTGGACTCGTACCACAATGTCAACTAAGACCTGTGGGAGGTACGGGGCGTTTTCTCACACCGTTATAACGTGAGGCAATAACGCATGGCTTCTTCGGCCACTGTCAGAGTCTTAAAATTTTGGAGGGGAGGACTGTCGGAACCATTGGTTCAACGCAGGAGAGAGAGTTCGATTTCACCCATACCAACAATAATACTTAGTTATTTACATCTCCTCTTTAATTTGGATCTTAGTTCTGAAAAAGCCATTTCACATTCTTCCTCATCGATTTCAGGGCTTCCGGCCCATTAATGATGTCTAATGGGCCTTAGCGATGGCTATTGGGCCTTGAGGCCCGTCAGTTTTTTCCCATTTTTCCTTTCATGGGGATGCGGCGATTAATGATTTCCCAAGACCTGGACATTGATGTGGAGCATGAGAAAATTTTTATAAAAAAAAATAGTAAATTAATCTTCATCGTTAAATCGATGGCAAACATGTTAAAATGTTGAATACATAAATAGAAAGGTTATCTTCACCAAAAAAAAGTTCTTAAGATGAAAAAAAAAAGAGTAATTTGAGGTATTCGTGGGGTGGGCAGATTGATTATAGACACGTCAAGTAGACTTCTCTCCAAGTAGATAAAAAAATCGAAAGAGCAAATGACGGAAAACTCCTCGGCGCCTCTTCTAGTTCTGACTGCACCCCCCCCCCCTCTCCGTTCTCGTTCTCCCCACACCCACTCCCCTCCCGTCCATATATAAAAACAAACTCTTGCTATTCAATCTCTCTCTATCTTTACTGTTTCCTTTCCTTTCCTTCCTTCCAACAACACCCTCACACTTTTCTTTCTTCTTCTTCTTCCTCTGGATTCGTCCCACGCATACCCCCCCCCCCCCGAAACCCACCCCAACACCTTCCGCCTGCCCCTCCATTAACCGTCTCAGTCCGTTTGGTCCCCCTCGATGGTTACCAAGGACGAGTGGTTCCGCTCCGCCATGTCCGACGACCGCATGGTCGCCGACCTCCTCCTCCGCCTCAGGCACCCGCACTCTCCCTCCCCCTCCTTTTCGTCTTCCTCCTCCGCCTCGTTCGCGAGGCGTCTTCGTCATCCCTGCCGCCCCCGCGATGGGGTATTCGGTTGCGAGGAGCAGGATGGCCTACAGGTGCGACGCCGCCCTTCCTGCTCCCCCGAGAAGAAGCCGGATTCCGCCAGGAACAGCCCTACGACTCCCCTCGCTTGGAAGTACCGGCGGAGGGAGGAGGCGTGGGCGACGGAGGCGTGTCCTCCTCCGCCGCCACCAATGGCTCCGACGAGTCCACCTTGCCGGTTTTCCGCTCGTTCGGCTTCAGATCTAAGGTGAATATGCATACCCTTGGGGCCGAGTGGAGACCGACTGTCTGTTTTGTCTTTTGCGCCGTCATCTTCTCTCTGTTGTCAGTCGGTTTTCCTCCACGATCGTGTCATGTTCTCGTCGTTTTTCTTCCCCTGTCGACTGGTTCTCCTCCACCGCCGGCGGCCGTACCTTCTCAGTGGCCGGATTCTCTCGTCAATTTTTCACCTCCGTTTTTTACTCTTCTTCTGCTCAGCCGTCGGGAATCAACATCCGATGGTTTGCTCCGGTCCGTTGTACGGACACATACCCCGCCTCTCCGGATCACGCCGCTCGCGTTTTTCCCTTTCTCTTTGTGCGTTTTATTTAATTTTTACTCCGAGAAATCCGAAATCTCATCAAACTCTTTCTTTCTTCACCTTGTGTTTTTAATTTTTTTGGGCGCAAAATTTCCTCCAATCCCTCCCAGTCTCTTCCGAAAACGGATTCTCTTCTACATTTTTGGTTTTGTGAGTGAGATCAGCTCACTGGAGTCACGTCCGCGTCCATTTCCCTCCCAAGTCCATGTCCTTTTCCTTAATCCTATTTTTCGTCTACGTTCGTTGCTTTTTTGGTTTTGTGTTTTTTTTTCACCCGTTCCGATCTCTCGATCTTTTACTTTTTTGGTGTTAACTGAGAAGGAAGGTCTAATGGTGGTGGGGTTGGGGGTGGGAAACTTCCCCCCTCCCTTGCTAGAGAGATCAATCGGCTGGGACGGTCTCGTGTTAGGATGGACGAAAAGTACAGTTAAGTCCCGGAGTCAGTCCTCCTCACGAGGCCGTGTCTAGGTTTTCGGATAGAGTGGGCGGGGGGAGATACTTTTGTCATTTTCGACTTGTTCTGTTATGCGGAGTCCCCTCCCGTGCATTCTGTTTGGTGCTGGTGTGTAGTTAGTGGGTGACTGGCTCTTGGGTTTGGGTTTTTGGGGGGGGGGGGGGGGGGTGGCCCGTGGGTTCAGGCGGAGGATGTTTCCTCGTTCGACCCCCCTCCGAATATTGAAAAAGAAACTCCCACGTCGTGATGTGGGTGATGACGATGGATGCTGCTGGTCGGGTTGTGTTTTGAGCAGTCTCTGGATCCGATCCCCGATAGGGGAGAGCATTTTGTATGTTGGGGGATGTGGGCGGGGAAGAGAGAATTGCGGGGCTTTGACATTATCGACCATCGGGGGGACCCACTAATCCCTTTGCGTCTTTTGCTTCTTTCGCCTCCATCCAACGGCGGTGGTCGCATTGTTGTGTCCCCCTTTGTCCTTGTATTTTTTTTTTATTTTTTTAAGTTGTGGGTTGATTTGAGAACTTGTCGGGTAAGGTTTGACGCGGTTGAATTAAAAGGATGTCCTTTCCCTTTCCATTCGGGGGAGGAGCGGTCGCTCCATATCCAATGTTGACAGGGAGGGGGCTGCGAGAGTCACGTGAGACTTGGGGGGGGGGGGCATGATCCAATTGGTTGTGTGGATCCTTCTTTGCTGACATTGCGTGGCGCTTTGTGCCACCCTAGGAAAGCCACTTTGTCTGTTTCCTACGGGAAGAATCTTTCGATTGCTAGTTGATTGTGGACTTCTGTTATTTGTTTGTGACCGCATCTCGGCTTCCTTGACTTGTTTGCTCTTTGACTGGGATGGTCTTTCTTTCACGACTTGGGGGGATTCTGTGTTCATTGCTTCTGGTTGTTGATTTTGTGAATGTGTTACTAGCTTCTGGGTTCTGATTTTTTTGTATGTTCCAGGTCGACGGTACCACAGATGCGAAGAAGTCTAAGAGAAAGAAGGTAGTTTTCTGGCTCTTGTGTTGAGACAGCCAATTCATTAAGATGCCAGAGAGAAAGAACAGATTGTGATTCTCTTCTGGGTTGCCGTTTCATCAACGAGTTGTGTGATTTAACTGCTGTATGTAGACGTTTGCTGAACTTAAAGATGAAGAGGTTGAGCTGCTCAAGGAAAGAGTGTACTTGAAGGAGGTGGGGTTTGTCATCACCTCATGCTACTGCTGCTGCCATGGTGGCTTTTCTGTTGGGTTCAGGCATTATTTGACTCGCTTGCTTCCTCTGGACAGGAAATTGCGACCCTGCGAATTACCTTCAAGGAGCGTGCTGCCACAAATGAGAACTTGAAGAGAATGAAGGTGATGTTGCGGTTCCTTCTAGTTCCGTGGTTTTCTTTCATTACCGTCCAAAGCCTTAGGCTGGTGCTTTACTGGTCCACTATATTTAAATGTGGACGAAAGGATTGAAAGAGGATATGCGATGTTGCAGCCACTAAATGCAACGAGGTGGTTTGCATTTCTCCTGACATTTTTTGATGTGTGTTCTGCAGCTTGGGTTTGACTTGAATGCTGCCAATGGATCAAACATGGCTGCTGATGAGAAGAAAGGAACAGCTTCATCTTTGGAGAAGGACACCGCCCTGACACACCGAACCCCTCATCATCACAGGATGCTTGCTGGAGGGTGGGTTCTAGTTCCTGTCAGGTCTCTTTGCCGGGTGAGGGAACCAGATGGGGGATTCCTTCTTCCGGATCTTAACATGACTCCTTCAGAAGACGATTTCCCCTTGGAAGTGTTACACGGTGCCACGGAGGCAATCCGAGTCACGGGCAGCTAAAAGGCAGGGCCAACGGGCTTTTTGTTTCTTTTTCATCTACCAGTTGGTTACGTGTCACCTCGGCCTCCTCCCTCCATAAGAATCCTTGCCTGGGACGATAAGGGCCAGTAAATGAGGAAGAAGAAGAGGAAGGGATGGGATAGTCATAATTTTTTGATGGGGGGGGGGTGGGTGGTAGAAACAGGCGGTGGGCAGGAGCAGGTGGAGAAGTTGGTGATTGACGTTGTTGATTTGATGGTCGTAATCCCTGGTTGCTTCTCACTCTTCTTCTTTTCTCGCAGTCTGTAAAGATTCTTGGGGACAATTTACCGGGGAACTTTCTGCGCTATTGGAAAAGAAAATGTTACCCTCAACAAGTTATATATATTTTAATCACTTAATTTGGAAAAATGTTGTGGACTAATTTGTTAATTAATACGATTAAATCAAAAGCAAGATAATGGGCTGGGGCTGCTGACTGCAATGTGTCCACAACAGGACGGTGGTTAAACCAAAAAGTTGTTCATAAATCGGCATCTGGTAACTCCAGATCGGGAATCAGCCGATCGATCTGATCTAATGGAGCCGGAGGTGAGCATAGAGACGATGGCCATGATAAGGGTGGCGGTCCTCCCGATCGGGGAGATCCCCACCCAACTACTCCGGGACTACACCTCCATGATCCTCTCCAACCACACCGTCTCCCTCTCCTCCGTCTCCTCCTTCTACACCGAGCACCAGAAGTCCCCCTTCTCCCACCAGCCCTGGGATTCCCCCTCCGGTTCCCTCCGCTTCAAGTTCCTCCTCGGCGGCACCCCTCCCAGCCCCTGGGAGGATTTCCAATCCAACCGCAAGGTACTCGCCGTCTTCGGCTTCTGCCACTGCCCTTCCTCCCCCGACCTCGACGACGTCACCCGCCAGTTCCGCTCCGTCTGCCGCTCTTACTCCTCCGCCCTCGTCCACCGCTGCTTCGCCTTCTGCCCTAGCGATTCTCAGGTCTCATTTCTTTTGGGCTTCCCCGATTATTTTTTGAGTGACCGTTCCCCTTGGCATCAGCAACGTTTGGACAATGTTAGAAAGAGTAAGCTTTGACAACAGCTTGTGACTTCCTTAGTCTCTGTTTTTTTTTTGTTGTTGCAGCTGGAGGATGGGAGTAGGGAAGACCCTAATCTCAAGCTGTTCCCTCCGGCCGACTGGCGGACGCTGGAGTTCCACTTACAGACGATGATGCAGGACGTTGCCGCGTGCTTGCTGATGGAGTTCGAGAAGTGGGTCCTTCAGGCCGAGTCCTCCGGGACTATCTTGAAGACGCCACTCGACCCTCAGACGAACTTCAGTTCAGAGGAGGTTCATATTTAGGTGTCCTAAAGATTTCGGGTTTTGTTCATTATCTTCACGGCCTTTTTTTTAACTGTCTGTGAAACTTTACCATTGTTTAATATCATAGAAATCAGCTTATGTTGTCACGTAATTTTAGGTAATTAAGGCGAAAAAGCGTAGACTTGGCCGTGCTCAAAAGACTATTGGGGATTATTGTCTCTTGGCTGGATCACCCGTCGATGCCAATGCCCATTATTCCACTGCACTTGAACTTGCTAGGTTGACTGCAGACTACTTCTGGTATGCTGGGGGCATTGGAGGGCAGCGTGTGTGCGCTACTGGTATGATTCTGGAACCTTATAATGAGATCTTTTAGTTGCATGTATCTTTAGTAGGCGTATCTTCTCTGTTTGGGAGTTTCCTGTAGGATTTGCAGTCCTGTGACCTCCTCAATCTTGTATTCAGTTAGATCGGATGGGCCACATCGACTCAGATTTAGTGGATGAGGTCAAGTATCGCTACAACAGTGTCATCATTCACTACAGGAAGTCGGCCATACAAGATAACGTGCAGAGGTGAAGTATCTGTTATTGCCTGAAAATTTAATTATCCATCTGATATTGTATGCCGCTTCTGATTTCTCCTGCAATGTTTTATTTTTTTAACAAAGTCCTCTTTTATTAATCTGGTGTACTTAATTCGGCACAGAGTTTCTCCTTTGACCTTTGAGCTGGAGGCCACTTTGAAACTCGCCAGGTTCCTGTGCAGGTGAATCCAGATCTTTATTGCAACTTACCCTTTAATGTCTGGAATTGGATTCAAATTATTATCCAGAGGTGACTTTTTCCAGTAAATTATGTCTTTTGTTTTAATTCATACTCGTGTACTTACTTGTTATCTTTGATTCTTCATTTCTTGTAATTGATCGGCTTTCTCTTCCCATTATCAAAGGGACTGATTGTTTTGGGAGATGGGATATGCATGAACAGTATGAGCATGGTCTGTTTCTCATTATCATATTCACTGGAATGCCTTTTTTAACATAACCTTGCATCACAGGAGAGAGATGACTAAGGATGTGGTGGAGTTATTGACGAATACTGCAGATGGGGCTAAATCATTGATCGATGCAAGTGATCGCCTCATATTATTTGTTGAGATAGCTCGCTTGTATGGGAAAATTGGTTATCATCGGAAAGCAGCCTTTTTCTCTAGACAGGTGGCTCAGTTGTACTTGCAACAGGAGAACAGATTGGCTGCTGTCAGCGCCATGCAAGTTCTAGCAATGACCACAAAAGCTTATCGTATTCAAAGTAAAGCATCTTCAACTCAGCATGCCCGGGATGATGTGAGTAGTTTGATGATGCATCCATAAATTTCATTCTCGCATTCTTTTTCTTTTATTATTTAAGAATGGTGTGGGGGACAACACTTTCTTTTTTTTTTTCTTGTCAATTCTTTTTCTTTTGTGTTCTGGTCAGCAGAAAGCTATTTTTTATGACCAAAATTATATACACATAAATAGCATAATCGACCAAAAGATGGTTGACTGTGCTATCTGTTTGAGCTTGTAATTTGATGGACTTTTCGTCATTTGAAAAAAAAAAACTAATTCTGGTGGAAAATTTGTGCTTATGCGGAGTTGCTGGTGGCCCCATGGGTATTGTAAGCTTGCATAATTGCTGTGCACGCATGACCATTAGAAGTTCATATTTTGTTTCGTTTATAGAAATGGTCAAGGTGAGGATACCTGGTGACTGTAATTGTTCCATATTAACCTAACCATTTATCCTGTATGCCATCAAGGACAATGTATCTGGCCATGCTAACTCGAAGGTGTTGCACCAGTCCATTGTTTGTCTATTCGAGTGTCAATGGAGCACGCTTCAGATGGTCGTGCTAAGAGAGATACTGCTTTCTGCTGCTCGTGCCGGTGATCCTCTCACTGCATGGAGTGCTGCAGCTCGGCTTCTGCGGTCATATTATCCTCTTATTACACCAGCTGGCCAAAATGGTCTTGCCAATGCACTGGCTAATTCTGCTGAGAGACTGCCTTCAGGGACTCGCTGTGCTGATCCTGCCTTACCTTTCATAAGGTGCTACCTAAGTGAATAGTCGATGCATCCCCGTTTTAATTACCTTTATCTATGTTTGCAGTTATGTGTGATAATATTGTGGGCACACTCATTGATATGATCCTCCTTTTCCTTTCTTTCAGGCTGTATTCATTCCCTTTAGTCTCTTCACAGTCCGACATAGTAAAACGCAATCGGGCGAGAGAAGATTGGTGGATGGGTTCAGTTTCATCAGGGCCTTTCATATACACGCCATTTAGCAAGGGAGACACTAATGACAATAATAAGCAGGAGCTAGTGTGGATTGTGGGAGAACCTATTCAGGTGTTGGTTGAACTGGCAAATCCTTGTGGGTTTAACCTGAGAGTTGACAGTATATATCTATCTGTGCATTCAGGAAATGTGGATGCTTTCCCAGTTAGTGTAAATCTTCCACCTAATTCTTCGAAGGTGGTATCCTTGTCTGGTATCCCAACATCAGTGGGACAGGTTAGAATACCCGGGTGTACAGTTCACTGTTTTGGTGTCATTACCGAACATCTTTTCAGGGATGTGGAGAATTTGCTTCTTGGAGCAGGTCAAGGTCTTGTTCTCTCTGATCCTTTCAGATGCTGTGGTTCTGCGAAGGTGAAAACTGCTCATGTTCCCACCATTAGCGTAGTCCAACCACTTCCCCTCCTTGTCCCACACATCTCCGGTGGTGATGGTTCCATTATCCTCTATGAAGGAGAAATTCGAGATGTGTGGATCAGTCTATCTAACGCAGGCACAGTGCCAGTTGAACAGGCTCATATTTCTCTGTCTGGGAAGAACCAGGACTCTGTAATTTCAATATCATATGATGCTCTACAATCCCGTCTTCCCTAAAACCTGGCGCGGAAGTAACCCTAAAAGTGACCTTGAAAGCCTGGCAGGTCGGCTCGGTGGATCCTGATATTACTGCAAAAAGTGCCTTTGGTAGCATGGGTAGGCATCACAAGGATGCCAGTGGCCCTCTCTTGGTGATTCACTATGCAGGTACTCCTCTCCCCATTTCCCTATTTGTGCTGTGAAGAGTGATGTCTGACTCCTTGTGAAATCGTTGACAGCCCACCACCAAGCTACCTCCCAATGAGTAGCTGCTTCCCATATTCTAGCGGGAACCCAACAAGGAATAGAAAGCTTAAAAAGTAGCAATGAGATGCAAACTGTATTATCTCCGCATCACTGTCACTTTTTGTCCATGTCCTGGAAATAACCTTCTCTGGACTTTTTTATTTTAAACGAGTATGACTCTGATTATTAGCAATCTGTAGATAGCTCAAATGGTGACTGCTGTCACCTATTGGATCAGCTTTTCTGTATTGCTGATTATTTTACTTTTGGTTTATTAGGACCTTTTGCAACTTCCGAAGATCCTACCCATGAACCTGTCGCTGTTCCACCAGGCCGGAGACTACTCGTTCCATTACCAATATGTGTTCTCCAGGGCTTGTCCCTCGTTAAAGCCCGTCTGCTTTCCATGGAGATTCCAGCACACATTAGTGAAAAAAACCCCCTGCCAGGTTCCAAGGAGAGCCCTTCCTCTGCAGAAGCTCTTGGGTCAAGCTTTAGAATGGAAAAATTTGTTAAGATGGATCCTTTCCGGGGAAGTTGGGGACTTCGGTTTTTGGAGCTTGAGCTCTCCAATCCCACAGATGTTGTATTTGAGATTAGCGTTTCTGTCCAGCTTGACAATCCTGTGGGTGATGGGAACCAGGTTTTAGATCAAGATGGCCTTGCTGAATTTTCATACCCGAAAACACGAATCGACCGCGATTATGCTTCTAGGGTACTCATTCCACTGGAGAACTTCAAGTTACCCGTGCTCGATGAATCCTTTTTGCTGCGGGATAATCGAACTGATGGGGCCGTGACAAATGGCAGAAGCTCGAGCTTCTCTGAAAAGAATGCAAAAGCTGAACTTAATGCTTCTATTGAGAAGGTTATCTCGAAAATAAAAGTGAAGTGGCAGTCAGGGCGAAATAGTTCGGGTGAGATGAATACCAAGGATCCCATTATGAAGGCTCTCCAGACATCTGTCATGGATGTCCTTCTACCCGATCCATTGACATTTGGGTTCAGACTGGTGAAAGATGTCATCGGTAAAGATGGAGATCTGAGTGGAATGACAGCCTCTGATATGCCTGCAGAGACAACCTCTGGGAATGGTTCTGTTCTGGCCAATGATATCACACCAATAGAAGTTTTGGTGCGAAATAACACAAAAGAGGTGATTAGGCTGTGTCTAAGCATTTCATGCGTGGATGTTACTGGAGAGAATTGTATCGAGGATAGCAATTCTGCTGTCTTATGGTCAGGTAATCTTTCTTTCTTCAGCCTCTTAGTTGTCCTTATCAGGCCAATTTCGTTTTCATCGTGAAGGGATGCGCATGGAGGAGAATTCCAACGATTTTTGGTTGTTTCTGCAGAGATCTTAAATTGATTTTCCTGATGTATTACAATTTTCTGAATACTTCTTTGTTCATTATGACAATCTGTACCGAAATTCTGGACAGGGGTTCTGAACAAAAATCGTCATGGAGGTTCAGCCGCTACAAGAGACCAGACACTCATTCTCATTGCACTTTCTGGTCCCCGGTGAGTACACTTTAGTGGCCACGTCGGTGATAGAAAATGCGAATGACATTCTGAGGGCTCGTGCAAGGACAGCGTCACATGATGAACCTATCTTCTGTCGGGGTCCTCCATTTCATCTCCGTGTCATGGGGACAGTATAACTCTTTTACATAATTGTCATATCATTGATGGCGACCCGGTGGAGAATCTCCCTAGTGGAAGAGAATTTGGCAATATTGGTGCAGATATTGCTTCGTGCTTGTGATGTTTACATCATCAGAGGAATCGGTGGATGCTCTCTGGATCTCTTGACCCAAGCTCTGGCTTGATTAAGCTGTTGGTCCTCCAATATGGGGAGGCATAGATCATGCAATGCGTCGGAGGGACAAGCAAATGGATCAGGTGACTGTCCTGAGAGGTAAGTTCATGTATTCGGCATGTAAATCTTGATGGCTCGACATATAGTACTGTTTCTTAAGTGATTATTAGGCTTGGTTGCCGCATTTAAACTTATTGAGATACTATCACAATACCGATTGATGTAGTTGAGCGCTGGCAAACGGAGACCTAAGTGCGCTGTAGGATCTACAAATCATTGTAGTCCCTTTGAAATGGCCGGCATGGTAAAAATGGACCCAGCGAGCCACTGCTCCGAGTGTTGGCCCCATACTTAGGCTCGTGGTCCAGACGGCTCTTGTCTAGATTTGGTGCTTTGGGAATTGCTCAAGAGTAACAAGAGTCAATGTTTAGGGCCACTGGATGGAATAGAGTCCTGGTGCCACATGCTTTTTCTGTAGCAATAAGGATTAGGTGACTTGTGGGTCATTAGTAGATACTTGCTCGAAAATCCCTCTGCTGAAAATTAGGCTCCGTGCCACTTGAATTGTTGGTGGAGTTGATGTCTCGGTTCATGGGAAGGCAGAAGCGATGTAGAACAGCGTGGGTCTGTGGGGGGTTTGCCGATTGAGTTGACTTACTGGTAGTAGTAGTAGTAGTAACAGAGGACAACCGGCCCCTGGGAAGAAAGTGCATTGTGATTGTGATGATGATAATATCAAACAAAATGTTTCGATGGTTAAGGTGTAGACAAGGAGAGGGAGGGAGGGTAGGACGAGAAGTGTCATGTTGCCCCATCCATGAGGTTACTGGACGAGGAAGTGGTTAAAAGTATGTCTTTGAGTGCTCAAAGGTGGTGGTCCTAGGCCCTTATTCCAATTCTCTCTATTTCACTCTCATTGTTTGCACTCTTCTCTTTGATGGGGGGTCCCCCCCCCCCCCCCCCCCCCCCCCCCCCCCCCAACCCCAACCCAATTGGGAAGAAAAAAGGGGTGGGAGGGATCTCATGCTCCTCTCCCTAATCTTATCCTAAATTCATGGAATTGAAGCCAAAATATTTAAAAAAAAGCATGGGCATCTCCCCCCTTCGTCTCTTTCTTGAACTACTTGTCATTGACAGCATTTACCATTTCGTTTTGGGGGCGTGTGTTTGGTTTCTTCAGGATCCCCTTTTTTTTGTCATTTTTTGTGATTCTCGTGTTGTTTGAAGTAGGAAGGCATCTCATCTCCTGTGGATGTGGATACTTTCACTTATGCCCATGATGCCTTTTTTTTTCCGCACGAATCTCGTTCCGGGAAACAAAGGGAGAAAACCCGTCTCTGGTGGCCGGCCATGTGCAAGGCGAACAAACCCTGACCTGGCATTCTCCGGCTCCCTCAACGGCAAAACAAGTGTACTCTCGGACATGTTTCTATGGGATGGCTCTCATTGTTTGCGGTGACAGTGAATAATAAATCACGTCGCCTTCGCCTGCAACATATAGTAAGTAGTAGGTCAAATTGATTGGACTCAAAAGGGGAAGAAAACCAATTAATTTCAAAACAAAAATTTTGGTGGTAGAACAACAACTATTTCGCCGCCCTCGACTATGGAATTCTGTTTCGTCTTGTCCCCCGTTTAAATTTCCTCACACCAGAAGTCATCCCCCATCCCCTCACCAAATGTTCTCTTTTATTTGCTAAAATAGTCTTTTGATTGAGATTAAATTATTTATTTATTTATTTATTATTATTATGATTATTGGGTGTATATATGAAATAATTAAACGATGTCAGGAGTCTGTGGACCCCAATGAGATTAATTAAAACTCTTCTAATCTAATCTAATCTAATCCCCTCATGCAATCAACATAGAAAGAAGAAGAAGAAAACACTAAACAAATAATGAAATTGTGGATGGTAATGTATGTTGTGGTTGGGAGGTCAGGGTCGCGTTGAGGTGGCAGATGGTCCATGGCTACCTTATGCTACGTCTCCCCCTTCTCCTCTCCTATCCATCCTTGCAAATTGTTTCCCCAAAACGATGACCTTTTTCTTGTACTGAAACTGATCGTTCCCTGCTTGGTCCAAATTTAATTCAATGGGTAACGAACCGACAATAATCATAAATCATGTGAACCAACCCTTTTTTTTATCAAGATGTTTTTAAGACTTCTGTCAGGTAAGAAGGATGTGAATTATGACATTATTAATTTAAGAACTTGCTTCCCCTCCCCCCCCATTATGTCGGCAAATTGGCCGAGAGAGAAGAGTGGGGGGATATTAAAGTAAAACGAAAATTGAAATGTTCATGCGTGACTCGGGATATGATATCCACCCCACAGGTGGTTGGTTAATAACAACTTATCTTCAGTCGCAAAAACCCAACAAACGATAACATCGGCTAATTCAGGCTCACCAGGACTACGATATGAAAAAATATCACATGACGCGACTGCTGTCGTTCGATTTTAGAATGTTTATATAAAATAAAATGTACCTTTATAACTTTAACTTTGGGGTTAATTTTGCTATTTTTGTTATATGATTCTATCATATGCCATAAAATTATACTGTTATTGCTTTGGCATCTTTTATATTTAAACAATTTAGGAAAAGTAAACTCATTTTTCAGTTGTTTGCTTTTGGAGAGTAATGCGCATCGCTTGCAAAATGCATGGAAATCAAAAGTCATAATAGGATGACGTGCAAAAGTAGAAACGGTCATGCAGAAGGACGGACCAATTATGATTGCCAATAAACGAGACAATAATCTGCTTTGCCTTCAGAATTAATGCCAAACATGCGACCTTGTGAGGAAGAGGAAGGGCAACAAGGAGGATGGCATGGCATAGGAGAAGGTTGCTTTGTTTGTGTTGTTTCTTAGCCGATTCTAGGAAACTTAGTTGGCCATTTAGTCAATGCTGCTAGTTATGGGGATATTATCAAAGAAACTGGAAAGTCCTTGTCCAATGACTAAACCACACAGAATCATCAACATTACTGCAAACATATCAAAAAACAGAAATAACAATACCAACATTACTTTCCAAGACAAACAAAGAATTGATGACTTAGGTTCCTCTTATTCTAAAATATGTACATTACCCTCATGTTGTGGTTACAAACTCATTCATCAGTCTTTTCCATACACCCCGAGGTCTACTTCGGTTCAATTCAGACATTTGGAGAAGAACAATCTCGTTTCTATTAATGTGTCCTACTTGCCAATATAATTTTTTATTTCCAAGTAAGATCGCCAACGAAGCAAACCCACGTAGAACTCGGTTTTCTCCGCGTCAACACTTAGTATCATGTCCTTAGGTCACAAAAAAAAGATAGAATCCAAAGTTAGTGATAAAAGCAATATCCTCGTAGGATTGTTTTATGTCAGTACTTAGCCTAACTTCATTTGTCATGGGCTACAAAAAGAAAGGTAAAGCTGAAAACTCTCCTCCCTTCATGTAAGTAAATAAACTCCACGACTTCTTTCATTAAGTAAAATGAATGATTTGGGGGAACACCTCGGTTATATCTTCTCTTTCTCGGACCGCCAAAAAGGCGGCGGCTGTCGGGAAGGCGCCCCGGGGCGGGGGTCCATGGATTGGACACGTGTACGGCTTGATGGGGAGGATTTTGATAAATAATTTATATATAATTCATGTCCTACATTTTTACTTCAAAGGTTAGGCAAAATACCGATTTTTGGCCCCAAGTATTAGCAAACTTTTCGATTTTGCAAATCGTTTAAAAATTTTTCAATTTGGTCTTAAATCGATGACATTTTTGTATGAGGCCTTATTTGTGACGGACGTTAAATTTTTGACGGAAATGTTGGTGAATTATTTACGTGGCATTGACATTAATGTTTTTTGTCGTGGAGTTACTTGGTGGGAGGAATTACGTGTTAAAAAGACAAATAGAGGGTGGCCTCGTACCCCGCCTCACCCCCCCCCCCATTAAACAAAGTTCCACACCAGATCGGGCAAAGGGCAAAATGTCACCCTTAAACTCAGCTCCCCTCGCCCTACTGTTGCTCCTCTCCGCCGCTTCCACCGCCACCCCTGCGACCACTCCTCCCCCACCTATTGAAGGTAATAAACTCGACTGACTTAACTCGACACTCAAAAGGTCAATGTATCTCGTCTTTTAAACCTCGAGCTTTTCCTGTGCTTCAGGGCTCCTGCCGAATGGGAACTTCGAAGAACAGCCTAAGCCCTCCGACCTCAAGAATACAGTCCACTAACACAGCGCGCAACTCCAACCCCACTAACACAGCGCAACCACACAAACAGAACGCGCAACCCCAACCTCACATTGTTTAACGATTGAATCGAGCGAGGGAAGACAAAATTAAACATAACCCCGATTTCTAACCCAAACCCTATCCCCAATTTCTTCCCCTTTCTTTTTCCTAATTTTTTATTTCCCAGCGCTTGCCACGTAGGCCAACAAATTAAGTAATTCACACGTCGGACGCCATGTAGGCTAAGGTAACGGAGGCTAATTGACACGTCGCGAAAATCTAACGTCCGTCACAAATAAGGCCTCATACAAAAGTGTCATCGATTTAAGGCCAAATTGAAAAATTTTTAAACGATTTGCAAAATCGAAAAGTTTGCCAATACTTGGGGCCAAAAATCGATATTTTGCCCAAAGGTTATTGCCACCAGGAATAATACCTCAACTGCTGGTCCCTCCCTGTCCCTTGATTGATTGACACGTGTCCTGGCAAACCCACCCCAAAACGAAGGTTCGCCGTGAGTGGCGCAGAAAACGTGGAGCGACGTCGTTTCTTTAAAAAATCAGCGGAACAACCCCCTCCCTCCCCTCGTGAGACTTGTATTATCCCCCCCCACTTGATTATATTATTGATATATACAACATTTTAATTTTTGTTCCCTTTTTTTTTATTTTCACATTTCTCCGCCCATCTCGAGCTACTTTGTAATTTTCTAGAGTGAAAAAATGGCTCCAACATCTCACAGATCATTTATGGCAAAATATCGGATTTTGGTCCCAATTATCGGGTTATTTTCATCTGCGGCCACAACTTTATTTCTTTTTATTTATGGCCATAACTATGACATTGATTTTGTTTATGGCCTCGACGTAACGCCGTTGGTGGATCTTACCTACGTGGACTAACGGCTGAACTCGTGGCAACAAACGTGGCCATCCTGTCTTTTAGAAAAAAGACAAAATATCGGATTTTGGCCCCAATGGGCTATTTTCATATGCGACCACGACTTTATTTTTTTTTAATTTATGGCCATAACTATGACATTGATTTTGTTTATGGCCTCGATGTCCCATATATAAGAGCCGTCGGGGAGAGAGGGGGAATAAATTCACAGAACAGGATGCCCATCACCATCCAAGCGAAGAACCTCACCTTGAACATGCGATGCTGCTGCTGGGGTTGCAAGGCCACGAAAGGTTTGGTTGTGGAGTAGACAGCAGGATTAAGGAGGGTCGTGAACATCTGGGGAGGGGATTTACGGTTTTTATTAATTTGGGTTTTTTTTAAAGACATGATGGCCACGTTTATTGCCACGTTCGCACGAGAGTTCAGCCGTTAATCCACGTAGGTAAGATCCACCAACGGCGTTAGGTCGAGGGCATAAACAAAATCAATGTCATAGTTATGGCCATAAATTAAAAAAAAAATAAAGTCGTGGCCGCAAATGAAAATAGCCCGATAATTTGGGTCAAAATCCGATATTTTTTCTTTTTTCTAAAAGACAGGATGGCCACGTTTGTTGCCACGAGTTCAGCCGTTAGTCCACGTAGGTAAGATCCACCAACGGCGTTACGTCGAGGCCATAAACAAAATCAATGTCATAGTTATGACCATAAATAAAAAATAAATAAAGTTATGGCCACAGATGAAAATAGCCCGATAATTAGGGCCAAAATCCGATATTTTGCCTTATTATTTTGTTCTTTTTATTTTGGAAAGGAAAGGGGAGATTTGAAAAGACAAAAAGAAGCCACACACCCACCCGCCACCTCCTCCTCCTCCTCCTCCTCCCTTTATTTGAGCAGCACTCGATGTCACGTGTTCATTTTGTTTATATACAGCTAATACCCAAAAAAGCCATACCATGATTGGTTAGGCCTCTTCTTCTTTTTGTATAATGTAATAATTTTATATTAAGTTGCTTCACTCGAATTTCAAACACCAACTGATTGATATCTTCCTCGATAAAATTCTTTCTTTTAAAAAAAATATTATTAATAAAATGATAATGATTTAAAAGAATATAAAATGATTAATGACACACGAAATGAATTTACCCAGAGGTGCACGCGTTGCTGCTGCATTGCAAGTAGGATTAACTTAAATGATTATTTTTACCCACCAAACTTAACCAACGACGTCAAATAATTAAATTGGTTTCATATTTTATTAACCCAATTATTTACAAAGCAAGAGCTGTTAAGCATGACCAAAAAACAAATACATACGACAATGCTTACTTTAACTCGTTTATGAACATTTTTTTATATTTTATACATGATTAATTAAAAGTCGCCGAATTAAATAATTACTTAATATATAATTTAAATTATATATACAACCAACTCTTCCGAACCACCCTTCGTTTTCTCCCCTCTTTTATTTTTTTTTTAATTTTATTTATGACTGAAAGACTTTTTCTTACAACGTAGTATTTGTTATTTTTTTAATTAATTAATTATTTAATAATAGGGGGTCCATCCAAAACATGACAAGCTCTCTCTCTCTCTCTCTCTCTCTCTCTCTCTCTCTCTCCATTTGGCTTCTTTTTCATTTCTTCCCTCTCTTTTTCTTCCTTCCATCTTCTTCTTTCTTCTTTCGTCTTCTTCTTCAACCATCGCCCCAAACGCAGACACCACGCCATGGCCCCACTGACGTCGCCCAGCCCCCGGTGACCAAACCCCCGGCGGAATTCCTATCACCTTCCTGTCGAGTCCCATGGCCTTCCACAGCAGCAACCACCACGGCCACCCCCAGCAGCAGCAAGACCTCGACCTCACCACCCTCTACCCCTTCCCCTCCGACCATCCCTCCCCTCCTAATTGTCTCTCCGCTGCCCCCACCCCCAACACCACCGGCAACTTCCTCCACCTCAACACCTCCCCCTCCTCCTCCTCCTCCCCCGCCCCCGCTCCACCTCCTCCTCCTCCTCTTTCGCAGTGGCCCGGCCTCCTCCCCGTCGAGTCCTCCTCCTCCCTCGATCTCAAGGATTCCATTCCTGGCGACTCCGCCGTCCCCGCGGCCAACCCCACTGCCGTCAGCAGCAACATCAGCAAGTCAGAGGGAGGAGGAGGGGACTGGCTTATGGCGAGGAGAAAAGCCGAGATCTTGGCGCACCCGCTTTACGAGCAGCTGTTGTCAGCACACGTCGCGTGCCTTAGGATCGCCACCCCGGTCGACCAGCTCCCCAGGATAGATGCCCAGTTAGCTCAGTCCCAGGACGTGGTGTCCAAGTACTCGGGTTTGGGAGGGGCCGGCCTCGTCGGGGATGATAACAAGGAGCTCGATCATTTCATGGTAATTCCAAAGGAATCAACTTTGACCTTTTCTATCCTCAATCGATCGCAATCATCCATGTGGTGTTTGTTTGATCCGTTCTTGTTGCTGTGATTGATTTTTTGGGGAGAAGCTTGACTGGTCTGATGTTATTATTATTGGTCGGCTTTCTATTTGTTGCAAATTTGTTGTTCGGTACATGCCGACAGCTTCAATCTCGCATCTCTGTTCATCTCCAAAGAATAGAGAGAAATTAATGCATTCATCGCATACGCGGAGAAGATATTTGCACCGTTTCTATTGCAATATTTCGCTTGTTCATGCTAATACTCCGTTTGAACTTGATAAATCCTTGAGCAGTTGGGGCTCTTGCTTTTTGTATATCAGAGGCTCTGCTACCCAGTATGGTAAGGATGCACTGTGGGTGACTCTGGAGTTTGTTATATCTCGAGGATACGCCTAGCCGATCCTTGAGAGCAGCTGTTTTGCACGAATTGTATCATTAGGGCTAGTCTCGTAGACAAGTCTTTTTGTTTATTGAAGACGTGCTTTTCTGGGCAGAGTGAGTTCCGATTGGCAGCGTCTTGAACATTGATAGACTGATCATTGGCCATATACCATTTACAGTCCTTGTTCTTTCGTGACAGACGCACTATGTCCTGTTGTTGTGTTCCTTCAAAGAGCAACTGCAGCAGCATGTCCGTGTCCATGCAATGGAAGCTGTGATGGCTTGTTGGGAAATCGAGCAGTCCCTGCAGAGTTTAACTGGTCATTTGTTGTCTCTCTCTGGCAAAGAATTTGTCATTAGGATCGCTCGCCCTCTGAAATCTCTTTGTTGCACAATCAGGTGTTTCCCCGGGAGAGGGCACCGGGGCAACAATGTCCGATGACGAGGACGATCAGGTAGATAGTGACGCCACCTTGTTCGATGGAAGTTTAGATGGTACCGATACAATGGGTTTCGGTCCTCTGATCCCTACGGATGCCGAGAGATCGTTAATGGAGCGGGTGAGGCAGGAACTGAAGCACGAACTTAAGCAGGTATTTAACTAATGGCATTTCCCAATCACTCGTTTAATTACTCGAGATTCTGTACCTGATCTGGCGGTGTTTGTCCACTCAGGGCTACAAGGAAAAGATAGTAGACATAAGGGAGGAAATTCTCCGGAAGAGACGCGCAGGAAAACTGCCCGGGGACACGACCTCCGTTCTCAAAGCCTGGTGGCAATCACATTCCAAGTGGCCATACCCTACGGTACAATTTCTGCCAAAAACAAAAAGCATCCGCTGGGAGAAATTCGGGACCCAGATGAAAAGCATCCCCTGATGTGTGTTATTTTCTGCAGGAGGAGGATAAGGCGCGATTAGTGCAGGAAACCGGGTTGCAACTAAAGCAGATAAACAACTGGTTTATAAACCAGAGAAAGCGCAACTGGCACAGCAACCCTTCCTCGTCCACAGCCTTGAAGAGCAAGCGCAAGAGGTAACCATTCTCGAACTCGTGTCCCCCAATCTCAGGCGCATAAAATCTTTCCTCATCATAACGCCGACCAAACCTTTGTAATGAAGCAAAGCAGGTGATAACGGCAGTGAGCGTTAGACATGGGAAATGGACTCTTGGGGAAAAAACGGAACACGACAGGCAGATAACGCGAGCGCCTCTCGTATCGAGAAACGGTGGCCCGAGCATCGACAGGATATTCTGTAGCTCCGTCGGCATCGTGTACGCTGGAATACTCTTGGCTGATTAGTAAATACATACATGATACATACAGGTGGAGGATGATTTTTGTTTGTCTTTTTAGTATCTATACATGAAACTAGGCTTGGTATGGTGTAGCTCTTTGTATTTTCCTTTTTTTTTTTTTTCTGTTTTGGCATTGTGGGTTGGGGGAGGGGGTATTATTTATAATTATTGCTGTAACGTAACATTACATTGCATGAAACGTACTCGTGAACTTTTCACGTAACTCGTGTGTGATGCACAGTTCATAATGTCGGTAGTATACGCGTATGTACATATAACATTAGGAGGCCAGATATTGGGCCTTAGGCCCGAGTTTCTCTCATTTAAGGGCCCATGCATAGGCCCGACAACATACTTATGCTTCGAGTTCTACCTCGTCCTACAGCAGCGGGAACAGAACAGAGAAATTGAAAAACAAAAACGAGATTTGTACTTACGTAATGTTAGTTTTTAAAAGATTTGCGAAATACGATTTCTGTAATTTGCTATTTAAAACAACAACACTAATTTTTTAAGCATATAAGACATTATTTCAGATAATGACTTTCGAAAAAATTGTCAAAATTCAACACTAAGTTTTCCCATCGATTATCGTCTTTACGAAAACATATGACTTTAGTTTTAATAATATCTTGAATCAAAGTTCCGAAACATCATGTTGTATGAGTGAACGACTCGTGCTACTTGCAATTTCCAATATAATTATGGTATGTTTATGAACCTTGGTTTGAATTTCAATGTTTTTCCAAAAACTTATAAGTTTATCTCCTGTTCAACTTCACTAACTACAAGACAACATAGTTACAATATAATACATAGACCATTTTAGGACAACAGAAGTAAAGTAACCCCCCATGACGATACAAAGCGAAACAAGAAATCGCCTTTTCTATTACGTTTGGTCTTGAGCATCTCTACTTTTGCTTCGGCCTTAGTTCGCTTCATCTGGGCCTTTCTTAATTGTGCTTCCAAAGGGCGAATCAATTTCATCCAATATCATGGCTTCTTTAATGACAATCCACCGCCCAACCGAGTCTCACGACAACCTCCACAATCATCTTTGTAACGAGTACATCCAACAAAAATTCTACGTTTGTTCTTCATTGTTAGTGCTGTGCTGTCTTGACACGACATTCAAGCCCACCCACATTTACGCCGCACAAACACCTCTCTATTTTTACATCACTAGAATTTTGCTGCTCCTCGAAAATTGTCTCCGACTAGAATACACCGATAAAATTATAGCTAAATTAGGCAAAACAAACTCATAACTGACGGACCCAGTTGAGAGAAAATCGGAGGGTCGGGAAGAGACAATCTACGACGGGAGGCAAGAGCAGAAATTGAAACAAGGATAAGCCAGAAACAAGTGAGCCCTGCGGACTAGTTTGATTTCTTATGAGGATGGATCGATTTGGGAATTCGGCTTAGGATTTGGATTTTATTTTGTTAGGATTCGGGATCCATTTCATTTGGGACAAAATTGTCAACGAGTTGCCAGCAAGATGGGTACATATTAGAGATAATGTCTGAAAATATTTAAATTAATTTTAAAAAATGTTAAAAATCATCACGTGAAATTTGCATTAGTTTGTTAAATACTAACTTTTAATTGTTTAAAGTCTGGTCGTTGTTTCGCTAGTATATGAAATGTTACTGCAACTAGAAAGGGAGTTGTGAAGATTTTCCCGGGGTTGTTGCACGCAGGGGCGTTTAATTAATAACAACACTCTTATCTGATTCCCAACCAATTTAACTGTGTCTCCTCTTGTGAAATTACGCTACTCTCCTCACCTCCCAACACCCCCCCTCCCCCTTCAAATAAATCCTCTCGCTTTTTCCTCCGGTTGGCAACCTCCCCCTGCTCCCGCCCTCACGGAGGAGGCGCCATGCCGTACTCCGCATCCTCCCGACCTAAACCAACCAGCTCCGTCCTTCGCTCCCGGTCGCCCGATTGGTCTTCTTCGCGTGATCGCACGTCCTTGATGTTCGTGTCTTCGCCTCCCAACCTGTTCCACCACAGGTCTGCATCCCTTCCTCGCGTAGCGGTCGGTTCGTCTCGTTCGACCACTTCGATCGTGTCCTCCTCCTCGGCCAGGTCGCCTATCGACCGCCCTCTGTCTCCGAAAAGCTCCCTTGCGGTGTCCCCACGGCGCCACGTGCTGAGGAGCAGCGACGTCCGGAGGAACTCTAGGAAGGCCACCTGCATGTGCTCTCCCACCTCTCATCCGAGATCATTCCGGTGCGGCCTGCACAAGGACTCCAGTCCTCGCCAGTCGGTGCCGCCTAGTCGATCGAACGTCTGGAGCTTGGCGATGAAGAATTTGGTGGTTAGGATAGGAGTGGAGGGGGACCTCATGAGGAGAGTCTTGACGGCGCTGATACGTCCCTCGTCTCGCCAGCAGCGCAGCCGCACGGCCTTCCAGCCGCTGCCGAGCCGATTGTCGGTGATGTCCAAGGCATCGGATCCATGAAGCCCTAACTCCGTCCCCTCAGTGAGGTTGACCAAACGGAGTCACCCCATGCTAGCTTTCTTCCAGAATAACGTTGTTTCGAAAACTAATTCGTCGTCAGCCTTGAAATTTTTTTTTCTTTTAAATTATAACATTCGAAGTCGGCCTTTGTAAGACCGACTTCCTTAGTACCAGAAAGTCGGCCTAACAAAGGCCGACTTTGTTCAGCCACCAGAATTTTTGGTGCTGGCACAAGGGAGTCAACCTTACGAAGGCCGACTTCTATAGGGCGTTAAGTAAGTCAGCCTTACAAAGGCCGATTCCTTCGGGATTTAAACATCCCGAACCACTCTAGGACATAAGTCATCCTCGTCAAACACCCTATCCTCTCGACCTCTCCCGGCCCTCAGCCGTCTCGGACGCCCGCCCCAAGTGTTCGCGAAGCCCCTGAATGTCCTGGACGCCTGTCCCCATTGTCCCCGCCGTCCCGGACGCCGATCTCCCGACACGGAATCCCCGCCCCCGACACCCCACCACCGACACCCCGTCGTTGCGTGGTTGCCCTTTCGTCGTTCATCGCTGTACATCCCCCGGCCGCATCCATCCCGTGAGGTCAAGTTTAATTAGGGTTTGTAATTAGGGTTATTATTAATTAGGGTTTTAGTATGGATTTGTTTGATTAAGGCATTAACTTAATGCATAAATTTAGTATTGAAAGTATGTATTAAGAATCGACCTAATTTTGGAATAAGAGTTCTAATTAACCTAATTAACATGTAATTAGGGTTCGTAATTAACCTAATTGCCTATTAAGAAATTAACCTCTGTTTGAATTTAAAAGTACATTGTTCTAATTTGGTAGCTCAATTGTTAATAGGTATCGTGTTTCAATGTCGCCGATTGAGCTTTTGATTTTTTCCAATGGAAATATTGTTAATGGATCTGACGGAGTTGGTTATGATAAAAGGCCAATAACAAGAATAGAGATTCGGGAATAAGAAACAACTCATATATGCGATGAACAATTTTCATATACTAAGGCACTACAATTATGAGGTTGTTGAATCTACGAAGAAACTGTGAAATATTTGTTGTTCAAAATCTGATAATGGCTATAAGTACATATTAAGGGTGATACAAAGAGCATATGATGATGAGTTTGATGTGACAATAGTTGGACAACCTCATAGTTGCATTAATCCCGTTTTATCACGTGATCATGTACGATTGGATTCAAATTTCATGGATCTGTTATTCAGAAGCTTTGTAAGCAAAACTCCGAAAGTTAAAGTTGCACTCGTTCGCAATGTCGTTAAGGAGAAATATGAACACGAAGTCCCTAGGAGAAGGGTGTGAGATGCCAAAATAAAAGCAATTTCGTGAATATATGGCGATTGGGTGAATCATACAATGAGTTGTCGCATTTGTTGAATGAGATTCCTACTTCTAACCCCAGTACTTGCGTTGACTGGGGAGGTTCATACATGGTTAGTGATTCAGAGTTTGTTTTTCAAAGGTGTTTTGGTGTTTTGGTCCTGCCGTAACATCGTTTCGTTATTGTCGCCCTCTAGTTAGTATTGGCGGAACCTTTCTGTATGGTAAATACAAGCATAAGTTATTAATTGCTTGTAGTTTAGATGACAGCAATCATATCGTTCCTTTCGCATTTACAATCGTTGATGAAGAAAGCTATCGGTCGTGGGGGTAGTTTCTAAAATGCCTGAAACGTTATATCTTTGACGATGAATGTTAGGGCATATGTTTGATTTCCAGATAGGCATTCTGGTATTTTAGCGGCAGTAAACGATGTCAAAGTAGGTTAGACGTCGCCATTTGCACAGTGGAGGTTCTGCATACGTCATGTAGTGAGCAACTTCAACACGAGGTACAAGAATCTTCATAGGAAAAAAAAGGCTAGTTATTGCTGTAACGAAATGAATGGCATCAAAGATGAAGTAATATTTGCGTCATATTTTGAAAACTATTCCAGAGTCAGTAGATTTTTTTTATGAGATGGATAAGAGCCAATTGACTCTCAGTTTCGATGGGAACTACCATCGGGGGATAATAACGGCGAATTTAAGCGAAAGCTACAATGCTGTTTTAAGGGGTGCATGATGGCTTCCGGTCTCTGCTATAGTAAGAAAGACATTCTATAATTTTGTTGAATGTTGGAATAACAGAAGAGATGAGGCTGACGCGGCGATAAATAAGAGAGAAAAATTCACTAAAGTTGTCATGGAGCTTTTCAATAAGGGAATAAAGAAGGCTACAAATCATCAAGTCACACTTATAGATTGTGGTGATGGTACGTTTATTGTCACAACCAAAGGGAATCATAAGATAAAGAACGTATTCCTGCGACACAACATATGCTCGTGCAAGAAATGACAAATCTATCGGATATTATGTTCACACGAGCTTGCTTACTTTAGTGACAGTTTTACTAGTCTTCAGAAGTCGGTCTTACAAAGACAGACTTTCTTTATAATCGAAGTCGACCTTTGTAGGGCTGATTTCGCAACCTTAGTAAATGAATTTCTAAACTATTTACCTTATTTGACGAAATAATTTTGGGATCAACGTTATTTAGGAACAAAACTCCTGACCCTTTCCCTTCCTTCGAATTCTAACACACGAGAAAAAGGCAGTAATAGAATTAGGATACACGATACAACGTTGTCTGAATATTTGAATTTTTGGAGTTTGGGGAAAGAGGCAAAGGGCCCCCAATAAAGATATAAAGCCGAACAGGCCCATTCTAAATGGGCCAGCCCAATATCGGACGGTTGCCGTCGTTATCCCAATAGTCTTCCTTCCACGTCCACGGAAAGAAAGAGGAGAGCAAACTGTTGGACAGCCGTCGTCTATTCCCCGCGCCTCCCCATATCCCCTCCCCTCTCAAAACCTCACCCCCATCAGGAAACCCAAAACCAATAAAGGCCATGATCGCCTCGCGTGCAAGGCCTGGTGCCTTCATTCCCCCAATCAGAATCCTCCACGTCTCATTCTCTTCCCAAACGCTTCCTCCCCCTCCTTCTCCGTCGCCCCCCTTGGAAGCCTCCACCTACTCCCGGTGGATCTCCGGCATCGCTGCGGGATCTGGCGCCGGGGTCCTGTACTGGCATCTCGCATCCCCGGATCACGACGCCGGAAGACCGTTGGTATCCTTTGATCAGTCAACGGCCGCGACGACGGCCTCGCTGGAGCCTGTCGTGGAGTGTCGGAGGTCCGGCGGGAAGCTCGCGTTGCCCGCGGATGTACCTAACTACCTCTTCGGAGGTGATCTTTCTCGCAGATTTTTTGTGGAGTAGGCGATGAGGATGAGGGTGACTTATGATTGTGTGGTTGTTGCAGACGCTTACAGGAAGAGAGTGTTCTTTAACTACGAGAAGAGGATTCGGCTGCGGAGCCCTCCTGAAAAGGTCAGTACCTGCCTGATGGAGAGAAAGATTGAATGTGTAGAGTATGGTCGTTTCTAGTCATTTTGATGGTTTCTTTGAAATGAGCGCTGTGTTTTGTATGTAGATTGAATGCTTGTCGTCTGTGGATGTATTTGCATGTTCGTGGCTTTAATGCTCCTGCTGACTGGTAATTATTCATGGCCGTTGCTTTTAGGTTTTTGCTTATTTTGCTAGTGTTCGAACCCCAAAAGGAGAGCTTCTGATGAAGCCTGGGGATTTGATGCGAGCGGTCGTGCCTGTTTTCCCACCCTCTGAATCTCATGTTGTTCGGGACGGATATTTGTTTGGAGAAAGGAGCCCTGGGGAACTACATTGTGCTCCATCTGAATTCTTCCTACTTTTTGATATGAACAATGATGGTCTAATTTCCTTCAAAGAGTGAGTTTCAAGCTATCCTGTTAGGTCTATATGGTAATGAGTTACCCCTGATGGCACATTTCTCAATCGTGTCCTTTTCCAAGTATAACTTTTGAAATTCCCATTTCACCAGGTACATATTCTTTGTGACGCTTCTTAGCATTCCAGAGTCTAGCTTTTCAGTGGCTTTCAAGATGTTCGACCTTAACAATAATGGGTCTGCCTCTCACTCATTCATCCTTTTATCTTTCATCCTTACTTCTCTTCATTCAGAGATGCCTGTTTTCATCCTGGGAGGGGATTTATTTATCATTTTTAAATAATATTTGGAAGAAATCATTGATGATATCTTTATATTTTGGAAAGAAATATTTCTATTTTAGTGGAAACGAACGTTGTCCTTATCAATCTTTCGCTGCTAAACTTCACTTGGATTTTGTATTATTATGATGAATCTCCAGGGAGATAGACAAGGAGGAATTCAAGAAAGTGATGAATTTAATGCGAGCTCACAACAGACAAGGGGCACATCATCGTGATGGGCTTCGGACAGGGTTCAAGGTTAGTGGTACAGTCAAGGAGGGAGGCCTGCTGAAGTATTTCTTCGGTGAAGATGGGCAAGAACGCCTCCCTCATGATAAGTTCCTTCAGTTCATGGGAGATCTGCGCAGTGAGGTGAGTCAATTAATAGACAGTGACTGAAATCCAGTTAAGCCCTTCGATTTTCGCTTCTTTTTTATAAATTTTCTTAGCATTTGATGACCAGATTAAGCAGTTTAAATTGTGATTTTGGTCTCCTGTATAGCTCCAACCTAGTTGCTTGTTTATTATTTGCTAGAATGGAGTTTTACATAATCTTGCATGATGAAAGACAATAATGTGTTCTCCTTGATTTTTAACTTGCTGTGATGTAGCATGGTGTTATCCTGCTGTGCCCAATAAGATCTTTTCAGATGAAATGGATATTAATCTTCCAGTATATGTAAGAGCTTATCTGGAGATTATCGTGCTATTAATATTCTGAGAAAAAATTGCAGAAGTACTTCTGCTTTCAGGCTGGCTTTATCATTTAGATATGTGGGCAGATCCTGATTACTGAGAATGTATATTGTATTTATTATTCCGTTGTCATATGCCTAATCAGTGCTGGAAACCTTGTCCTCTTCCTTTATAATTAGGTTGTTGATTGATATCAATTACTTAACTAATTCAAATGCTTCGTTGTAGATTCTAAATCTTGAGTTTGACCATTATGACTATCACTCTCAAGGAACTATATCAGCCCAGGATTTCGCATTGTCTTTAGTGGCCTCTGCAGACATGGGCCATCTACACAAGTTGCTTGATCGAGTGGATGAGTTGGAGAAGAAATCACATCTGAAAGGTATTCGCATTACGCGAGATGAATTTAAAAGCTTCGCAGAGCTTCGTAGGAAATTGCAGCCATTCTCTTTGGCAATTTTTAGTTTTGGTGAAGTTAATGGCCTGCTTACCAAGAGGGACTTCCAACGAGCAGCGTTACAGGTAAGATGATTCTTAGCCTGATATTAGGTTTTACTTGAGATATGATTGACCTTACTGTGAAGGCAGGATAGGAATCGTAGCATATGGTAGCCTCAGGGACCGGTTTCTGTGATGTCCTTTAGGAATATCGTCTATTTAGAATCATAAAGTTCCGTTCTGCCCGCTATTTTTTGCATGCTTTTAAGCCTGGTATCGCCCCTCAACTTAGTTTGTTTTGACATGTGAAGCTTAAAAGCTGACTTGAACAGGTATGTAGTGTGACCACATAAGTGGCAAAAGTGAATCAGGATGTGCTGTCTAATTTGTTTCATGTATTTGTTGCATTTCATTTTGAGATTTCATTGCAAATATGGTCTACTAGCTCTGTTATGTCTGAGTACCCCTTGAACATTTGAAGTCGTCCTAAGCTAATTTACCGGTGGATTTGTTTTCACCAGTTTTTTCGTGTTTGACATCAGGTCTGTGATGTTGCTCTCTCCGACAATGTCGTGGAGGTCATTTTCCAAGTTTTTGATGCGAACAGAGACGGGAACATAAGCAGCGAAGAATTTGTGAGAGTTCTTCACAAGAGACAAAAGGACATAGCTCACCCAGTGGGCGAGGGCCTGGCAGGGCTTTTATCGTGTGTTCAGAATTGTGGAAAGACGTATACCCTGGAATGCCTGATTTCTTGAGTCAATGGAGAACTAGTCTCTCAGCTCTGGACCCATTAAAATCGTAAAGATCCTCATGGGGACGCTTACAGCAGACCTTGTGCCTCGTCACGAAGCCTAGAAAATATCTCGGCCCTGTTCTGTAAAAAAAATTACGGACCAAGTGGACTTAGGAAGAGCAGTGGATGCTAACCAGTCCGGCTTCACTAATGTTGCCGAAGCGATTGCGATTCTCTAAGAAGAATCAAATTGTCGTATTCGGTTTGTTGATAATTTACAGTAAACTATACATTTTGGCACTGTAATACTTCTTGTAGTTGCATTTTGTGATCAGACAGAAAGGGAAGTGTTTCGTTTGCGGAAAAAAAAAAAGGTTTTTGCTTAAGATGGCAGAAAAGCAACACTTTGTAGGAGATACAAGGGTTGAGTAAAAAAGGGTAGAAGATACATAACCATGCAGGGAAACAAGTCCTTTTTCAAATAAATGAAGAATTGAGATTCAAAAGTGGGTTACAAGAGCTAAAAATAAAATATAAAATCTAACAAGCTTTTTAACTATCTGAACTATTTGGTGATTTCAATTAACAGAACAATCTCAAACAAAAATTATAAAATTTTCCCATTTTTGCACAATTTTGTAAAAAGGAATTTTTCTTAATGACACATAAATTTAGACCATCACCATGAGCTTAATATTTTTATAATATTTTACGTATGAATTAATTATATTTACGTAATTTCGATACATGTTCTGCTATTGTAATCTGGGAGCGTATAAATGAAGTATTATAAAGTTTTTTTTTTCTTTAGAAAGATTAAGGGGTGGAAGTTATGTTTTTAAAAGGGAATTTAAAGATTTCTCATTTTTACTTTCGATTTTTTTTATTCTGAAGAATAAATGGGATCTTTACATATTTGCAAATATTATAAACAATTTCTATTACAGTAAAATGCTAAGCAGGGGATATGTCTAATGTCAACCCTACCCAAATTACCTCTGAAAATTCCGATTTTGCCATCCCAATCGGATCCCAATCCGCCGAAATAAAAATAAATAAATAAATAAAAACTCCCCGCGCCCTTTGTGCCTTGTCCGAAAATCCACCCAAACCCTCGGCTCGACGCCAGCCTAGCCCCCAGGATGCAGCAGACGATGTGGAGCGACCACGCCGCCTCCGACCTCCTCGAAGGAGTCCTCGGAGCGGTTCTCGAGGCCTTCGTAGTTGAGGCTTCCGTCCTGGCCGCCAAAACCCTCGCTTGCTCCCTCTTGCTGGTAATCCCCCCCCCCTCCACCCCAGTTTCCTTCCTTCGTCTTACGTCGCTTCCTTTCCTTACTGTTTTTGGTCCCCCGGAAGGAGTTCGTTTCTGCTGTTTTGCGTTTTCGGGGTGAGGGGATTGGCCAAAGTTAAGGCTTTTCGGTTGGATGTTAATGTTCTTTTTGGAGATAGGTTGTGATGAATGTTGTTTTGGTAGTCCCCGTTTTAGTTTCGGGGAATTGTGCCCGTGTAGATTCTGTCTGATTTGTTCCCGTACCGACATTGTGTCCCAGTGGGTCAGTTAGCCTCCTGCTGGCCTCATGTGCATCTTGTTTCCACTCCTTAGGCTTGTTGGGTTCTTAATTGTCTCATAATTGTAGATTGAGCTGGAAAGATAGTTGTTTGTTGATACTTTTTTTGGGTTGGATCACGGAATCGTGATTCTCGGTCGATCATGTTTGTTCCTAAGGGACTGTTGGTGTCGAAATTTTTAGTCGGTTGTGAGGCTTTCTGGGATTTTATATTCTCTGTTAAGGCTTGGTTGGCTTTGTTGTGACAAGGTTTCCTGAGAGTCATCTGCTGAGTACTATATGCTGTACCGGATTGTGATATTGCTGTCTCTTTATGATTTGTTTTAGCTACCCTGTTAGCCTTTTCATCCAGGTTGCCTCATCTAGCCGGGCGATAAACATCTTGGCAAAGGACATGGAAATATCTCAAAGGTCATTAGTTTTGATGCCTTGTTGGATCCCATTGGTTGCCTTCGTTTTAAGAAGTCTGCAATACCTGAGTTGATGCTTCTTTTCATGTTTCTTAAGGTTTCCCTTTGATGAGCTTCATGCTGTCAAAAAACCTGGTCCTGAGAATGTGGATGTTAGTGAGACTGAGGATGACGAAGATGAGGATGACAATGACGACGAGGATCAGGAAGAGGACGAGGATGAGGAAGAGGACGGTGGAGAGGCAAATGGGGATGACGAGGGTGATCCGGAGGATGAGCCAGAGGCCAAAGCTGATGGAAATGAAGAAGATGATGATGAGGACGACGATGAAGATGAGGACGAGGATGATGATGAGGAGGAGGAAGAGGAAGAGGAGGAGGAAGAAGAGGAGGATGAGGACGAGCTGCCACAACCTCCTACGAAGAAGAGGAAGTGAGAGGCGAAGCTGGGGTCACATTGTTTGGATCAGGTTGTTTGGACATTGTTAGTTTGAAGGTTGGACATTTTTAGTTTGAAGGTTGATGAGATGATTCGGGGTTTGGATTTGTATGCTAGAACCTTTTTTGTTTTTCAGTTAGCTAGATTATTGGCAAGTTTTTAGTCATTGTACTTCTACGATAACTTAAAACTTGCATCTTCGTGTCAAATTCTCTGGGAGGCAATGAGCAGCCTCCACAGGTGTATCTCCCTCAGACAGAAGGCTGGAGCAGTACGTAATCAGCGAGAAAAGCCAGGCAGATGGTCTGTTATTTCAGATTTCTATGTAAACCTCGTGCCACAGGTTTTCTTGTCGATTTACATTGTCTTTTCCGGGTTCTGATGATGGTGATGCAGCAAAACAGCAGAATCTAAACCCTCCTTAGTTATCTTATTCTTAGTCTGACCACTGAAAGATAATAAAAATCGTGCAGAGGCTGGCCACAAGGCGAAAGGGGGATCCCATGTATAGTTGAAGGAGACGGAACCGCTTGGCAGTATGGGATTGCCGCTGTTGACAAGACATGCATCCCCCCGGGGGTGAACAGGGACGGGTCGATGGTATCAGGGGAATGGAAACCCTCGCATTTCATCTTGGTTTTGGATTGCCAGCACTGGCAGTTGTTGGCTACCGTCACTCTCCACTCGTGTTTTCCTTTTACTTGTTAACATTGCCAAGGGTGAGGCTGTCCTCCAAAGTGCACTTGCCTAGCCCTAAGAAAACGCAGAGAAATCATAAAAACAAACAGAAAAAAAGCGCCTAATCCAATCGATTGTCACGACAACGAAACAGAGGAAAACGATGGCAGGAAACGTAATCCGGGAAGCGCTTACTCGTCGACCTTCTTCTGTCTGCCTTCTACCGAGGGACATGCAAGAAGAACTTGCATACATAGATAGCTATGAAGAAAATATCACTTTTGCATGCATGGTGAGATCTCTCTCTCTTTTTTCGTGGCTTTTTCCTTTTTGGGTTTGATCATATGCTTCCAAATGAATAAGTTCAATGAATCGAGCTTGTTGGATAGTAAATATAATCTTTACTTATTGGGCATGCAAATGATATGAAAACGAAGTAATAATATGTGGTCGGCTACCATCATGACATCCATTGAAAAATCGGGAAACTAATGGAAGCGGCTAAAATCCTACGCACAGGAGATTAAGTAATTTTTTTTTTTTATTTTATGAAACTTTTTCGTACATTTTTACGAAATTTTTTAGTTTTACGAAAAATTTTCGTAATTGGCTTAAAAGGCTTCGTAAAATATTTGCAAAAATATACGGGCTTCTACGAAATTTTGAAATGAGCTTCCTAAAAATGTATAAATTTTAACAGTAACAATTTCGAAAAATATGAAATTTTTTAGATTTACGAAAAAATTTCTTAATGGGCCGAATGATTTTTGTAATGGGTCGTAAAAATATACGGGTTTTTCCGAAATTTTTTAATGGGCATCGTAAAAATGTACAAACTAAAATAATAATCTTTTCGTAAATTACGAAAAATCCTTATGAATAATTAATAAATAGTGATCAGGTTTGTAAATCAATTTAAAAAAATCGTAAAAATGTATGAAAATTTTTTGTAAATTTTAGAAATTTTCGTAATTTTTTAATCGTACTCCGAAACAGAGAAATTACAAAAATTTTTCGTACATTTTTACGAAATTTTTTCATAAATTACTTTAGATTTACGAAACGCTTTCACTGTTTATTAACTATTCATAAGGAATAGAAGCTCCCTCGTTTTTGTTTACAAAAATTTTCGGAATGGGCCTAGAAGCTCCATAAAAGCTTCGTAAAAATATACGGGCTTTTACGAAATTTTGAAGTGGGTTTCGTAAAAATGTACAGTGACTAAGAGTAACAATTTCGTAAAATACGAAAATTTTTCGTAAAACTAAAAAAATTTAAACGTAAAAAATGGCTTAATCTCACGTGCGTGGGATTTTAGTCTCTTCCAAACTAATCAACTTTCATGAACCCAAAACGTTTTTTTTTTTGATATTTTAGTTGGGCCTTAATGAATGGGCCAGAAATTATTCGGCCCATAAATATATGGGCAATATTTCTACTCCGATTCATCCATCCATGCATCTGAAATCGATGAACCTCCTCCTCTCCATCGACATTACTCCAACCATGGACAGAAAAACTCAAATCATGGGGATAAGTGATCAAATACAAGAAGAAGGGCCTTGTGTTGCTAACCAAGTCAATTGCTTTTAGTTGTTAGTGAATGATAGAAGACACTCAAGTGCTTCTTACAACACGATAATTATCCTTCATTAATCATCTCTCACTAATTGTTTTGAGAGCATCACTGTAGTTGCTCCGATGTTAAACACCACCTCATTTCTACATAGAACGGTTTCATGCACAGATTTTATGCAAATAATCTAAAATGTTAACACGGGAAAGAAGAAGAAGATGATGACTCTGAATTTTATTCCATGGCCCCAAGTAGTAGTAGTAGTAGTAGTAGTGTGCTCCGACGAAACTTTTGCAGTACTTGGGTAATCTTGTTCTGTTCAATGCCGTTAATGGCATGTTTACTATGATCTGTTAATCCTTTTGCGGCCGTCGAAGTTGGATGAATTGATGAAACACGAACTTTTAGCGTTTTATCCGCTGATAATTTGGGTGGGAGGGACAATGAAGGACTGATTGTTGTACCTAACAGAGTTGCCTGTCGATTGATAATTCCGAGTTCCTAGGATTCTCCCGAGGTTGCCTGTCAATGTCCCGATGGGACGAGCTCAACGACTTCTTCAAACATGCCAGGGTACGAGAAGAGACTTCTAATTGCTAAGGCATTTGTCATTCATCAGATTAGCCACGCTGAAATGGGTTGATTTCCGGTAAGTTGATGCAAGGCGATAGTCACGTTCGGCCTGAATGCAGTTATACGGGAGGACGGTTGAATCTGATGGATCAGTAACCGGACCCTGGAACTTGACCAATGCCAAAGCACTTCTCCAGGACACTGAATCGCTGATACACATTCCATGACTGGGAACTGTGTCAGGAAAAAAATTCCTTCTTGCTGATCCGATCTCAAGATATTTTCCAGAGTTCTCCACATAAGTTGATTTGTGATTCTCCCTCTCAGGAAATGAGTTGAGCGGTAAAGGAATCGGGGCTCGGGTCACCGCGGCACAATATGCATCAACCTGCAGGAACTACACGTCCTCACACCCAGCGGGTGGGTTCTTCGAGGAGAACTGGTTCAAGGAAATCGTCCACCTGACCAATTGCACCCTCCATGTCCGCACACAGCATTTCTACAGCCTCGGCGCAGGAGCTGAAGATCACCTTAAGGACAAGATCCTCGATCCATCATTTCTGAATGGCATCGCGGGGACATTCAACCCAGTGCAGAGTATACTGAACAACTCTGGGAGCTCCTCCGTAGCGTGGGTTAGTGAAGCAGGCTGGGCTGTCAACAGGGGCGGCTTGTTTGACGCTACGTTAGCTGCAGCATTGATTGTGACAAGCCGAGGGAGAAGTACGACGTGGGGATATTCGGCGATTGCCGTCCGTCCTATGTGGCTCTCCATGCCCTGCAGCACCGCGGGCAAGAGAGAACGGGGATTGTATCCGTGGAGAAAAAGGTGCTACACTCAGTCACCAGGTTAGGCTCGTCTTGGAGTTGTTCACCCCCTCGAAGCTCAATTAACTTACTGGTAGCTCGGCCATCAGATATGTCTGGTATTCGACTGCCGGGTCTTCCATGTTGAAGAATGTCCAGCCTTTGTTGCAGGTTGGTCTCATATTTAGGAGCTTGATGATTGATCCGGTCGTGGTTCCACGTCTGTTGTAAGTCCTTGTAATTTTCTCTCTCGCATTGCAGGATATAAGTTCGGCTTTGTCGGAGTGGCGTCCAAACAGGAACTTGGTGAATTACTAGACCCTAAGGGCGCAAGGTTGATGGAGTGTGCTTGCTACAACGTTTTCCCACTGAGGGTAAGGCAGAATTTCCCAGAAGAGAGGAGTATTGGGAGGATTCTGAGACTAGCACGATGGTGCAGACACATTAAGCAGGAACAACAAAAGCGCAGCCACTCAAGGCAAGCCAATAATCAAGTAGAGCTCATCTGCTTCCGAGAACCTAGTTCTGCTAGTTTCCAGATTGATATTCTTGAGCATGTATATTTTCCTTCCCTTAAGCCGGGAAGTTTGCAGAGAGAACAACAACAGTAAAAGTGACCAAAATGAAGATTGTTCTTCGACACGAAGAAGATAATGTAATTGTCATGTAAACTAGCCCTTCAATGCCCCGGGTGTTCCAAATTAAATATTATCACCCTAAATGGCCTTGGAATTAACTATTCCACACTGTGAACAAGGAAAGTTTTCATAATAAACAATCATTCTCAGATGACCTTGGATCTTTTAATCAAAGGGTTGGTCCCAGTTCAACATATTTCACAGCCAATGAAGCTGGCATGTGCTGAGCATCTGATCAGGAAACTCATTGTCGTGCAGCTCCAGGTAATAAGCTTGCAAGTGATGGTACTCCTTGACTCCTCATTTCTTCCTGAGCTCGTCTCATTTCCTCAGGATCTGTTGCCCAAATATAAGAGCAGTGAGAATCATCAAAAGTAAAACAAGTTCTTGCTATCCGTCAATCTCCCAGCAGCTGACACAGCGCAACCATATAGCAACTGGGCATCAGCCCACTCAAATACTCTACTATCTACTAATAGGATCAACACGACATGATAGATCATGCCGATGGTACTTACCCATGTTCTCCACCATCTTCGGCATCAGGAACATGACAATGAGCATGAACCCCACCATCAAACCCATCGGGCTTTTCACAACTGACATTATTGAGAACGGTTCCCTTATCTGCCAAGAATTTCAAATAAGAGAGAAATTAACTAACACAATATGGCAACGCAATTACCCAGCAACAGGAAAATGAAAACGTATGATTGAATCAGAACCTCATAATATTGTTCTTCTCTCAAAGGTTCCAACACCAACTCATTCAAGCTCCGACGAGTCTCGGTCAAGGCTGCCTGAACTTTTCCCGGATGTCTAGCACTGACATCTACTCGAACCTTCAAAATAGTACAAATTATAATCACTGAAGGGGTGGGAAAATTCTTGTAGAGAAACCGAAAAATCAAATAGCACCTACCGGAGAAAAGAAATAACCAATGGCGGCAACTTCAATCAGGTGAGTCCCAGCAGAGATGTTGTGACTATTGTTGCCAATTATGGAGGAAACAAATATCCAAGAATACTAGTAACCCCAAAAGTAGCAGCACATGAAGATAATCCCACTATTTTTGCTTGTCCTTTTTGGTGAGCCCATTAATTTTCATATAATAGCACAAATAAATAGGGAAAAAAATCCAACTGGTAATTGAACAACATTTTAGGAAGAGCAAGGAAGGATACAAAGAGAAATATCCATCTGGTCGGAGAAAGGTAATCTTTCTGCCGCCGTTGAGGATTACTTTGGCATCTGAAAGTTTTCCAGAGACACCAAATGCTTGCACAGCCAACCCTGAAAAAGGAAATTTAGACATTAGAACTAAACATGATCTTACCAAAAAGAATGGTCGAACAGGAACTTCGTCGAATACTCGAATTAGAGAACAAGCCCTATGAAATGCTAAAGTCAAAACAAAATATCACTGACATTGATCCGATAGCATCCTACCAACACCCAGACAAAGCATTGGACCATAAGAATCAACTACAGTGTTCAATCTAATGCAAAAGCATCTTCCATTTGAGGAAACGAGCACCTGATTGGTACCCTCAAATTTCCCATACATTCTTCACATCATTGTTACTCGCGGATGAACCATGCTGACTAAAGCAGATGCTCAAAATTTTAATTTTGCATGACAAGAACTGTACATATAACAACTCCTTTGCCTCCTCATATTGATTTATAAGTATATCTTGAAAATAATTAGTCTCATTTCAATATCATGGTTATAGATACAATGATGCCACTCCAATTTTCCAAGACGCAATTCCATACCAGATTTGGGATAACAGATAACTATTAAAATCATAAGCCATCTGATCTTGTTGCATAATCCTTGAATCCCAGCAAGAAATCGTGTCGATCGGAGGACTGCAAGTCCAACAAGCCTCTCAAAAAAAACCCCAGGACCCCATATGAACCCTATTCTAGCAGCATCCAACTACAAAAAACCATCTCCCAAATTCAACTAATAGCCTAAAACCGATCTGCCAATAACTCTACGGTATTACCAAACCAATAAAACTATACAATCAATCATAAAGAACCCGTCGCCATAATAAAAACCCAGATACACGCCCAATCAAGGAACAGTCTACCGCACAGAAAGTCGTCCAAACCTGGGATCTTAACGCGGCCGTTGATGGTGAAACCTTCAGCCGACCTGCCACGCCGCAACACCACGAAATCAACCCAACAAAGAGAAAAACAATCAAATCTTTCACATCTAGTACAATTTTTCTTCAATTCACAAAAAAGGAAGATCTCTAGAAATCAAACCCGGGAGACGCAGAGCTTCCGGAAGAGAAGGGGGCGAACGAGAGCAGAAGCGAGAGCGATACGAGGAGTAGACTCAGTCGGCAGGATCTCATCGTCGAACACATCGAGAGGAGTCAAAACGCTTAAGACTCGGGTCCGTCCTTTCGTTCGAGTTGGTGTCCGAGTAACGACAAGGGGAGGACTGGGGACACCCCGGGGGGGGGGGGGGGGGTTTGCATGTCGTGGGCTTTGTCTAAATGGTCCGGCCCATCATGTGTAGCCCAAAATAACACCCTTTCTAGAGCATATTCCAATTCCACCCACAATATCCGTTTACCCGAAGCTATTGTTAGTGTCTCATTATCATAGCCGGATTGCCGGCTGCCCCAAGTTAATCGAGTCATTTTGATGGTTTTGATACAGTGTTGTCAAGGCGCCACGCCTCGCTCGCCTAGGCGCTCGGGCAAGGCGAGGCGCGGCCAGCTCGCCTTTTTAGGGCTAGGGCGGGCGCTATGCAGAAGGCGATCGCCTCGGTAGCGCCTTGCCGAGGCATTCGGGCGCCCGGGCTAGCGCCTAGGCGTTCAGCCCAGCCCAGTCCAGTCCTGCCCTGGACAGCTGGGCAGATAATATATCAATATTATAATATTGTTTGGTAGTTTTGTAAGGGGCAGAAGCTGATATATCATGTGTTTTGCTGCAAAAGGAGTGCGATTTTGTGGTTTCTAGTTGTTTCCTTCCCGAGAAATTGAGCAGCGAAGTAGGGAGCGTTAATTACAGTATAAATGGTTGATTGGGGTTTCTTCTGATCCCAAATAAAAGCAAGGAAATGACATTTGGTTATTCCTGAGGTTAAAAGGAAAATCAACATCCATTGGTTTTGGAATTTTACTTATAATTTGACTTTTCTATTTAAAATTTCTATTATAATAAATTATTTTATTCATTATCGCCTAGGCGAGCGCTTCGCCTAGCGCCTAGCGCCTAGGCGAGCGCTTCGCCTAGCGCCTAGCGCCTCGGGCGATGGAAGCCCTTCCCGCCTTGGTGGCGCCTTAGCGCCTTGACAACACTCAGTTGTGCAAAGGACTGGCCTGAATTTCATTTACGATATTTTGCTTGGATGGATCATGACCCACATGCCAGTTAGATGCTGGTCCCAGGCTAGAATATTAGTGTTTGATCTTCCCACCGACCCCTTTTTAGGACCGACGTGATCACGTTCAGTCTAAAGACCACAATTTCAGCATCAAGAAGATCCACGAAGAAGTTAAAAGGGATAGATTGCGAGAGTTTGAGGATAAACAAAAAAATAGGCAAGTGATTAGACTAATTAACAATCAAGAATAACTACTAATAACGACCAGATTGAAAAAAATTCTCTTTTGATCGTCTTCATCTCACATCTAACAATTCCCTTCCATCCCACTTCTTCTCTTCCCCCTCACCTTTTCCCCATTTTTCACCTATTCCTTCTTTTCTCCCCCTCCCCCCCCCCACCCCCCCATTTGGTTTATTTTGCTTTCTTCGTCCGGGATAGCGTTTTTCGGGCACCTTTCCTGAATGTTGAAGTGACCCACCACCCGGGATCTGAAGTTGCATCCCGTTTCTTTATAAATTTCGACTCTTGGTCACCCCTCATTCACCTTTTCTTAGGCTTGACGAGGATTTGTTGTTGTTGTTGTTCTTCTTCTTCTTCTTTTCTGGTCTTGGTCTTGGTTTTCCTGGAGACATGGGTTGGAGATATAAGGCGGGTTTGTTCCTCATAGCTGCCGTGGTCATCATCTGGGTTACATCCGCCGAGGTTACCCAGGTTGGTATTCTCGTTGTTGTTGCCGGTTAAATCCTGGGTTTTGATGTAATATATTGTATTTGGTTGGAGGTGTTCATCGGGGTGCTATTGTTTGGTTGGGTGAATGGAATCCTCGATTTTAATAAGGGATCCCAAAGTGGAAGTTGTGATGTAGGATCTGATCCGATTTTAGTTTCTGATTGGCTTTGTGTCGGCAGGTAGCTGCAGGTTAAGATGTGCTAGTATTAGCTTCCTCCGTTTAGTCTTTGAGCTGAATAGGCGTGTTTTCATCTCCCGATGATTTTCGGGACAAGAAGAGATGATCTTGAAAAAGGATGTCAGTTATATTTCTGACAGGAATCAATCATTGGTCTTTGCGTTAGGAATGATGTTGTACCTTTTACTTGTTTCTGAACTACTTTGGTCAGGCATTGGCTGCCTAACTATAGGTGATCTTTTCATGAATACATTGGCGGTAGACCCGCTATCATTCTCTACGAATGAAGCTTCCGCTCCCTCTTCTGCCTGACTTACTTATTGGCATTACAGGGGATCTTTACAGACTACAAGCAGCCATTTGCGGTAACATATCTGGGAGCTTCTCTTATGGTGGTTTACATCCCCATAGCTTACTTGAAGGATTGGTTATATAGATTATGTCGAGATCGGGATTCTAAAGGGAGTGGGACTGCTGAAAGCAATCAAACTTCATCTGGGTTTTCTTCTCCCCTGAAGTACATAGGAGGGCAGAGTATATTCGAAATAGAAGGTTCACTGACAAGAAAAGATAGTGAACTGGACTTGGGTGCTGAAGAAGAGGGAAGGCCATTGGTTTCAAGAAACAAAGAAGATGTTACCGCCCCCAAACCACGGAAAGAGCTTACGACGAGAGAGATAGCAGCATATGGATTTTACATTGCCCCAATCTGGTTTGTCACGGAGGTATTGCTCTGAGTCAGTCTGGTCTTTTGTATGCATTTTGCACGCTCTTGTTTCCATCATCATCTGAGAAGAGACGGATTTTTCATCCTCTATATTAGCCTCTCCTTATTTTCTTACCATTGATGTGCTGATTGCAGTACTTATCAAATGCTGCCCTCGCAAGAACAAGTGTTGCTAGTACAACAGTGCTGTCATCAACATCTGGACTCTTCACTCTCTTCATTGGCGTTTTCTTGGGCCAAGATTCTTTAAATGCATCAAAATTAATAGCAGTTTTTGTCAGCATGGCTGGTGTTGCCATGACGACTCTCGGAAATACCTGGGCTCCTGACGATACTCCAGAGAGCGCATCCGGGTAAATCCTTCTTCTTTTATTCACAATCTCCGGGTAAGTGTGTCTAATCATTCACTCTATAGCATTGCTAATGTTAACATTTACATCTTTTGCATGAAATCCGGCAGAGGAAAGCGTTCTCTTGTAGGAGACCTTTTTGGCTTGCTTTCTGCCATGTCCTATGGTCTATTTACTGGTAAAATATTGTCATTATACTCACTTTCCTTCTGTTAACTTATAGTTGAGTGATTTTAACCGTTTGTTATAACTGATGCTCCAGTGCTTCTCAAGAAGTTCGCTGGCGAGGAAGGGGAAGGGGTAGATGTGCAGAAGTTGTTTGGGTACATTGGCTTGTTCACCCTTGTAGCTCTTTGGTGGCTAGGCAAGTGTTGTTTTTGTTTCAGTTACTTTTAGGTGTATTTTTCTGTAGCAACTTCCCCATGATAGTTCGCTTCCGCCATTAGATTCTCTCTATTGCTCTCTAACTCCTCCCTTCTTCCAACTTGTAGTGTGGCCTCTCACTGCTCTTGGAATAGAACCCCAATTTTCAATTCCCCATTCTGCAAAAATGGATGAAGTCGTTTTCGCGAATGGGTTCGTTGGAAGCGTCCTCTCCGATTATTTTTGGTATGTACTGGGCCTTTGTGTCATTTTATTATCCAAAAAAATCCTTACGATTGGTGATGATTACTTGAGAATGTTCCGCAGGGCATTATGTGTTGTTTGGACAACGCCACTGGTCGCTACATTGGGGATGTCCCTCACGATACCACTTGCCATGGTGGCTGACATGATAATCCATGGCCGTCATTATTCTGCGGTTTACATACTAGGATCTGCTCAGGTAATAAGTCGACAAACAACTTGCAATAGAAATTCTAATCTCTGTAAACATTGTAGAAAGAACTCTTGCCTTGGTACTGGTTTCCTAACCTCTGCAAATCCATACGATGCCATGTTACGGGGTTGCTAGTATTGAAATCTATGCATTGTCTGTTGACCAAACAATTGCCTCTAGGTGAAATGTCTTTTGTTGTCGAACTTCCTTGTCCTACAATGAATGGCTCGTCATATTGTACAATGAATATCCTTCCTGGCACCGGAACCCTAGTAACACCGTCTTCCTGCCTAACTCTTGTGATGGCAGGTCCAGACCCTTTATGACTTCTTGTCCTGTGGCTCTTATCAAGTTTCTAGCTTAAGTTCTCTCTATCCTATGGCAGGTGTTTGCAGGGTTTGTAATAGCAAACCTCTCGGATTGGTTATCAAAGAAGTTGGGTCTATAGTTGGCCCATAATTTCTCTGGCCAGGCTGCTTTGCGAAACTTATTGGTTGATGTTGACAGCCCCAAAGTTTTGTCGGTGTCGGTCACCAGTCTTGTTCCAGTATATGATGTTTCTTTATCTGTTGTGGTGGATATGCTGAAACCGGAAGGGGGGCTCAACTGTAAGGAAGTCCCCAATTTCTTCCCCAAGAAAGCAAAAGTAGCAGCCAATCATCCATAGATGTGTTGGGAATGGAAAAAATTTTTAAAATCTTTCTGGCTACAGTATGTTTTCAACCTCGTTCATAGGTTGAATATCTTCATTGTTTTATTCTTTTACGTGGCAGTATAAAAACTTGAGATGGAGTTGATGTGTATAATGGATTTGCTGTTATAAAGAAACTTTTCTTCCTGCACGGGGAAGAACAACTCCCGAACGATTTTATCCCAGATTGCAGCTTAAGTAAGATCTCGAGTTCGGTCCTGTTATGAACCAACTCGTTCTACTGAATATATGTTGGCTATACAGGCTCTACCTCAACAGTGTATTGGCCTATGAAGGTCTCAGTGATGCTGAAAGTTTCTCCTTTTGCTTTAGTGGCCGAACTATCGCGTCCTGTAACTCGTAGATGTGCCTTAATTCTTGTTGCCGTTCCTTCTACAAAACCCGGTGTCACCTTCAGTCTTAGCATTTTTTCTGCAGTAGATGGATGATCTTGCTATTTTATGGGTGATCTTCTGGCGTGTTTCAGGAGTCAAGGAATATAGGCTGTGGAGTCCACTTCAGATGTAAGAAAATCTTCCCCGACTTGGCGCCATCGAGAAGGAAGGAATCATGCACTTCCCCTTCTAATATCACTCTTGTCAGCGTCATGATGCATTTCCCTATCTTGGTCTGACAAACATGTAAAGAAGGATGCAAAACGGAGAATGCAAGAGAAGAACCTGTCGGGACAGAGCGAACAAAAGTACCTTGCCAAAAGTGTCATGATCCAACACCTCCACGATGAGCATGTCATGTAATCCGTCCTCGACCACGATGTCAAAAGTCTGATTCCATACTGGGTTTAGAACTTCGTTCAAGACCTGCCGAAAATGGAACACGTCAAGGAGGAAGAAACTTGACAAACCATTTGCCTCGGAGATCTTGCGTACCCGGGTCTTATGTTTCGCTTCGGACTTCTTCATTGTTAGGACTACGTAAGGGTCGGATTTCCCTAGGATATCTGTTACCGGCAAATTCTCAGCCGCAATAACCGTAACAGACAGCACTCCTCTCACGATAACATCCTTCTTCTTAGGTGGGGAAGAATCAGTCGCCACTTCCTCAGGTCCGGCAGCAAGAACTTTCTCCAGTGAGGTTAACGTCATATCTGGTCTAAATGGGTTCTTGATGGTGCTATCCGTTCCGAATGGACAGTACAGGAGCTCCAATTGCACCTAATGATCGACGATTTTCACAGACAAGATAGCGAATAAATAGTTCCGACTTCGGGAAATCGCAGAACTAACCTGACCCCGATTCTTATTATCTCTTTGAACCTCTAGATCCTTCACCAACTTGAGCCATACATCCTTTACCTTACCAGGCTCAAGGCTGTTCAGGGAGATTCGTGCACAACCAATGAACTCAGAGGTTTGTATCCCTTCGTCATCAAATACCCTGATAGTCAAGTGTTGGGTGGACGCGTCTTCAATTATGAACTCAAAGTGCTCGTTCCATATGGGATTAAGCTGGTTGTTCTGAGTTACAAGAGAAGATGTCGGTTATAAGTCCAGTCCCAAGCGATTCGGGTGAAAGACTTTGATAACTTACAATGACTTTGCTGGTCTTCGTTCTGCTACGCAGAGGACGCACAAATAGCACAGCGTAAGGATCTGATTTCCCGACAAGGTCTTTATTTGTAAGTTCCCTTGCTTGCACGAGCTTTACCTCTAATGTCCCAACAGGCTTCAATTCCAGAAAGCTGCAATGCCAGGAAAGCATAAGTCAAATCACTGCCAAAGCACGGAAGTTATCCTCTTTCCGAGAACATTACCTGTAATCTCCTGGTATTATTGGTACGATCTTCCGCACCGGCCATGTCAACGTATCCTCAATTGCATCCCTTATGGTTTCCTAAAGAGTAATTTTGCGTTACTGCCGGTTAAATCTCTCTGCATGGATAGCGGCAAGTCAAGAACATGTACCTCGATGGCATCGGATATTCCCGGGATGGCCGATATGTCACCGCCGGCGATCTTTAGTTTAAAGTCAAGTTTTTTCTTGAAGCCAAGAGGCATATAAACAAGCACAACATGAGCATCGACTCCTAACTTATCATGCGATCCGAAGAGATCAGTATACAACCAACCTTTTCTCTCAAGGAATAACAGACAGCACCAAAACAAGGGAGTTCGTCTACCATCGGCTTGAAAATTAGCCTGAAAACACCTGTGAATCCGATGTCTTTCACCTGCACTGGTAAGCTGACTCCTACTCGAGTTCTAATATCGAGTTCGATGTTCGGGTTACCATCCCACTTCAATTCCAACTCCATAATGACTTCATCCCCTGCTTCCTTCTTGGTGTCTAGAATCTCAACTCCTGGAAGTTAAAGAAATGTTACCATCATTCTCTTCCAAAAGTTATTACCGGATGACGATGATGACGATCGATCGATAGTGCTTACCTGTGAATTGAGGAGCAACCGTCCCTAGAGTAAGCTTCGAGAACGTCATCGAAGACAACACGATGGGCTTATACTGCTCGAGAACAGGCTCCACGTTTGCCCTTATCATCTCAGAAGCTGCCTGTCCTGAGTCCATACGCATCAATCCACACGTACGAAACTACTTAATAATACCAACGAAAGAAAAGCAACAGATACCGCGTCGACATAAGGCCAGATCTTCTTAAGCTGCAGGTTAAGCCAAGTTAACTGCACATCATTCAAAGGACAAAAAAAAAAAATCAGCAACGACATATTAACGACATCTGCACGAATCACGAAGAAAACCGATAAGTCACTCAACTTCTGTCGCTGAGTAAAGACGACCCAGGAAGGGTAGAACTCGCCAGGCAGCAGTTTCCGTGAATCTTCCACCGTCATCCTAGCGAACGCTGCGACAGTCGCCGCCTGAACAAAGAAAATATGCTGCCTTTCAGAGATCAACTCGGGATGAAATGAAAATCTGCCGGACAACCAATGAGAACCGAGAAACGGAGACATGGTTCCAGATCGCGGAGACGTGACCAATTCAGAACGACGGCGGGATCTGATGTTCCGGTAGAAAGCGAACCCGAAAACCAATCCGATGCCAAAGGCCAAACCGAGGACTATCCCGGAGAGAAAACCCATGATCCTTCTTCTCACGTCCTTCTTACAAAGACAACGTACGATGACGGTGAATTTGTTTGCATGGAGAAGATTGAAGGGAGTTATGAAAAAGAAAGAGAAGAAATAAGGACAGTGTAAAAGAGAAGAGTATAAGATCACTCGAGTTTTATGTTAAAAAATTCTCTTAAAAATGAAGTTATTACAAAAACCAAACATTTAGTAATAATATATAAAAGAAGGCATTATTGGATTTGTGGTTTATAATTATTCTTTGTTAGTATATTTATTTTAGTTAATTTGAAAAAGAGGAGGGGGGGGGGGGAATTCTTTGCTTGGGTTGGGGCATGTTCTTCTGCCTTCATCTCCGGGTTAAAACAACATCCGCAATTGCCACAAAAGTGTGGAAATGCAATAAAACCTTTTTTTTTGTTCATAAAGTTGCTTCAAAGCAATCGATTATCAACACATAGATGCTCTTATTGATATAAAACATGTTCTTAGGGATTCCAGGAGACTGGCACTTGAACCTCATCATCATTCACAAATCTTGTCTCATGGAAAATACTTCCATCATCTATATATCTCCTAGACCCAGTAACTGGACCACCAACCCAAATCCCAATAGGCAGAGAAAGAGATACATCATTTCTCGATGGTGGAAATAAGCAACCAAAAAAAAAAAATCTATCACATTCGAGGGTTAAGAATATCACCATTTTCACAGAAATAGTATTAAAGAAAACGAGGTTATACATTCATCATCTTATGTGGATATGAGAAGTTGATTCTTTTCTTTTAATGAAATTATCCCTAACCCACCACCAAAACCAAAACTAAGCCCTACTTTTTTATGGTGTTTGACCCACAAGCTCAACACCCCCCGAGCAACATCCAAGACAGGCATTACTATCTGCCAACTGGTTTGCGGATGGATCATTACCATCATGTCAACCTCTCATTCTTGTTCTTCGTGGTGTTCTCCTCATCCACTCAGCTCGCCATAAAACTCATGCCCATTTCCTCGCTTCTTCCTCCCCTGTCTGCTCCACCAGTCTGTCCCTCCTGGCTTCCAATGCCCATGAGCTCTAATGGCTTTGCCTCCTTGTAAGCTATTTCGTTATCGAGTGGATCTGGTTTCAACCTATTTTGTAAGAGAAATTTTAGAAGAAAAAAGAGTAAAGATTCATGTAACGGTGCTGCAATTGCTGTCGTTTGAATATTTATAACTGTAATAACAAATTGCAGTGCAAGAAGTTTTGCCCTGTCATTGACACTCTTTCTCTTCCTCGCCCAGTTTCCTTTTTTATTGGTCACGTAAATCATTTTTTGGCTATTAGATTAGATTCGACTCATAAAATGACTCAATTATAACATTAGAAATGTTGAGCGTTGGAGATAGCAAGACAGAACAGATTTATCAGCTTTGCGGCCCCAGAACGGAGAACACAACTTTTCTTTGAACCTTGAATGATATGTGAAATAATACCAACCCAAACGTCGTGGAAATGTATTTGTTCGATCCTTAGAGCTTGACTTATGAGGAGTTCGAACATTTTTAACATGCCATTTATGGCCGGTTCATACACTGGTTCATGCATGCATCATCTCATTTATGCGTTTACGTATTTGGCTTTGCATGCATCTTATTAAGTTCATCAAACGTACATTTCATTTATGTTTCGTTCATTTATCATATATATACTTTTATTCTTGGAGATCCTATGTAAAGGGCACCATTGTAAGACTGAACGCACTCAACTTAGAAATCAAATCCTAAAAAGTCACGACTGTATCTTTCTTTCTATCACTTAATATATCAATATATACTCCACGTGTCCATTTTTCATTTTAATAAAAGCTTGCCAGGCGACCTTCTTAATAGCTTATCATTTTAGGCTTAATTTTTTTTTTTTTTGGTTACTGTGGGTGCTCTTAGTAATCACGGGTTCATTATGTAAGTGTTATTCTAAACGTGGAACGGAATGAATGAAAAACAAGATGCCAGGCCCACCGTAAGGGATCTTTTCAAACTGGGCCCAGGCCCATTAGAACGGTAGAGGAAGAGAAGAACTGGGAAATTCAATTGAAGAGAGGAAAAGAACTCAACGAATAGTGGCTGGCTCTACAGGCTAAAATCAATTGTCATTTGCTACTCAGATTTCCGATCATGGAGTGACTCAACAAAAATCTCAAGAGATTCTAACAATGGCGGCACAAGGAAGAAAGATGGAAAGACGCGTGTACTGCGCTCGGGGTAGACATTGGAGATGTCCGGATGTCTGATCGGGGACGAGCTGCAATATCAAGACTGTGGTTGGGTTTTGGACATTTAGAGTTGATCTCGCGTGCACGCAAGAAGTTCTCTCGAGTAAAAAGTGACCACTGACCTTTCAACAGAAATCATCTATCTCGGTCGGCTCAACAAGAATGTAAAGCGGCTTCCCCTTGATCTTGGAATTAACCTGAGGTATTATGCCATACAGAAACGTCTCAGCCGAAGTAAGGCCCGGGATACCCGCTCGTGCCGAGACATACAGGTATCATTCGTGATATGAGATTTTGGGGATAAGGACACTAGAGAGCCATCGCCCTTACCTTGAACTTTGGCAACCCGATGACGCAAGCGCATTCAACGACTTCGCCTCCTGCTCGTTCTACAGGAAAAAAGAGGGCCATTTCATCAAGATCATTTATGCCCGGAATTTGAACAGAACGGAAACACACAGACCATAGAATTACCGAGAAGTTTAATAGCTGCCGAAAGGGTCCCTCCTGTAGCCACCAAATCATCAATTACAATTGCCTTGTCACCAGGACTAATGGCTCCGACGTGCATTTCAAGACAATCTGTTCCGTACTCCAATATGTATGACTCCGAAATAACTTCACCTGCAACCGCAAACTTTCATGAGCTGTTTCAAATGACTGACCATTCATGCACTCTCCAAGTATGATCTCCCGTGACAAAACCAAGTTTCAAAAACAAGAACCTACAGGCAGTTTTCCTCCCAGATAACAGGACACAGAGTTCAATACTGCCAGGTTTTTAGCATAAACTCAAACACGAAAGAATATTTCTTCCCAATCAATCACCACCATAATCTTAAAAAATCCTTAGTTCTATACGGCTAGCGTAAAATCTTGCACATACGCATAAAACCACGCAACAGTGCCTATTCGCACGAAGCAATTTGGCGATAAGAAGCATTAGAATAGTACCGGGAAGCTTTCTGGGTTTGCGCAGAGGGACGAACTTGGCGCCAATAGCCAATGCAATGGCTGGTCCAAACATGAACCCCCTGGCTTCAATCCCTGCGTCCGAACAACGAAAAGATTTAAAAAAAAAATCAATGATAAGAGAGACTTTTGCTTCGGCCGACTGTCCCAATTCGTGGTTCCCCCAAAGATTCACGCCCCCGGAATCGAGCTCCGGACAAGGAAATGGCCCCAGTTCCCTCATCCCGTCAGACCCAGGAAGGAAAGACGAAGGGTACCCGCTACGACGTCGATGCCCATGTTGCGGTAGCGATCGACGAAGATGTCGACGGTGTCCTTAAACGCCTTGGGGTCCAGCAACAACGTGGTTATGTCCTGGAACATGATGCCTTCACACAAACACACGAGAAAAAAGGAACATGTTGTTGTTTCAACATTGACATCCCAGAAAGAAGGGGGACAAGACAAGCAGGGGAGGGGGGAAGAAAACAGGGCATGCGCTCCATGAAGAAGAAACCTGGTTTGGGGAAATGGGGGATGACGCGAATGGCGCGGGAGATGGCGTCGAGCCTGGGGTCGCCCTTGAGCCCGTTCTCAGAAGCGAACATTTCCAAATGCTCTGGTTTAACTAGTTCTGGTTCCTTACCCTCCTGGGGATCAACCAAGGGTTTGAAGGAGAGGCCGGCAGAGGGAGAGAGTGTGTAGGGAGGGAAGTAGTGGTGGGTTTTGGTTATATCTATATGATGGTAAGAGGGGGGACGGGGGGCGTCGTGTCGTGTCGAATGGATCGAGGAGATCTCGTGGGGGGGTTAGCTTCCATTGTCAGGGCTCCGCAGACTCCACAAATACTGCTCCCCCTGGCCACCTAAGGATCACATACTTATCACATTAATTTTTTTATTTACAATTTATTATATAAATTTTAGTACTTAATAGTTCGAGACAATTATTCTTGACTGTTTACAACACAAATTCCACGGTCTCATTTTTATTTTAAAAAATTAAATTACATATTTTAATTTTAATAGACCCAAGCCGACGGTCCTTTTAATGTTTCATCGAGAACTACGTTAAATATTTCTTTTTTTTTTACGTGGCATTTTTTTATATATTTTCTCTGCATAAATAAACCAAACAAAATTTTATTATTTTTTAAAAAATTGATTTTCACGTCCTCGTTGCTTTCGAAGGAGAGAGAGTGAAGGACAGTTACGTTTGGATGAAACCAAACAGGACCTTCCTAATCGTTTCCCAATTAAGTTTTTACTCGAAGAGTGAGATGACATATTAAAATGATTTCACCTAAGAAACTAAACCGTAAGAAATACTTTTTAATAAAGTAGATCCATTCGTATCGTAACCTGAAAAGCGATGCCGTAGGGGCTCTACGTGTACAGGTGCCCAACAAGAAGGGGGGAAGAGAGTGTATAATTTATTAATATGATATAATATAATATGCTCACCCGTCCGAAGCGCAAAAATGCCTCTAGAAAGTAACCAAAACCAAACCGAGACGCCCCCATTCCCAGACAACCCTGTCCCTCTCTTTTAATTAAATGTGCTTGTTTTCTTGCAAGTATCTCGTTACCTCGTTCCACGTGCTTCTTACACGTCTCTTTTTCTTTTTCTTCTAATTTAATTTTATTCCTGTAATAACGAATAACGACACGTTTTCCATTTCGGAAGCAACTGTGTACGTATTTGCATTATCTATCTTTAGTGAAAAAACATCATAAATTATTAATAAATTAAAAGGAGTACGACGAGCACGCACTCCATTTGACTTCAACTAGTAACCGAAATTTTGGGAAGTTGAACTAATAACTTATTTTTGGTATAGTTGACTACAGAATAACTCGATGATATTTGACAAATAAATACGAGGCTCGGAATTTGATTCAAAACATTATCAACGAACGCAGAAAAAAAAAACACTATACTTACAAATAAAAACGAATCGAACTCTTCATGAACTCACTCGATTAAAGAAAATACTTATAAAAGTCATGTGTTATAGTTCACTTTAGAGGGACCACATAAGTAAAGCAACATCGTCCCTAAAACCTAATAACAAAAGTGACAACTCGTAATAATCACGTATTCTATTTTTTTAGATATTTTATAATGTGAATTTTAACTACTTTCTAAAAAATGTCTTGTGACGAGCAGCTTCCGTTTCTTAAAAAACGTTTATGTTATCTCTCACTTGTTTTCTTAACCACGTGAAACTGTCCTCAATCAATACTCACGTCATTTGCCTGTATGAATTGTAACCTTTTAGTCTCTAGATAAATGATTGTGTCCATACGATACTCAAAATAAAGCGATCGGTAAAAATGACTATAGTCTTAATTAAGTGAAGATTGAAACCGACTACTTTCCGAGCGAATAATAAAATATAGACGATACTAAAAGTTCGAATGAACGGAGAAAATATGTTATGATTTTAATCAAACAAATGACGAAATCAGAAGATGCATTTATATCTTTGCAAATATACCGAGCCTTGAGTTTATCTAGGGACATGTGGCTTAAGAATTTTTTAGGACGAAAAACAACAAGACTAATATATAATTTGCAATGTTATGAACGTTGACCCGGCTAGCTTGTTTAGAGAATTTAACTTACTGCCCTTCCAGAAAAGACATATTAATGAGAGGAGGAGGAGGTGGTGGCGTTAAATGCACTGCGGTCGGACTCAGGACACAATAAAAATGAACAAAAGAAAAATCCCCCATTGGTAATGAATGCATAATAATAATATCATTTGTAATGAATTGGGGGGGGGGGGGGGGGTTTGCCACAGGAAGAGGATAGAATTAAGGGACGTGTGAGTAGTTTTGATTGACGATTAAATCCTGGATATATGTGTAAATGACGACAGAGACGGATTGTTGAAGAGTGGTGGTCCGGTCGTCTTTTTTTGGGCATTAGCGATCGTGGTGGTCCTTCCCAATTCCACCTGTCACATCCATCAAATCCCCCCGCTATCTTTCTAATTTATCTTCCTCCTTATATATATAAAGCAACGAAGGATTACATAACACAACGCTTGGTTGTTATGTCACTTGTGTATCTTAATAAAGTTAATTTATATCACTGGGGCGCACACACCGATCGCATTGATGATATTGTTTAAAAAGCAGCAACTCCCTTCTCTCTCTCTCTATATATATATATAAAGTTTTAAAAATATAGCTGGGAATTGGGGGCGGGGGTGAGGGAGGTGGAGGGAGGACACGTGGGAATTTTGCCGACTTGACAACACTGCGTTCTCAGGTAAAAACCCGAACCCTGTGCTCTCTCTGCAACCCCATTTAATTACATGACTGTCGTTACAGACACCCCTAAGATTTTAAGACATAATACGATAATATATACGTATAAGCACAAAGATTTGTTATCCAGTGATGAAAATGCTCTCCAGCTCGGTACTTCATTGCTCCAGACAGACATCTGAAGTGCAGCGAATTTATCTTCATAAATTTTCGTTATTGCAAAATGTCAGGCTTAAACTGGAAATTTTTAGTACGCGAATAAATAAGACCTAGACGCGTTCATGCAGCGGGACCCGCATTCGGCCGGTAAAAAACAACGAGAAACTTTAGCTCTCCACTCTCAATACTGAGGTCCTCGAGATAATCTTTGCTGTGGGACTCTTTTTTTCAAAACTTCGTACAACTGGGACGAGCTTTCAAAAAGTAATCTCGAATCGAATATTGAAAATTCAAATATAAAAAATTTTAAAATTTTCGTTTTTCAAGTATCAAATCCACGCTCGATATTTGGAAGTTTCAAAATTATCGAGACAAATATTACCATTGGGTGAAGAAACAAATAATGCGACATGGAGGCAACCCGGGTACGGCGAGGATCCGAAAGTGGACGGGGAAACAATCCGAACACGACGAGGATGTGGATGCGAAGCTGAGGTAGAAGGCCGACGTGGAGGCAACCAGAACGCGACGGGGACATGGAAGCTGAGCTGTTTTAGGTACATTTACAAATTAGCAAGATATCTCATGCTAATTGTAAAACCCCATGGAAAAATCATAAAAGAGAGCTCGAAAATATTGAATTTTTTGAGATTACGCCAAGTCTTTTGTAAATGAAAGTGTCAACGACATAGTGCTATATTTTACAAAGAAAAATTATTATTTTTTGTTAAATTATTTTAGGTAAATTATTTTATTTAGTTTTTATTCTCTTAAGAATCAAGCACGTGCACGCCTTTCACATCTATCCGTATCTTCAAGCTACACATATTTCAGGGCTATTAGAAAGAAAGGCCTTGATTAATACAATAGGAGAGGACTTATATGGAAGAGCCAAAGGATACATGGTGTTGCTCAAAGATAACAGAAAGTGCAATCATCTCTAGACACACGACATTACAATGAAGAGGTAGAGTCCAAGTTTAATGTTATGCAGAATTAGATGTGTTTAATGAAGTTAATTATAAATCTAGATTGATCATTCTCATGGAAAAGCACTAGAAAGAGATTGAGTTGATGCAATCAATGATAAAGATGACACAACGTCATATGAACTTGTTAACGATACTCATGCTAATGCAAACGGTTAATAATGGTGTTTGATCTTTGTTAAATTTAGAAGACAAAATAAAAAAGAAATTTAAATGACAGGCGTGACTTGGACGATATGTGTATTCAATTAGTGTTTTATCCAATGTCTCTTCCTAATAATAGATATTATTTGACTTATGGTTACCACTCCATATCTACTAAGGAGGATACTTTTCAGGGAGTTTTGAAAGCTCTTAAAGTTCTCGATGGCTACGCATCTAATATATCAAGTGTTGTCAACTTGAAAAATTGCAAACTTTTAAGATTAAAAAGTCATGATGGTCATTTGTCACAAGATATTCTTCATCTAGCTTTAAGAGGAGTTATACCAAAATATGTTCCTAATAAAGCACATTCATCAAAGGGATTAAACAAAGACGTAAATGGAACTATTTTAGTTAATTTTACATTTTGATTCGAAGGATGACCCATTTATGTTTTCTTCTCAAGCCAGGCAAGTTTTTTATCTCCAAGATCTGACCAAAGGCGACTTGTTTCAAGTTAAAAGAGTTAAGCCTAGAGATTTGTATGTCATGGAAATTCCAAATCAAGAAAATCATGAATATTTATATCTAGAGCGTATGCATAATTCTTCTTTGGTGGATCGAGACATTAATAAAGTGACAACTTGGACGAGAGACAATCATGAGGTAGACGACGTTACTTGGTATTTCTTGTGTGTTATTTAATGAAATGTATATAGATTTGTGTTCCTGATTTTTACATCTTCTTAATAATATTAGTTATCATAGGGTAAACCGTAATTATCCAAGGCAATACTAGAAGTTCAACATGCATTCTTACAATGAGTACGCATAATTCTACTGCTCTTGTAGGTTGATTTTTCATAAAAAAAAAATATATATTTTGTGGGGTCTACTTATTTATGCTAATACTTTGTTCGTGAAAATTTGTTTTCCTACGATAAGAATTGAATTCTAAAATTAGGTTTCGAGTGTTAATAGATTCTTTGCGTCACAAGTCATGGTAATGTTGGCTTTTGCATGTCTTCCCCCCGTCTAACCTTCGTTCTTCATCGTCATTGACGTTTTCTTATTAATATTGTCGAATAGTCTTAGCAATTACAAATATTTTGTTATTCTTGTTGCTATATTCATTTGATTAGTCTTACAATTGGAAAATTTGTGTTCGACTTTAATTTATTTGTTTGTTTCACTTTTGTATTGGTTACTTCTTTTTTACATTCATACAGAAATTTATGTCATATACCAACTAGATGTATTAAGCTATCTTCAATTAATCATAGAAAATACTTATTATAGGTTGTATTTAACAACGAAATTTTATTATTTAGGCAAAATATACATTTATAGCCCTAATTATTCACAAACTTTCTTTTATATCAGTATTTTAGTTTGTTATATAAAAATATTCATACGTTTGTCTTAAACCTTTTCTTCGACCAACTTCGAACAACGTTAGGTGTGAGTCTCACATGGACGTAACGGAGTCTCACGTGGGCATTGAAAACAATGATCCAACGTGGAAAGTAAGGACACGTGGACACAAGTTGGGGTTAAATGTCGTTACCCCCGATTAGTTCAAACCAATTACCAAAAAAAAAAAAAAATAGATCAAACCTTAACTGGAGAAATGGCGATTTTGGTTTAAGGAACATGGGGCAACGAAGCATTGATCTCCATAGCGTTGGACGACTCAACCATCACCTGAAGAGAATACCAAAGAATCAGTGAACAATTGAAGGTATGTTTCACAACCTCCTTGGAAGCAACTCAGATAGTCTTCTGTGAACAATTTAAGGCATGTTCCTCAACCTCCTTTGCGGCATTGCCTGTATTTGTGAGTATTAGGTTGATTAAATACGTAGTAGGTTTTGATGTTGTTTGGCTCGACCTAGAGATACTATTACGTGGGTTAACATTAGTTTGCATGTCGGGGAGAAAATGTCTTTCTCTGGCTCGTGTTCTTACAATAGAGGAAGGATGGTTAATTATGATATTGTTTGATGCTGACCTTTTAGGCTATTTTACTTTAGTGGCTCTTCGTAAGGACTTAAGGCTGTCTAGGGTGCATAAAATATGGTATGGATTTTCTGGTCAGAATTTGTCTAAGATGAGAAAAATTGTAGGAGATGTAGAGGTAATGAAAATGTTAGAAGAATGTGATGACAGTGGGAGAGTTGAGGTATTTTGTAAAGGTGAGGAAGAGAGTGGGGCCGATGAGTTAGATGATATGGAGGAAATCCATGATGAGGTAGATGAAGTTGAGGAAGATCCTGATGAGGTTAGGGAAGTCAGAGATGTAGTAGATAAGGAAGAAGGAGAATGAGGAAGGGGGGAGGAGAATGGGCAGGACAATGAGGAGGAGGAGGAGGAGAATGGGCAGGAGAATGAGGATGTTCTACCTGACATACTAGAGTTGAGGGGGAGTCGAAGTATGAGAGGTCTGAAGATGAAATTGTAGATTATGATGGTGTTTCAACCATAAAGGAAAGACGAAATTTCACTTATCACTTATGAGTCTTCTACTTAGGGAAAACGCCTGATTCCTTCGTCTTTTACTCTTTAGGTGATGGTTGTCTTGAATCGTTCAATACTATGGAGATCAACGATTCGTCGCCCCCTGTTCCCTAAACTTGAGTGCCCTTTCACCAGTTAGGGTTTGAATCTAATTTGGGGCAGCGACATTTAACCTCAGCCTGTGTCAATGTGTCCTTACTTTCCACGTTAGATTGTTGTTGTCAACGCCCACGTAAGACTCCTTGCGTCCAAGTCAGACTCGCGCCTAACATCGTCCGAAGTTGGTCGGAAAAAATGCATAAGGCATACGTACAAATATTTTTTATATAACAAACTAGATTGTTGACAGAAAAAAAGGTTTGTGAATAATTAAGGTATAAACGTATGTTTTACCTATTATTTATGTTTTGGAACTTAAATATAATATTATTATGCTCTTTCTATGAATTTTAATATTTGTTTCAATATTATGACGGGGTAATAATACTTTGTTGAAAGAAATTTGAAGCCTTGGAAAGAGTTAAAAATATTTGAACCATAGGGAAGAGGACAAATTTACTTCCATTTGAGTTTATTTTACCCTTCGAATATAGTTCAATTATGGTTTTGACAATCGATTGAATATTTTCTATGATGATTTTAGCTATGAATTATGAATTATTTGAATAATTAAAAGTGTTTATAAGTAATTTAAATTCAAATATCAATTAGATAAATTTATTTTTGAAAATATCTTTAAATTTTTATTTGAGACGATTATATTTTATTTTGGCCAAGTTATCACTTTTAATTATTCGTGTAACCTAACATTAAGACATTATCTCAAAATTATTCTCCGTCAGACCCGATCACTAACGATGTCCAACTTGGCGTTGATGTGTACCTTTACTTGCGTTTAAACCACTTAGTGTCAATTGAAATTACGTCAAATTATTAAATATATCATAAACTTTCTAGTTTTTCTTATTTATCCCATCATTTGAAAAATATCTTCGTGTAACTTAACTATTCTCATGACCCCAACCCCCATCCTCTGCCACATCTCCGATCCCAACCCCTTCAAAGACCCCAACCCATCTCGTCCCTTTCCCTGCTCAGCTGCCAAGAAGGATTGTATGAAAGTCCTTCCAATTATGAGTATTATGCTCTGTTGTAAGGAGATGTGAAGTTGTGATAAACATAAATCTCAATGGAACATTGAATTAACAAAAACAAAACCCATAAAGTTACAATTTTATTGTTGGACAAATAACATTACAACTTCTAACACATGGTCCATATTAACATACATGGCACGCATGAAAACAATCAAGACACACATGGCACCCATAAACAACATTCATAATCATCGGTTTCCTGTTGTAGAGACTTCCATGCTAGATTCAATATTAGAGCTTTTCTGGGTTCCCGATGTCTCTCATTATAGGTGCTTTAAGCACGACTAAGAGTTTCCTCTTGGATGAACGTGAATTAGGGTTTGTTGATTAATTTTAACAGTGTTAAACACCAAATAAGGTACGCATTAGCGCTAATTAGAAGTCTTTTTCCTCGTGTTTTTCTACGTGGTAACCGGTAAATAAAAGTTTGTCAAAAAGTGAGTTTTTATGTAGTGAAACTTTAGACATTGATATTCCACGGCGGTATCCGGGCGAAAAGACGTAACCTAATCTCTTGCTTGGACGTAACTCCATATGAGTGGTCCACTGTTGTTTTGTCCACGACACCAAACGTCCAAAATTGAAGACATCATCGACCAACTATTAATGTGCACGCAGGAGTGGGCGACATAGTCAACAATATCATCAAATAAGATAATATGATAACGCAACAGGCTAATGCAATGAACCGATGGCCCTGCCGTGTCCATGTTTCAAACTGTTTTAATTTATCGTACAATGTCCCCTTCATGGGGAGAGGCTTGATATATCGGGGGATTGTGATTATGAAATTTATTAATGATTTATAAATAGCAAGATTAAATAATTAAATGAAAAATAAAAAATTGAATGATAATCACCCGATTCGGTGAAAATTTTATATTCAAATTTTTTTATCCTTAATATTCAAAAGGCTTCCAAAAAAAGAAAAAACAAAACTAAGAAAAATATAAATCAAATCCCCATTGCTTCGATAAAATTCAGGCAACGTTTTTAATCCACGAAGGAATCGTTCCTGAACTTTCCTTACAAAATGGTTTTTGTTTATTCTTGATGCATAACACGAGTTATTTGTTACTACAAAATATTGAAAGAAAACATACTACAAATAAAAATGAAAAAAAGGATATCCATGGACCATTCGCTGTTAGAAATTTCCTAGAATTCATCCCTAATTTTAGATAAATGCTTGAATCAAACACTTGTAAAAAAATTTTAAAACAAAATTTGTATAGATTATATTTATATCATCCTTTTCATTTTAAACATTACATGGGCAAAAGAGATTCTGGAATGATGATAAAATGAACGGGGAAAAGAGGAAAAAGCAAAGGACAAAGTTCCCCCCGCCATTAGATTTCGTTGCCTCCCCCTCCTTCCAAAAGACACGATATGATATCTTCATTTTTAGCCCCAAAATCCCATCCAATGATTATATATACATCGTCCCTCGAATTATATTACTTGTTAGAATTTCTTTATACTTTTTATTTGACATTAAAATTTTGTTGCTAATTTAATTCAAAATTGTCATTCTTATGTAAAAATTTTCAGCTCCAAAATCGTCATCCCGCCAGTCGTATAAACTTTTGTCCGAGTATTATTAGATATGGCATGGCGCGCTGCGTTGTTGTTCGGAAGTAAATACCAACATTTACTCGAACAGTGTCGTGTCGTTTCGATAATTCTACGAAATGAAAATTTTCAACATTTCGGGTGGTATCAAGTGGAGGTTGTGTCCGTCCGACCGTGTCACGTGAAGTGAATGAATGCGTGTAGTTGGTTGGGTGAAAATACAGATAAATAATCTCATTTTATTTAATGAGAAAGGAATTGGAGTAGGGGGTGGGGGAATGTAAATGGAGATTTAATGTATACAGAGGGAGGGAAAAATTTAATGTGTGGTGTTATTTTGTTACAGAACGGACAGTGAGACATAAATCTTCGTGACACCCCCCTCTCGCACAGCTCCCTAAAAAGGATTCGGTTTTTTAATTAGTTTTTAATATTTGCCTAAACGAACACCCACTCCACATAATTCTTTTTCTTTCTTTTTTTTCTAAAAAAAGGAATAAATAAATCACGTCACTCGATACGCTTTGACAAGATATTACGCAACTATAGAGATAAAGATCATGAAAAGATAACAACCCCCCAAGTGACACGTTCCTTTGGGAATAAGTTTGATCCAGTTGCAGGGAATTACGCTTTCCGACAGTGTACTAAAAATATACGAGAAAAAGTTAACACTTAAAGCCACGTGAAAACCTAAAGAAAATCTTAAGCAGATAGATATCACCCGCGGAAATTTTGAACTTTTGCCATTTCTATATTGATTAGAGGATGCATTGCACTTGTTTGAAACTTTACATGTTTTCTTCTTTTTGGTTGGGTTAATATTTATTTTTGAAAATAAGGAGCTAGTTAAGCAGTGAAGTTTACGAGAGGCGACTTGAATAACTCGTTGTTTGTAAGAATGAGTTTGTAACTCTTATTTAGAACTCGCTGTTCATAACAACGACTTTATAAGCATATGTTTGATTTGATATCATGAAATTATTATTAAAAATAACGAGTTTATCATTCAAGAACGAAACTCGTTGTTTTTAAGAACAAGTTTATTACGAGTGAACGTGAATTAACGAATTTATGGTATAAGGTTTAGTATTTGAAACAGCTAGTTCTAAAATTCGTATTTAGTAACTAGCGACCCTAAAGAAAATAAAATACGAAGGGGAACATTTTGAGGGGGCAGTTATTCTCGTGAGTGTGTTGGACAGGTGACTCTGTTAAGTCAGCTTTTAATCGAACGAGGGAGGGATGGATGGTGTCATAAGCCTCCCCAAAACTGTCGTGGTTTGTCCACAATAACAGGAAGGGGTGGTCCACTTCCATATAACCCATATATAATAATATTATTCTTTTACTATACTTGGTATATTTTGTATGCGTAATTAGCAATAATTATCCCCTTTAGATTAGACCCCGCCTATTTTATTTATTTACTTTAAAAAAAAAAAAGAAAGGAGAGGAGAAAGTGCATCACATCAACTTGTCTAAAGCTCGCCACACATCTGCGGGTATTAATTATTTATACACGTGATGGAATTATTATTATTATTACAAGGGGAAGATTCAAAAGAGATGACCAAACTGAAACCAGACTTTGTTCGCACTAACCTTTTTTTGTTAAGCCAGTTATTTTAGAATTTCTTTTTCTTCGTTTTTGGTTCTTTTTGAATGCCCCGGGGGGGAGTTAAAGTAAACCCGGTTGGAATCCAAAAAAGATGATGATAATAATAATAATGCTGGTGAGAAAGAGACGTGATACAATCAATGATAAGTGTGAGGATAATTATCTCAGGATATGTTTGGGGAACACTTTTTGAGGACGGAGTGTGGTACAACCAAGTAAACGCAATGGACCTTAAAAAAAAATCATGGGGATGAGGTTTTCGAGGGTAAGGTTAAAGTAATAATAATAATGATGTAATGTCTCGTTAGTTACGAATTTATTCTCCGTTAGTAAAAGGGTCAGTGAGCTTGTAAAAATATATATATTCTTTTATGAAATAATATTAATGGATTTTCATAAAAAAATATGCACTTTTACGATAAAATTTTCGTAAAGTACGAAATAGCGGCTATGTACATTTTTATGAAAGTGGTTCGTAAAATGTTACGAAATGATTTTATACTTTACGAGATCGCACAATGCACAAACCGGACCTAAAGTAAAAGGATCAATTTGAAAAAAATATTATTATTTTTCAAATTTAGTCTATCATTTAAATAACCCTCACACTAATTCATAAAAATGTACGAATGGTTCCGTAAAGCACGGGAAGTCTCGTGTGGGGGACCTTAACCTTATCCGGATTTCGATGATTTGAATTTTCTTCTATTTCCTATTTTCCTAACCTATTTCCTATCTTTGTTTTATTTGCAATTTTTAATACCTTTATACTAAAATCAGCCGAAATTTAGTATATCGTGGGTACGATTACTTAGCAGCTTCCTTTTTCAACCCCTCCATTCTCCACGTCTTGCTGTCTGGAAAAGTAAGAGAAAGGGGTTAGATTTTGATTTGATTAGCCGATGAAATCAGTGGGATATGGTTTTTGCTAATTTTTCCTCTCTTTCATTGTGGCTGAAAGTGACTGACTCCTTACAGCTGGATTGAGCAATTCCTTTTCCTTTTTCTCTTTTCTTTTATATCCGATACATAAAGAAGGAACTAAAAAGGAAGGGGGTGGGGCCATGTGCTTGAGATTTCAGACTTCCAAAAAGATTTTCGTTATCCCAAAAATTCGTCATTGAATTACGTGTTATTAATGTTGCTTTTGATCGCTTATATTCGTTCAACTGAGACTGAGAGGATGAGGGGGTGGTCCTGCTTTGCTTTGCTTTATTTATTTATTATTGCAAATTAACAGGTACATTTAATTTGATCGTACTAAAAGTTTTCCCTCCCTTGGGCCTAAAACTAAAACATTGGGCCTGATAAACAGACACTCACCTGTTAATTGGGAGTCGTTGCACCGACGAGTCTGCTGAGAGAGATCACTCTCGCGATGCTTGATTCTCACGGTATCACACGTCCTGTCTCTTTATCCTAGTAGCTACTTGATCTGGGCAGAAATCTACACTGAACTCGAGTAAAACTGTCGAGCAAGGCCAGTCCTGGAAATCAGCCAGAAAGGCCACTACTGCAATGATCGAATGAAATGAACCTGGAAAATCAGAATGCTTAGTTAGATGTGCAGACTGAAAATGGAAGACGAGCCCATTTCGTCATGCAATGGGAATGTTCTGGCCTTGAGCCATGTCTACTTGGAAGGAGACACTTAACCACCACGAACAGATCTTTGTACTGCTCTGTAACATGTATAATTCCTTAGCCGGGAAGGAGAGAATTGATCTCCTCTTGAGTCGGCAGCAACGCAAGAAATACGGAATATCAGCTAGATCCTGTTCTTCTCTGATGATTGAGCACAAATTTGTAATACAAGAGGTTCAGAAGCAAGCCTCATCGCCGTCCTTGATGCCATGGCCAGAGATGTATTCGGTCTCCACGACAAACTTCTGGTCACCATGGGTTAAGCAGAATGGGCCTCCACGGGTGCTTACTTCGATATGAATGTGTTCACAAATCGGTCAAACACTACGAAACACATCAAACGATCGAAGGCTGCTAACGGTTCTAGCATCATAGGAATGCCAACCACGATATCTGCATATCACTGGAGACACTCTCCACCACCTCCTTAAGCTCCAATACGGTAGCCATCCTCGTGAATTCAGTATCTGCAGGGCAGCTCCTTACATGAGGCTCCTAATCAGGCAATCATATAAATCACAACTCACAGATAAAGCGACAAGAAATCATTCCCCAAACCAACGAACAACTTCTCGCTTACCGAAGCAGGATCTGTCCAGTTTGAGGACAGAAAGCTTGAGGGGATCCTGTGGCTGCTTTCTATATTGGTCGAGAAGATCTTCCTATAAATATCCTCGATCATCGCCAGAGACTCCGACGAGGGTCTCCTCTGTATCAACGAAGACTGCAACATCCTTTGACCCTAATACTGCCATGGCCCTCAATTCCATCCGTTTCAGCAGCCGCAAGATGACACGCGTAGCTGAACCAAGCAATCAATTGGAGACGTTACACGGAGAGCGAAGGAGGGTAATGGTTTTCAATCTTCCCCTGCCTCCTTCCCTTTCTTTTTCCTTTTTTTTTCTCTGCTTTTTCTCCGAATCTGATGCTCTGCTTCTCCTCCTCTGCCTCTTTTGCTTCTCCAACCGTTTTGTTCATTCTGTTATACACTCAGCGCGCGCAAAATCGGATCGAGTGAAGATTGGGCCTACAATGGACAGGCCCCATGGCCCGACATTGGGCCCCAGCGCCGCTGCCACGAACTTCCTCGTGAAGAGGAACTGGCGGTGGTGGCGGTGGTGGCGGTTGATAACTCTAAGAAATTAGAGTTTACAAATCACATTTTAGAACAAATTCGATGTTTAGTTTCCGATGTTTAGTCTCGTTTGTGCGTTTCTCATGGTTTGTTTTGGAGTGTGCACGTATATGTTGGTTTTGTAGGAAAACGAGTGATACGGAGCGAAATCCATGAGGAGGAAGCCGTATAAAAGGAGGAGGAATGGACAGACGTGAAGGTGTGGCCGCACCAAGCAGAGATGCGGCCGCACATGAAGAGCAAAAGGAGGATGAGATGAGCAGAACGTGAGATGCGGCCGCACCAAGTAGAGATGCGGGCCGCACCAGGAGGATTAGAAGAGGAGCTAAGAGGCAGAACGTGAGGTGCGGCCGCACCAAGTGAGATGCGGCCGCACCGGTCGAGGTGGAAGAAGGACATCACAGTGGCGGAGGTGCGGCCGCACCAAAGGCCTGTGCGGCCGCACCGGACGAGGATCAACTTGAGATATTTTATTTGATTTCTTTTATTATTTCCTTAGAAAGTCATAGTATAAAAACCTTGGTGAGGACTCGGTTTAGGGATATATCTGAGACACCTCTTGACGGCCGGAAACAGAGAATTGAGATCTTGAGGGAGTTCTTCATGTCTTCCCTTAGTTTCTGCGTTTTCGTGATGTTTCCGATGTCGAACTAATTTGCTTTCTAGGATTGTGATGAACCGATTCGCGTAGTCGGTTGTCTACGCTCTTTTCAGATTTAATTCATGAAGTTTCTGCGTTTTCTTACGTTTCCTTGTGTGCATTGCCTACTTATCGGGTTGATCGCCGGTTTGTTTGATTCCTTATCGCTAAGTGAACTCGAGAGAGACTTAGGATTAGAAGAGAGGAAACGTAACCTGAGTTAAGGCCGAGAGATCGGCTTAACTAAGAGGAGTATAGAGATATACACTCGTAGGTAACCGAGAGAACAATTGGATCTCAAGGAATTCTGATTATTCGTGATTCGCTATAGAAATATAGGTTTACGGGTGATTAGTAATTCACAGTTACAGCCTCGAGAGAGGTGTAGCGATTGTTAGGGAATTGTGGTTAGTAAACGGTAAAACGAATTGAATTGAGGAAGAGAGAGTGCGGATAACTGATGAAACGATAGGGGATTCATAGTCCTAGGCTTTTCCCCCATTGACTACTGCTTTACTTTTATTTTCTGCAATTTTAATTACTTGCATCAACTCGTCAAATCAATTAACTGTTTACGGCTAGAATTTGAGACTTGCTGGTAATCTGCAGTAGGATTCTAACTAGTCCTCGTGGGAACGATACTTTTCTCATCATTATATTACTTGCGCGACCCGTATACTTGCGTGTGCGATTTGGTTCGAACAAGTTTTTGGCGCCGCTGCCGGGGACTAGTTTTAGAATTTATTTGCTCATTTTCTTCAGCAATTTTCTATTGTAGTCGCTGATTCTCTTTTTCACTTTTTGCAGGTGTATGCGACATCGCAAAGGTGACAAAGAGCTAACTCTTTGACCCTGAAATCGAACGAACGTTTCGAATTTTGAGAAGGGGTCAGAGAAACACAATGGCGAACGCGAACAACGACAACATCGTCAACATTGCGGCGCAGCAACCGCCGAGGACAATGCGGGATTACGCACAGCCGACGCCGCAGAATCATGCTGGTTTCCTCCGTCCTGAAATTCAGGCGGATACTTTTGAAATTAAACCATCTATTATTCATATGATTGAGAATTCAAATTTTGGTGGTTTAATTAACGAAGATCCGCACTGGCACCTAACGCGTTTTGAAGATTTGTGTGGCACTTTCAGGTACCACGGAGTATCAGCAGAAGCAATCAAGTTGCGGCTGTTCCCGTTCTCGCTTCGAGATAAAGCCAGAGCGTGGCTGTATTCGCTGCCAGGAGAGTCAGTCAGTTCATGGGACGACCTCCGCAAGCACTTCCTGTCCAAGTACTATCCGCCGAGCCGAACTGTGAAGATACGGAACGACATCACCTCGTTCCGCCAACTCGCCGGCGAATCCATGTACGAAGCGTGGGATCGATTCAAGGAGCTGCAGAGGCTATGCCCCCACCACGACATCCCCAAGTGGATGTTGGTTCAGAGCTTCTACGACGGGCTAGCGGGAGCAACTCCAATCTACCATCGATTCAGCCGCAGGACGGTACCATAATGAACAAGACACCGGATGATGCTCTGGATTTGTTCGAGGCGATGGCGACAAATGGCCAAAGGAGAGCACCAGCAAGAGGAGGAGGACATCACCAGATAGACGCTATCACCGCCCTCAGCGCTCAGCTAGAGACATTGACCAAAGAGATGGCGGCGTTGCGTACGTCGACTCAAAATGTTAACCCTCCACCTCGTTCTAATTTGCAGGTGATGGAACTGCAAGAGGCTGAAGAGGCGAACTACGTGGGAGGCAACAACAGGAATAACCCGTACTCCAACACGTACAACTCAGGATGGCGCAACCACCCCAATTTCTCGTGGAGAAATACTCAGGAGCATCAGGATGTCGGGCCTTCGCGACCAAACCAGCCACCGGGATTTGCACCACCGATGCGACAATACACGTTAAGTGAACCTAAGTCTAGTGTTGAAGATTTGTTGAGACAGGTTCTGGCTAGCAATGAGGAGGTTCGGAAACAGCAAGAGGAGACGAGGAAGCAGCAGGAGCTCATACTGAAGGACCACGCGACCTCGATCAAGCAGCTCGAGATGCAGATGGGGCAAATAGCAGGATCATTGGTGATAAGACCGCAGGGGACGTTTTCCGAGCAACACAGAGCTCAACCCCAAGAATCGGGAAAACTGCAGTGCTATTACCCTCCGAAACGGGAAGGACCTGGAAGAGGAATTTGAGCGGCAAGAGGCCGCAAAGAGCAAGCTAGGGAGAAACGTCAGGCTAAGGTACGTGAGACGGAGTCTAGAAAGGACTCTGAGCATCAGAGTATTGAAACACCGGTACGTACTGATCCTATGCCTGTAGTTCCTATTAATTCCTCAAGTTCCGTTTCCGCAGCGTTTTAAAGAAGCACACTGACGAGCAGCAATTCAAAAAGTTTCTTGAAGTGTTTAAAAAGCTGCAGATCAATATCCCTTTCGCGGAGGCGCTCGAGCAAATGCCAAGCTACGTGAAGTTCATGAAGGATATCCTGTCAAAGAAGCGAAAGCTTGGTGGTCACGAAACGATCTCGTTGACCGAGGAATGCAGTGCAATTGTTCAAAGGAGACTCCCGCCAAAGCTTAAGGATCCTGGTAAAGTTTACCATCCCTTGTCACATAGGGACTGATTTTTTTGGTCATGCTTTATGTGGATTTAGGGGCGAGCATCAATTTGATGCCATTTTCGGTGTTCAAGAAACTGAACATGGGAGAGGTAAGACCAACATCGCTGACCTTACAAATAGCTGACCGATTCTTTATACTTACCCGAAGGGTATTGTGGAAGATGTGTTGGTGAAAGTGGGACAGGTTCATCTTCCCCGCGGACTTCGTCATCCTAGATTACGAGGAGGATCGGGAGGTTCCCATCATCCTGGGAAGACCGTTCTTAGCAACGGGGAAGGACATTAATCGATGTCCAGAAAGGAGAGCTCACCATGAGAATCCACGACCAAGAGGTAACATTCAACATGGATAAGGCCATGAAGATGCCTAATGAAGTTGATGAATGCAGGTACGTGGACATACTTGAGGAGGTTACCGTCGAGACTATTCTAGAAGCCTACGAGTTACCGACGGAAGATGGCTCTCCTTGATGAGAATGTGTGAGGAGAGAGGTGGCCCTTTGTTGCGACAATTTCAAAGGGGATGGAACCTCTATGACCGGACCTGGAAACCACCATGCAAGCCTTCCATCGAAAGAGCCCCCGAAGTTGGCAGTTGAAGCCCTTACCAGATCAACCTACGGTACTCTTACTTAGGAGTTAAGAAACAACACACTTCCTGTTATTAATTTCATCTTCGTTGACTAAACGAACAGGAAAGAGATTATTGCTACGAGTTGTTCGGGAGCAACCAGAACAGCCATCGGTGTGGACTATTTGCGGGACATCAAAGGGGATTAGTCCAGCAATTTGCATGCTACTAAGATTTGTCTTTGGACAGCTGGAGAAGAAGGCGTCCGTTTCGAGCATCGAACAGGCTGACTGAAACCCGCACATGAAAGAGGTGGTAAGGTAAAAAGAAAGTCATTAAAATGGCTTGGATGCAGGAATCATCTAATCCGATCCTTCGGATTAGTCCATCGGGTGAGGTCCAGTCCAGTGCGTACCTAAGAAGGGAGGCATCACAGGTGGGTCGAGGAACAGCAAAAAATGAGCTCATTCCAACGAGTGACGGTCACCGGGTGGTAGATCTGCAATGACTTAAACCGTAAGCCTCAATGCGGCCACATAGCAAGGAATCACTTCCCGATGCCCTTCGTATGATCAGATGTTGGCGACCGTCCTCGCAGGTAAAAGTTTTTACAGCTTTCTGGATGGTATACTGCAGGTGTATAAACCAGATAGCGATTGCACCTGAGGACGCAGGAAAAGACTACCTTCACTTCCCTTACTTAACGGTTACGTTCCTTTTCCGTCTGTATGCCGTTTGGATTATGTAATGCACCGCCCACTAGTTCAGCGATGTATGCAAGCAATTTTTATCGGACAGTGATTGAGAAGACCATTGAGGTATTCAAGGAAGATTTCTTCTCAGTTTATGGATTGTCATTTACAAATTGCTTGGATAATCATGCAGGCTGTCCTTGCACGATGTGAGCGGACTAACCTGATTTTGGAATTGGGAAAAGTGTCCACTTATATGGTGCGAAGAAGGTATTGTGCGAAGTCACTCGATTTCAGAGAGGTGGACATTCGAAGGTTGAGACAAGGCCCAAGGTTGAGCACAAGTCGAGAAGCTACCGCACCCCCTGCCGACATACAGTGAAAGGATATCGACAGTATTTTCCTGGGACACGCTGGCTTCTACAGGAGGTTAATTAAAGACTTTTCGAGAGCATTAACCAAACCGTTGTGGCAACCTCCTGGAGAAAGATGCAGCTTTCCTCTTATTACGGTAAGTGTAAGGATGCGTTCTCATACCTTGAAAAGATGAGGTTAGTGTCTTCTCCAATTATCGTTGCCTCCTGATTGGAACCAGCACTTTTGAACTCATTGTGCGATGGCGACGTGATTTAGCTGTGTGAGCGGGTCTTAGGACAGAAGAAAGATAGGCATTTTTTCGTGCAATATTACTATGCTAGTAGGACACTCGAATTCCCGCCCAAAGTACAATTACACGACAACTGAAAAGGATATAGTTGTGGCAATCGTGTTATGCATTTGATAAGTTTTAGCCTTAAATTTTGCTTGGTTTCTCTTCTGTGATTGTGCATACTGATCAGGCTGCCAATACACCCTACCTGATTTCTAAAGCGGATTCCAAGCCGCGACTAATCGCGTAGGAGGTTTTATTGTTGCAAAGAGTTCGATCTTACAATTGTCGACAGGAAAGGTTCCGAGAATCCAGGTAGCAGATCACTTAACCTCGGCTAGAGGAGGGAAACAAACTAGCACCACACATTTCGACGCTGATCAATGATTTCCATTCCTGATTAGCAACTGTTTCACCGTTGTAAGTAGCCGCACCTTGGTAAAATGCCGGACTATGTGAACTACAAAGTCGCGAATAGTTTTCCCTCCATACATGTCAAGCCCAACAGCGGAAAAGGTTCGTTCATTACGTAAAATTTTATATGTGGGATGAGCCGATGCTTTTTATCGTAAGATTGAGCAAGATCATGTTATTCTTCGATATGTGTCCCGGAGATAGAAATCAGGTCGAATCCTTGAGCAGTTTCATGCATCACCGTATGGTGGACACCACGGCGGTCACAAAAACAGCAGCAAAGGACCTACAATCAGGTTTTTATTGGGCCCTCCCTGTTTAAGGTATGCTTACTCTTTTGTCGCAACAGTGTTATCGTTGTCAAAGGGTAGGCAATATTTCGCGTCGTTGATGAAATGCCCCTGAATAGCAATATTAGAGGTTGAACTTTTTTGATTGTATGGGGAATAGACCTTTATGGGCCCCTTCTTATACTCGTTTAAGGATCAAGTACATACTAGTGGCTGTTTGAGTTATGTGTGCTAAATGGGTATAGGCTATTGCGATTGCCCACTAACTATGCTCATGGAGTTTTGAAATTTCTTATAGACAGATTTTCACGCGATTCGGAACACCACGAGCCGATCATCAGTGACCGTTGGAGCCCATTTTTGCAACAACAAAGTTTCAATGCACTGATGCGGAAATATGGAGTCAAGCACAAGGTGGCTTTACCCTATCATCCTCAAACATGCGGCCAAGTCGAAGTTTCCAACCGCGAGATCAAAAGGATCCTGGAAAAAGACGGTAAGCGTTAATCGAAAAGACTGGTCTACTAAACTTGACGAAGCTCTATGGGCATACAGGACGGCCTTCAAGACCCCGATTGGGACATCGCCGTACAAGCTGGTATATGGCAAAGCTTGTCACTTGCCGGTGGAGTTGGAACATAAAGCCTACTGGGCGGTTCAGAAGCTAAACATGGATCCTAGCGCAGCGGGGGAGCAACGATTATTGCAGTTGAATGAGATGGAGGAATTCCGGGGGAAAGACGCGTACGAAAATGGCCCGCATTTACAAGGAAAAGACCAAAATATGGCATGATCGGCGCTTGAAGGATCGTAAGTTTTCTCCAGGCCAAATTTGTTCTTTTATTTAACTCCAG
>JARUPY010000042.1:0-127765 GCA_029817715.1 Melastoma dodecandrum
TGTTTATGTGCATCAATAAGTATGAGGTGGTGGCGGACAAAAAAACACAAGGCAAAGATCCCTATTACATGTCCTTTGCGTGGTCTACAGTGCAGTCGAAATTGTTTGTTGTTGAATAGTGGGAATCAAGATGATCAGGTTTATCGACCAAGTCCCTACCAAAGTACTGAGGTTTAAGGTTTTAACAGCACAAAGCACGCATGCCAGGTTGCTTGGAGGTTTTGAACGAGAAAGTGGGGGTGGTTTTCAGATTTGCTGTCGCACGGTCGATTTCAGTTTCCGGCAGTGCTTAAACACCTCTTTCTTCTTTGGAACGATTTGACACGTTATAATATCAGGCTGTTATATAAGGGGAGCGGGGTGGAGGTTGCTGGCACTCCTGAAAACATCTGTCTTGACAAGAAACTCATGATCAGCTGTTGGAACAATGGGAATCGGGGGTTTCCACTTTCAATATCCTACACGGAGGAACAGTACACTTAAGGTACGCTAAAGGGACGACCGGAAAAGGGAAATCATCGAGGCTTGGATGAAAGATCGTACCACAACACTCACCACATTTTGCACGGACGGACAGCGCGGAGGATTGTGACCCACTACTGGCGACGAACTTAAATCCGGTGGGTTGATTCAAAATTCTAGGCGAGCAATTATTCGGGCAAAACATCGGTCTGTATCGCCCTAGGGCTGGAAGAGTTTCTGTTTCCAGCCTATGCTAAAGGAACCCTAAGAATAACTAAGGACTTTTTTGTATCGGAAAGAACAGTTACATTGCTAGCAAAAAATATTTCGTGAGATAGGAAAATAATTTTTAAAAATTAGTCAAATAATGTTTTGAACTGTATTAAAAATATTGAGTTTCCTTAGTTTAAAACATCGAATTTAACCCCTCTCAAATTATTCGGTATTTGTAGAACCAAAATTTTATATTTTTCATAAACGAATGTGAAATTTAAAATTAGCGACTTATTTCACGAAATATTTTCGTGTGACAAAAGTTACAGTGCGATGCATATGTTAGGCGCATTAATTCAGAGGCACAGGCTATCACTCAAATACACGCAAATATTTTTTATAATGATGCCACAAGGCAAATGTATAGTTCGGGCATTGGCCGAAAATTTTTCGGTATTTCGTAGAAAACTGGTTTTGAAATTTTTTGAAAACGGATTGAAAATTCATTTCTTCTTGTTGTTTCTCTTCCCATAAATTATTAGATTGAAAATTAAAAATCGAAAGAGAAGAAAAAAAATTAAAAACCAAATCAAAGTATTTTTTGTTTCTTTTGACAGAATCCCAGGCCCTCGACACCCAAAAGTGGGAGAGAAAAGAAAGGAGTGTGTTGGAGTAAATGGTTGGTGGTCCTGATTTAAGCCCCAATTAGGAGGGATGTGGGGGCGAGGGGGAGGGGGGGGTGTGATTGAGATTAATCAATGTCACGATAGGAAACGAGGAAAAAAGTGAGTGGGTGGGTTAGGAAAGGACACACTAATTATGACCAAACCAACAGTGCTTTTTTCTAATTAATTAATTTTATTTTATGATTATTTCCAAAAGTGGGGTCGGGCCCACTTACCAAAATTTTACAAAAAAAAAAAAAATACACAAAACCGTATTTTATCGTGGAAGAATCTATTTTATCCGATGGCAGCGAGCGATCACTTCATCCACCACAACCAAGAAAAAAATAAGTAAATAAATATATGAACAACCAAACAAACAGGAAGTTAGGATGGTGCATAGCATGACGCCAACCCCACATCGTATCGGACGCGACAACATTGAAAATAATTATTAAATTAAGATAAGAAAAAACCCAGTTCCGTTTTCCAGTTTGGATCACTTTTCTCACTTCCCCCCCCCCGCCGTTGAAGGGTCGTGGACTAGAGCAGCGCCCATTCTTCTTTCCCCATTTTTGGCCAGCCAGCCAGCCAACCCCCTCGTTTTAGGTTGGTTTATGGTTCTGTTCGTCCCCTGTGCGGCTTTCCTCTTCTTTGACCGCGCACAGAGAGAAGGACTTAGGAATCCTGTTCGGTTGACGCGCCTGCATGCGGCGCCAATCCTTCTCTTCCTCCTCCGTCTCGTCTCTTCATTACAACCAAGGAGGCTTTGGGGGGGATTTTTAAGGATGTTTGTTTTTTTGATTCCCCGTCGTATTTCCGGAACTTTTGTGGTTTTCTTTTTTGTCTTTGTGAATCGATATCCCATGGCATCATGCCCTTCCCTGTCCCCGGCAACAGCCCAGCATCGATGCCGACAAGCTCAGCTACGAAATCTTCTCCATCCTTGAATCCAAGTTCCTGTTCGGTTACGATAACCGTGACCATTTTGTGCCGAAGCCATTCCCCGTGGCTGTGATGGATCCTGCTCCTCCCCCTGCGGTTGATGGGATCCCCGGTGGTGGCATTCCGGTGCTAGGAAACGGAGTTTCCGCCCCTTAAAGGCCACCTGGGCAGGTCTGCGTCCTTTCCATCGATGGAGGGGGTGGGGGCGGGATTGCCAGCCGGTGTTCTAGCAGGGAAAGGCCCTTGCCTACCTTGAGGACGCCCTTCAGAGGCTTTCCGGAAATCCCGAGGCTCGTATATGCGAGTTCTTCGATGTCGTAGCTGGGTCAGGCATTGGGTGGGCATCCTTGCTGCCATGCTCTTCGCGACAAGGGATGGTAAACGTCCGCTTTACCGCGCCGAGGATGCCTGGAAAGTTTCCTTGCCGAGAAGTCGGCCGGTTCGGCTAGGTCGACGGGCGGGCCACGGAAGTTCTTGAGCAGTCTGCTTGGTGGCGGTGCCAGGCGGTCAGCCACCTGGTATGGCGGAGGAGAGAATGGTGAAGGAGGCGTTTGGGGTCGATGACGTTGAAAGAAACGCTAAAGCCGGTTCTCATACCTTGCTACGACATGTGCAGTGCAGCTCCGTTTCCTGTTCTCTCGTGCCGATGCCTTGGAGAGCGATAGCTTCGACTTCAGGATTTCAGATGTATGTCATGCTACGTCTGCAGAACCAGGAGCGGACGAGGCCTTGGAGATGCAGTCTGTTGATGGGAAGACGAGGGTGGTGGGCGTGGAGGGCAGTTTGGCTGGGATGAGCAACCCGACAGCAGCGGCAATAACCCACGTCTTACACAACAAGGAGGAGTTCCCGTTTGTCAAGAACGTAGAGGACTTAATAGTCGTGTCCATTGGTGTAGGTCCAGGACAACCCATGACAGGAACCTCCGAGCACGAGGATGCGAAAAATCTGAAGGGAAGGAAGTGGATTAGACCAATCTCTAGGATCGCAGGGGATAATTCGGCAGAACTAGTCGATCAAGCTGTGTCGATGGCTTTCGGGCATTGCAGCAGCACGAAATATGTACGAATCCAGGTACTAAACCAACCCCATCCTCCAGAAGCGTTAGAGACTAAAGATCGCTGATTTCACGGTTTCATTGACAGGCTAATAGTTACGTTCGAACCCAAGACAAATTAAGCGGAAAAAAAGAAGTGGTTGCTAATGCAACGAAGGTGGCCGTGATGGCAGATGAGATGCTAAAGCAGAAGAACGTGGAGTCTGTTTCTCTTCGGAGGCAAAAGGGTAGCCGAGAAGACCAACGGCGAGAAGCTCGACTGGTTTGCGGGCCAGATCGTGGAGGAGCATCAGAAGAGGAGTCTCAGGGCCGCTCCCACTGTTGCCATCAAGCGAGCCCGCTCGCCTAAACTTCCCAGAAGCGCCTAGCGGATATGTCTTTAGGTACCTCAGTTAATTTAACGAGCGATCATCATCAGTTCTCCTGGGCTCAATCCCAAGAACGCAAGGCCACATTCTACTGAGTTCCACCAGCAAGTGCTTGAATTTAACTCTTTTTCTGAACGCAGGCGAAGATAAAAAAAAAAGAATGTATTGGTAAGTTAGAAAGGGCTCCTGATGGAACAATATCTGTGGACTGAAATGTGATTTGCCACGAATAGAGAGATTTTATTTTGATGTTTTTTCCTTTTGGTGGAGTGTTTTTTTTTTTGTTCTGAGAATGTCAGGCTTTAGTTCTTCTTAGGCTTTTAATGCTTGTGATTAGGACAACACAGTCCTGCAGTTCCTCCTCCCCCATTAAACTAATCCCAATCTGCTGAAGAAGAAGAATACTGATCCAACACGTCCCCATCATCCATTAAAAGATGAGAAAAGGAAAAGCCAAAAGTCATTGCCAATCGCTGTTTTTAAACTTAATCCAAGTTGGGAATCTGCTTTTTAGAAAGTTCTTCTTCTTCTTCTTCTCCCATTTGAATACGGTTTCTTCTCCTTATCCTGTTTTGTCCGTGTCGTTGATTCCTCTGTTCACTCCCAACAATTTGGTAATAACAAACCTCCGACATTGTCGGCATAAGGGATGTGACCACTTGCTTCTTCCTCTTGTTTTGTCCCCACCTTACCCTTTTCCTTTCCCATGTCGTTCATTAGTCGTGTGTCTTTCCGTGCTTTACTTCGAGCCCGGAATCGAGTGCGTGACTCATGACGAGAGCTGCGTGATAGCTAGAGTCAGGTCTCTGACTTATATTATTAATGCCCTGTTTCGAAGACTCTGTCGGGGAACTATAATGTGAAATCCACTGCTATATTTGCTGGAAACAATACAAATCGCTAATGGGAGCGGAATGGCTGGTGAGGCGTCGCCGTGTTGTTCTATGCCTGTTGTCGTTGTTGCCGTCTTGATGGGAGAATGTTTGTCCTCCTCCGATGTTTCTGTCAGAACAGAGGCTCTGTAGGCTGGTGTTGATGGGGAAGAGACTACACCAGGGCGGTACACCATCAGTTGGTCTATGAGCATCTGGGCCACCATTGCTTCCGCCATCGCGGCACTGCTGCATGACGATGAATCCACTCTCTGTTCAAACAAAAGATGTAACAGAACAGGACTTGCCGTTGACGAACCAAGATGATGGATGAATCCATGCCTTGAGGGACAATGCATGCATGGATCATTGTATCTGTTAATCTTGATTTTGACGATGATTTTGAGAAGGTATGTTATAAAATCATAGCATTGTGTTGCTGTAACACTTCACTTGTCTTTGATAATAAGCTTGAGGAATTTGATGTCACGTTACAGTAAGGTGTCGCTGTAATACTGCCGTCTGTCCTTTTGTAAAAGCAAACTATTGAAATTAATTGGTATTTCGGATTGTCGAGATTAATTCGATGTTCAATTATTAACTGGATATTTTAAATATTCTAATTTAATATAAAATATATTTAATTATGGAAGTTATTAATTTCATTCATAAGAGGAAAGCTTATCTTTCGTGATTAGTCTTAGGAAAATGTTGCTTAGCCACAACTAGAGTGAGCAGTATGTTGCTGCTATACAGTACGCTGCTACTGTAATGATACGTTTACTCACTGAATATATGGAAATAAATATTTTCTACTTACATTATACTTTGATTTATCTTAGAATATTTGTTCGAGTGTCTAAATTCACTGAATGTGATTTTAACTATCTCATTTCACACATTTAGGCAACTCAATATTGTGATATTTGCTTTCCAAGTTTATATTTGGAAACAAAATATTTCATTATGATATTCTGCAGCACTGTTACACCGTAATAAGATAAAATACTAAATCAAATAATTTTGTTTATTATTTGATTTCAATAACCGATCATATAAGGTTATCTTATTCGAATGAGATAGGGAAGTTACCGTTGAGAACTTACATTCTCTGGTGCACCGACTGTCGAGTAAATCGTTGCTCAGAATCTGTTCGCAATTTTGGAAACAAATCATGTGGGTTGTTCTAATGAATCTGGACATCTCCCACGAAATTCATTCATTAAAATCAGATCTTGTTCTCTAACAAGCGTGCCTTTGTGCATCTGAGTGGTCTGAGTGGTCTGAGTGGTTGTCCAAAGCCTGTGTGGTTTGAGTGAAGCTTTGAGGATCGGCGGAGAACGGAAGGTGCTAAATGATCGCCTAGTTCTTACCTCTTGCAATCTGCATGTGGGAGTATCAAGGGCTGAGTGCGACCTTGATCGTCGTGAGAGGGACTGAGTGTCCTCGATGCATTCAACGAGCGGCTGGCGAATGGTCTGAGGGAAGCTAAGTGAATACCTGTTCTGATTGCAGTAACCAGTTGCTAACCCATCGGCAAGAAGCCGTTCTTGTTGTGTCTTTTCGCAAAGAAGTCTCGAGCCTACGGAGTTTGAGCAGTTAGACACGCACTTACGGGTGCCTGCAGGGTAGAGCAGGAGTTGGGAACACCGCCAGAGTAGAAAGAGGTCTTCTCGAGCACAAGGGTGCTGTGCAGAAGCCTTGACCTCCTGAGGGACAGTAGAGCAGGTTGCATGGGAGCAGTCGGAGCTGAAAATTCCACCATAGGCACTGGGTGTGCAGTGTAGTGAATCCGCTGTGGTAACCGTGCACGTCCGAACTGAGTGTAGGACGGATACCGCGACTTCGCTGAGTGAGAAGTCAGGTTCTGCTGAGTGAGGAACCAAACCTTTCTTTTGTTTTTCTGTGTGATCTAAGTGGTTATCTTTGTGGTTGTCTCTTGAGTACTTACAGGCTCATCTTGAGAAGAGACAGAAACTGTGTGGAAATCCTCTGCTGAACGACTAAGTGCTGAAGCATTCCTCTGCTGTGAATTAGAAACGGACTGCTATCAGAAAAGTCGTTCTTCACTGTAAGGAATCATTTGTGAAGATTTATACTTTAACATAACGTTGTCTTTGTGCTTTGATAGACAGGTTTACGCCTAAGCGACAACGTGCTGTGTGGAAATCCTTTGAGCAATCCACTTCTGAGTGTGAGCATCATTCTACTGGAAACGAGAAGACATCCACTGTGTGAGGAGCTCATCGTTGCCCAAGAGTGATCTACTTTTGTAAAGGATTCTAAATCTCACTTTGTTTAGAAACCGAAAGCCTAGTGCAAGGGCTCTTTGCACCCATTATGTTATATAATGGAATCACCTCGTTGGTGGAAAGTTGACGTAGGTCGATTAAGGCCGAACCACTATAAACTACTATGTCCATTACGATCGCGCAAACACTCGTATGAAAACCTACTTGAACAAATCGTAACGGTTACAGCGAAGCTGATATCATTCTGAGAAACGCTCTGTTGTGAAACTGTACGCTTCCGCTTACACTAAGAAATTGCAAAAAAGTGATAAACACTAATTCACCATCTCTTAATGCACCGAACGATCCAACAGCATCCACGAGCAATCAGCTCAATTTCAACCTCATATAACGTGGATACACTCGAAAGCATAGGATATAGTTAGTATTACTCTTCCATTAGGTCTCAATTTTTTCCTATTTCACAAATATTCACCCACAAACAGAACGTGTTCTGAGTACCTTCCACTCGGTTGGAAGCGCATGTTGGATGGATTGGGTCAACTGGGGCTGCCAAATCATAGGATTTTAATGGAGGTTTTCACTATTATTAAGGAATTGGACCAAATCTGAGGTTTTCACTATATATATATGGACTGTGGCATCATCCGGTTTGATCCTTGCCAGGGCAATGACGAACCTTTGGGCCCAATAAGAAAAGCCCAGTTAGAATGAATGCCCAATTCAACACCATTGATGGGCTTAGCCCATGGATCGACCCATATGCAAAAAGAGAGCGCCTGGAGGTTACAATTGTCTGAGGGGGGGATTCGCGTGGAATTGCATCGCATCGCTCTCCGCGGTTCATCGTGATATTCTTCTATAAGGTGGGTTTCGGATGCGGGAGGTTTGATCCAGAGTTCGGACACCAAGAAACAAAAACGAAGGAGAAGCACACAATCGCACTTACTCCCGAGATTATTCTTTCCCACCGGCAGCTGCAGGCAAAAAATAAGTGACGAAATCCCAACGTTCTAATTCCCTGTGACATCGGATCAATGAATGTGGACACGAAAGAAGAAAAGCGACTGGTTAGTGTTTGATTTTCAGCTACAACTTTAATAATTTAGAGAGTACACACCTATTAAACTAATCCCCAATAACAACCAAAGCAAAAGTACAGCATCATCTACCAAAAAACAAAAAAACAAACAAATGAGGTGGGGGAGGATAAACTTTTGATTAATCCCAGGATCATGCATGGGTTGGTAGGTCAATGGGAATACCAATGCAACTGCAATGATAACAAAACAATAAACCACCCACATTGTAGAAAAGCCATTGATATGATATCAAATTTGATCCCTATTCAGGTCTGTTGCTCCTTTTCTCTCTTCTTGGGTTTTCCCCAACACGATCGATCGATCGATCATGCCCACCTCTGCTTTTTTGACCACCTTTGACTACCAAATAGCTAGAGATGGAGAAATAGGTATAGACATGGATAGAGATGTGGGGGGTGTTTAGCTAGGTCAAGGGTTTGTGGGGGTGGGGGATGGGATGGTGGTGGTGGTCCTTTCCCTACTCGAAAAAAAAAAAAAGAATCCCCATCCAGAGAGATGAGAAGTTGTAGAGATGTTTTCTTTTTGTAGATGTAATGATAATACTTTGGTGTGTCATTTTTTGACCCCACGTGTTATTAAATCTTTTTTACTATTTATAATAATCTCAGCCAGCGATGGATGGGTGACAGGGAAGGGGAAAAAGGGAGGAGAAGAGAATCCAATGCATCCCCAGATGTGCGTTCAAACTGGGTCTTTACTTCATTTCTTGCCACATTGTTGATCTCTCTTTCCCTAACGTCATAAGGAGAGGGTTAGTCGCCTACATATAATTCAAACCTACACCAATGAACGAGACAACAAAAGTGGGTTCATTGGGTTTTGTGGGGGCTCGTACAACTTCAGTTCATGAGTCACTTTCAAAGTACAAAGTAAAAATTTCTTTTATTCAAGTACTCAGTAATTGAATTGTCCTAAAAAGAAAACCCCAGGTGTGTCAACATTAATTACATCCAAACAGTAATAGATTTCCACCACCAACACAAACAAAAGATGAAGTTGAAACCTAGGGTTTGTATTTTATTTTTGGTTTTGGACATCCCAAGCTGCGGTCGTTCGTTTGGGGTTTAAGAGAGAGTTTTGTGTTCGAGTCAACAAGCGTCACGGAAACACACGAAGCCGTCCACGTGAGAAACGAGGACCCCTGAAAAGATTTCTCGAGGAAAAAAAGAAAAGGGTTGCATTGTGCATTGGATTTCGGACAATCAAACACGGGGGATGATTCGTACTTGAATTAAGGAAACAATCATATATTGGGTTTTTTTTTGGGGGGGGGGGGGGTGGCATTTGTAATAAGGAGAGACGAGATTAAGAAAACCCAAGCTTAAGAAGATAAATGGCGAGGGTTTCGAGATGCACAAAAGAAATGAAACATATCATACCTCGTGATGACATTCCACTGACATCATCATGCTGTTAAAGACGAACACAAAGATCCCCCTCCCAGATCTATGCCTGAGACCTGTAATTTAATTCAACGTGTGGTCACAAAACCATAAATGTTTCGGCACGAGCGATATTCTTTAAAAGCAGGCGAGATGTTTAAATGATGCCATCGCCATTCATGGGTAAGGGAAGGGACACGAGAGAGGAAGGGGGGAAGCATATGCATGGCTCCTCATACGCCATCCGCGGGCGGCCGCCGATCTCCCCCAGCGACGGGCCGCTGCGAATGGCATACAGGGAGCCAGGCACATATACCGTATCCAACTATCCACGAAGACGGCGGTGAAGCAGTGACTCTGGGGAGGTACAATCATCGCCATTCAAAATCGAATAGGAAATTCTAAACCTAAGAGAAGGTGAAGCTGGGGCGAGTGAGGGTGGATGTGGTAAGGGGGTGTCTAAATATATAGCAACAAAGGGGGGGGGGGGGGGGGTGGGAATCGAAAAAGCCTTTGAGGACACAAACAAACACAAGGTGGAGGGGGACTCCAAAACCCCTTTTGAATTGGGCAGCAAAAGAGGGAAAACCACGAGATCGTCCTAAAGTTTAGGTTGCGCGCTGTTGTGAAGAAGTGGGAAGAAAAGAATGGGAGGGAGAAAGGATTGGGGAGGGAGGGAGACTGAATATAGACGAGGGTAGAAAATGGGAAATTGTAGAAATTCCCTAGTTGTAAGAAAATAAAAGAAATATAAAATGGAAAAAGTTGTTCTGCTCGCACAAAAAAAAATGAATTAGCCCCCCAACCCAACCCTGCTAATTCATTTTTTGTCTGGGAGTGTTTGGAAATACTTGGTTTTCCCCTGGATTCGCCCCCCCCCCCCCCAACACTCCTATTCCATTATATTATTTTTCACACCAAAAGTTTGTGTACGAGTTGGGGTTTTACATCTTTACATATACAATATGTCCACTTACATTGGATGATGTTCTTTTTACGTGCTAACTTACGCGCGTGAAAGACCCAAGCCATCCATTTTCCTCCTATCTTTTAGGGTTATTTGAGACGTCGTCTCAGGCTGGCCTGCGTTGCGTCGTCCAAGAGCACACGCACGACGGACTTCTGCTTCCGCGTTCCGCTAGTTTTCGTGCATTTTTAATGAACTAGGAGGGGAGGTTTTGAATTTGGTGGGATGGTGTCCAGTTTTGAGAGACAAGAACCCAAGTGTCTGGGACACTTTTGTCCTCGACGTCTCCGAAATCAAAATTATGTCTGTTGCTTGTAAATTATGTCATTCAACAAATAAAATAAACTAAGGAATCAAAATTAAAAAGAAAATACGATATCCCAACACAATTTCCAAAAACCCTAAATTGTTTTCATCGCAATTTTCTGTTCTTACAGAACAAAAAAGAAAACTAATTTGGGGGGGGGATTCCTTTGCCGAATGGTCATCGCCTTCATGGGAATCTTTTGCCCTTCTTCTTCGTTTCTTTTCCTAATAAATATATTAGAAAGAGGCCAGCGGAAGGGAGAAAGTCCACCACAAACGCGCGCGCCCACACACACCCACCCATATATAACAACAATAAAACCAAAAATTATGATATGTCAGATCAGATTGGTGTCGCCTTTTGCCATCTCCTCTTCCCCTTTACATTATTATTGTTAATCATCCGGGATTTTTATTTTTATTATTATTATTACCTTTTTTTTTTTTTTTTTTTTGGGTCAAAGTCAAGGAGGTATTATTACTACTATTGATTAAAAAAAAAAAACTCTCGCTCGACTCTCCTTTTCTTTTACAACCGCCAGTAAAAAAGGACAACACAAGAAAGTCCAAACTAATGATTCCCCCGACCCCACCTACAATTCCCAACCCCCCCCCCCCCTCCCTTCATGATTATGTCTTGATCCTCCCCCACCCTCGATTTGACTAAGTTGACTTTTCCTTTTATCTTAAAAGGCAGGCATAACAAATATTCGTCGATTCAATTCAATCCAATCCAATCCAATCCTCATTTCCAACTTTTCCCCACAAAGGGGGCAATTTTTTAATTATACACAATGCGATGGGATGTCTCCCCCATCATTACACTTCAACTACTCAATAATAATAAAGAAAAAAAGAAGAAGAAGTAATCCCCGAATTGACTGTTCCTTATTAGACTTATGTCCAGAATCCTAGAGAAACAAAGAATATTTAACATACAAGTGTCCGAATGGAATGAATGGGAACCAAAATTCTACATTGGGAACAACGTGTCCATGTTCTCTGATTAAAAAAAAAAAGAAAACAAACAAACAAATATCCATTGCATATCTCATCCCAAGTGATAATAATAATAATACATATATGTTTTTTTTAAACGGACAAAAAACGCAACATAGTAAGAAAAGGTGTTGCTCCTGGGAATGCACGCCGGTGTATCCCTCACTCCCTCTGTCTCAAAACCCTATAGATACAGAAGAGAGGTGGGGGAGACATTTTGCAGTCTGTCCGAATTGGATTATCACACGACAGGGGCATTTTCTGGTTTAGCTTGATTCGGACCATCATAGAATAGAGTATACATACCCCGTTCGCATAGGAAACGGACCATGTTGGAAATATTTGACAATTAAACTCACAGAGAATTGTACGTGGTCGCCAGAAAGATGAATTTCAATGATAAATAATACAGTTGTTACAAGTTCAAAGTTTTAAAAGAAGAAACGAATGCTTACAGCCAGAAAAATGAAAGAAAAACGGTGGTATGGATGACGGAGGCGATGTAGACTCGCTGCTGGAGGTGCGACTGGGGCTGACGTCGCTGTAGACTCGTTGTCGCGAAACGTAGACCTGGTGCTGACGTCACTGCTGACGCTGTAGACTCGGTACAGTGCGCTCTAGACTTGCGCCCCGAGAAGCAGAGTCTGGCGGATGTCGGATGTGGATGCTAAGGCCTCGGATGAACACCTTGGTGGCGGAGATGCAGGCGGAGGATGATCGCCGGAACTACGGTTGCTCGTCCCGACGGTGGAGGCGATGGTGGAAGTTGGGTGTCGAGACTACGGCTGCTCGCCTCGACGATGGGAGTGCTGGCGGAAGGTTGATCAACGGAGCTACGGTTGCTCACTCCGCTGTTGGAAGGATGACCCAATAAACCCAGGCTAAGGTATCTACTAAACTAAGGGTGACGAGCAATGCAAAGCTTGTGTTTGGCTGATTGATCGTGAGAATTTTTTAAGAAGAATCTACTCTCCCTTTTATACTAAATTCCGTAAATCTTTGCACGCTCCACACGTCCTCGAAAAATCCCTTAAATCGTGGCTTGATCTTAACCTCTCTCCAGGGATCTCGGAGTTTGTTTTTCTCAGAGATTCTTCCAACATCCACTTAATGAGATCGTGCTTGTGACGTGTTCAGATGAGTTGTAGACTTAGCTCACACTCGTATTTCTAAAAGGGGTCGTCGACTTAGGCTGTTGCGGACTGGGGGTTCGGCACAGTCGACGGGCTATAGACTTAGCTAAGGCCCTTGTTCCAATATGGGCTGTAGACTTAACACAGGTCCAGAATATCCTATCGTGTCAACATAAGCCTCCCTCTTTTTGCTAAGGCAACTTTTCATCGCCTGAGCATAGTTGTCAATTTTTTTGGGTTTAAAAGAAGCGTTTCGTTTTCCCTCCTTTCACTTACGTCCTACGCCTCAACCTCATTCTCTCCAAGAAACCTCGATTCTCCTTGAAACCCTAACTTCTTTCCAAAGAAAACTCCATGTCGACTCTTGGCTCTTTTCAGTGGTATCAACTACGTGCCGGTCCCGCCGGTGTCGTTACTACTGTAGACGGCGATGGTCTAACCCTTGGTCCTGTCATCGGCACCCATTTTTTCCCGAACCCCGTTCCTTATGAGTACCTGATGACAACGTTCCAGATTCCTATCTGCCGGGTAGACTTCGTCGACCCCCTCAACTGGGAGGACAAGAGTGGCTTCCTCTGCTTTCCTTCCGTAGAGAAAACCCTGTTCCGACAGTGGTTCACTTGCTGGCTGGAGAAATTGGAGGGCAAACTCAGAACATGCGGTCTTTGGTCTTTCATGAAGATTACTATGCTTGGGAAGCATTGTGACCCAAGGGTATGTGCCAGTCTACTTCCTCTCTAGAATAGTGAGGTGAATTGCTTTTATCTGCCGGAGGGTCCTATGACCATTACTTTAGAGGATATTTACTTCTTGACCGAGAGTAGTGTGTCTGGAACCCCCGTTCGCTTATATTCCTTGGCTGGTGATTATCATCATGAAGAGATGCTACATATTCAGAATATATCAGAGAAACATCTTAAGATGATTGAGGACCGGTCTACTGTGGTCTAGGGTAAGGCTGAGGAGGTTGAGTTGTTTAGCATCTGGTTGAGCAAATATGTTTACTGCTTTGCTGGTAAGAGGGTGCCCAAGCTTGTATACAGGATTGCCAATTTCCTGAGCACGGCGAAGAGTAGGGTGGCTTGGGCACCATTCTTGCTGGGTATTATCTACTAGAGTCTCTATAAGGCTAGCGCGACTGCCAAGCCCTTCCCGAAATATCCAGCTGGTGGCCTTCTTTGGTTGGTGCATCTATGGGCCTGCATATGACTTCCAGGACTCTCTGGATATCAGATGCCCTCCAGCGTTGCTAAGGATAGCTGTTATGGGATCCATATGCTCAAGTCTTGCTGCCAATCAAAGGATCAATGGCTGTGGGCCTCTGTTACAGGGCACATGAAACACCTGGTCGACATTGACCGGAGTGAACGCCGTGGAGTGAACGCCGTGACTGGCACCCATTCCCAGCTGATCATGCCATCACCAAGCGCCGGAAGAAGCTGGAGTCGAGTGTTTACTGGGACTCTGTTCTTACTAGCAGAGTCTTAGCCTGCGCAATAGAGTCAGGCTTCAGCTTCGAAGTCTATAATCCCCAGCCATGCGTAAGACAGTTGGGTTTTGTCCAAAGCTCTGTAGCCCCATTCTTCGATGATTGCAACATGTCTTCTAGGAGCAGCTGTGTCCTTTCTAAGAACTCCTTCCAGGCTACGATGGATCTCTTATCAAGGAAGACGGAGCTTCGACGTATGGAATTCCCTCTTGAGAACACCATAGTCTACGTCACTGAAGCCTTTTCTTATCAGTGGTCGTTGACTTTTAAGGCTCTTCGCAGCAAGATGAGGTTCCTGGATGTCTCCACAGAGCCGGACCTAATCTCACCACTGAGTTGAAGTTAAAGGCTGGGCAGAAAGTACCGGCTGGTAAAATTTAACAGCTCTCCTTTTTACTAATCGCTTTCGAAAATAAATGTTTGTTTCCTGTGTTTCAACAGCAGTGGATGAAGAATCTGGATATGGAGGAGGTACCCCTTCAGAGACGAGCCTTACTCCTCCAGCCAGTCGCTCGACTCGCACGTACCGGCGAGTTCCTGCGAAGAAGGCTAGGAAGTCCAAGGCCGAGGACTCGCCTTCTGCTTCATCAAAGAAGCGCGGGAAACGAAAAATGCCTTCTCCTCCAGCCTCAGACTCCGATGAAATCCCTATTTCTCAAATGCAGAAGCAGGCGAGACTTACTTCCCAGAAGTTTGAATCATCTATGCCCCAGACTCCAAGCTCGGCGGCTGTCTAATCTATCACTCCACCTCCAGCGTATGTGTCATTCCCTTGTTGTTAATGAACAATTCTCTACCAACTCTCATAATACTTGTTTCTTTCTTGAGGCAATCGTTGGCTTTAGCGCCCTTAATCTCCATATCGCTGGAAGCATCGTCAGAGCCTGAGATAGATGTAAGTCCCTCTTTACCGTTTCCTTTTCTTTTAATGCTTTGATATCTAATCTCTTTTCTGTTCACAGGATACCTCCCTCCCTACTCCTCAGTTGCTAGCGCTTATAGAGGGGGATCGCTGTGGTGGACTCTCTGCTCCTTGAACGGACTGCACATGCTTCTGCGCAGCAGGAACAAGACGACTTGATGTCTTGGAATCGCCGGAAGAACGAGTTCACCCTTAAGCGCAACCGTTCCAAGGTTTTGACTCTTCTGTTCGTGGAGGCAACCAGTTCAATTTTCAGGCCTGGTACAAGATCAAGCCTGCGACTTCCTCCACGCTGAAGTTTTCCCTTATTTTTCATATTTTTCCTGCCGGTTGTAGACAGCAAGTCGCAGGGATGACACCATATAAACAAACTCAGTCTGCAACCGTGTATTCAATTTTTTCTATACTATTCTTTTATAATGTAGACAGCATTTAAAGCACAAACTTGTAAGTCTACAATTACGTCAACATTTTTCTTTGTGCAATTTCTCTAAGAACAGCTGGGAAACGCTTTTCTAAAACCTTCCTATGGGATTCCCAAATGGTCTTTTTATATTGCTTCAAATACTTACTATTGATTTTCAACGGTTGCTTAACCCCTTCGAGCGTTGACAACCTATAACTGTTCGTTGAATAGGCTTCGATTACCCAATATGGTTCCTCCCAATTTGGGGACCATTTCCCTAATACTTGATCTTTGGATTTTAGTGGCAACACCATTTTCCAGACCAAGTCGCCGACATTAAAGCGTTTATGGACTACTTTCTTATTGTAGTGTCGAGCTATTCTTTGCTTATGTGCTTCTAACTTGTCTACAACTTCTAACCTCTTCTCTAATTTCTCTAGAGCTATATACATAGCTTCATCTTGTAGACTTGACTGTGCAACGCGAAGCGACTTATACCTCATTTCTATGGGTAAAATCGCATCATGTCCGTAAACTAGCGCGAATGGAGTTTCTTCAGTGCCTTCTCGCTTAGTGACTCTTAGAGTCCATAAGGTATCATTTAACACTTCATGCCATTTTCTCGGATTACACCCAATCATCTTTTGGATGTTGTCTTTTATCAGTTTGTTAGATGCTTCAGCTTGCCCATTCGCTTGAGGGTAATATGGAGTAGAGTTCGAAATTGTGAAGCCAAACTCTTCAGCGAATTCCCTCACCTTGGCATTGTTAAAAGCTCTTCCATTGTCTACAACGATGTTTTGAGGAATGCCAAAGCGGTAGATGATGTAAGTTCGCAAGAAATCGATCACTTCACTGTGGTCAATTTTCTTGTAGACTTGGGCTTCTATCCACTTAGTGAAGTAGTCTGTTGCGACTAAGATGAACGCGTCCCCTCGACTAGAGTGGGGGTGAATCTCTCATATTATATCTAAAGCCCAAGTTCTAAAAGGCCAAGGTTTGACTATGGGAATCAGGTCAGTTGTTGGTGCACGAGTCGACGGGCCGTGTCGCTGGCAATCTTGACATCCCCTAGCCATTTCAATACAATTTTTCATCATTGATGGCCAATAAAACCCGTGTCTCCGAATAATCCAACACATTTTAATTCCCGATTGATGCGATCCACAGAGTCCTTCATGGGTTTCTAACATTATTGGGATAGCTTCTTCTAAGTCTACACACCTCAGAATACTCCATTAGTATCTTTCTTATAGAGGACACCGTCTAGAAGAACATACGCTATTGCCTGGACTTTAATTCGCTGTTTAACCTTTCGACTCCGGTCAGAGAGAAAATCTATGATTGGTTTTCTCCAATCTTCGTCTTGCTTCATTATGTCTATAGCCATGATATTATTTCTTGGCTGTAAATGCGACTCTATTTCTATCAAATCCCCTAAGTTAACTTTTCCTTTATGACCTGAGGCGAGTTGTGCCAAGTTATTAGCTACTCTATTTTCGTCGCAGCTTATGAAATGAAAAGTTATATTTTCAAAGCGTGCGACCAATTGCCGAACTATATCAAGGTAAGGTCGCAACTTCTCTTGACACGAACACTCCTCATTTACCTGGTTGATAACCAACTGGGAATCACCCTTGATTCGAACTCGCTTTGCTTTTAATGAAAGGAGTTCTTTTATCACTATTATCAACGCTTCATATTCAGTAGCATTGTTGGTTGACAATTTGTGTAAGCGAAAGGCCAACCTGATGTCTCTGCCCATAGGAGACATTATATGAACTCCTATCCCTGCTCCGTTTCTTGTAGATGAACCATCAAACCACGCCTTCCAGATATCGTCGATTTTTTCCTCTTGATCTATCGACAGGTCCGGGTCATGATCTACTAGGAAATCAGCTAATACCTGTCCTTTAACCGACTTTTGGGATTTGTATCTCAAATCATACGGGGAAAGAATTAGGCTCCATTTGCTGATACGTCTGGCTAATAATGGACTTTCAAAGAAATATTTAATTATGGGCGACTTAGACACCACGTAGACTTCCCTGTTCCCAATGTATTGTCTAAGTTTCATTACGGCATAGAATACCGACAGGCATAATTTCTCTTTAGGAGTGTATCTAACCTCAGTCGGGGTTAGCTGTCTTGATAGATATTAAACTGCCCTTTCGCGTCCGTCCTGATCTGTTTGTGCCAACATTGCGCCTATTATTATTCCAGTAGCTGCTACGAAAGGATGAAAGGCTTTCCTTGTTGAGGGGGAATTAGAACCGGTGGATGCATTAAGTATCCTTTTAGGGCATTAAAAGCCTCTTCGTGTTTTTCAGTCTATTTATATTCATCCCTTTCTCTTAATAGATTAGAGAAGGCTTTTGTCTTTCCTGCAACATTCCCTATGAACCTACGCAGGTAATTAACTCTTCCTAAAAAAGCTTGCAATTCTTTCTTATTCCTCGGCGCTGACAGGCTCTGAATGGCTTTTACTTTATTTTGATCAACCTCAATGCCACGGTGATGCACTAAGAAACCTAGGAAATGCCCTGCCCTGACTCCAAAGGCACACTTAAGAGGATTCAACTTCAGTTGGTGCATCCTCATTTTCAAAAAGGCACTTCTCAAATGTTCAACATGTAACTCTTCCTTCGTCGACTTGACCACTATGCCGTCGATGTAGACTTCTATTGTTTTTCCTAGATAGGCATCGAATATGGTGTTCATTGCTCGCTGATAGGTAGCCCCAGCATTTTTCAAACCGAAAGGCATTACTACCCATTCAAAAATGCCTAGTGGACACCTAAACGCAGTTTTGTGAACATCTTCTTCTGCGATGAAGATCTGGTTGTAACCCGAAAAGCCGTCCATAAAGGACATGACTTGATGGCCCGCAGTTTTGTCTATAAGGTCATCTGCGACAGGCATAGGATATTCATCCTTAGGGGTAGCACGATTCAAATCTCTGAAATCTACGCAAACTCTAATCTTTCCGCTTTCCTTTAATACATGAACAATGCTAGAGATCCATTCTGTATACCGTGAGGTCCTTATATATCCTGCCCGAAAGAGCTTTTTTACTTCTTCAAACACCAATTGCGTCACTTCTCTAAACATTCGTCTTGGAGCCTATTGCACTGGCTTAAAATCTTTCTTGATAGGCAAAGTGTGTTCTACCAGCCTACGGTCTAGCCCTGGCATTTCGGTATAATCCCAAGCGAAACAATATTTAAATTCCTCAAGTACATCCTTGATCGCATCAAAGACTCCTTTATTTATTGATGAACTAATGAAAAGATTCCTAGGAGAAGCCTCGCTTCCCAAATTAACACTGACTAAAGGGTCACATGGGATCATCAAAGATTCACGACCGTTGTTACCACTAAGGCAAGTGGACATGGGGTTATTACAAGCATCGGGCGCTCTAAGCCCTGTTAAACTTATTGCTAAAGACGATGTAGACTGGTCCCAGAAACGTCCTTCTTTATAGACTCGGAGTCGCTGGAGGACATCAGCGACCGCCGCATTCCTCTCTTCATTCTGGTCCATAAGTTCCTTCCTTCAGGAGTCTATCGGGCTCCAATTCCGCTCCGGCACTTTGTTGACCCCCTAACTAAAGCTTCTCTCTTGTCGCTTTTGTCACCGTCATTTCTGCTTTCCTCAGTGAGGTTCTCGCCTGAATTAACCTCTTGCAAGACCTCCTCTATGTCTTTGTCGGTGAACTCATCTCCCCAACCTGTCGGGATGATTGGGCCACTCTCAGGTTTGGGATGCGACGTCCCGTAGTCTACGATGTAGTCGAATTTTCCGGATGGCTGGCCTAGGGGTCCGACTATAGGATCGCCCAACTCGTATCGCTGATGCAGAGTAAGGTCCTTCAAGGTCTTGCTTGTCTCTGCATGCAAAATACCTCTATCACAACAGGAATAACCATCAGCCTTAATAATTTCAACCTCAGAATCAAGCCACAACATTAATTCGTTATGTAAAGTAGATGGTATAGCGGGGCTTTATGAAGCCAATCGCGACCAAGCAAGGCGTTGAAGGTAGGAACTATGTCTATGACGAAAAAGGCAGTTTCTTTTTCCTGTCGACCCACACCTAATTGTACTGAAAAGATTCCTAAGCATTCCGATTTCCTGCCATTGAATCCGCTTACGGCTACATCCGTTTTTACCAGGTCGCACGGCTTATATCCAAGCATTTTAAACCTGGACAACGGCAGTACGTTTATAGTGGCTCCATTGTCTACTAAGACGCGGTTCACCACAGTACCATCAAAGGTAGCAGTGATGTACAAGGAATGCATGTGTTGTTTCATACTATCCGATGGCTTCTTAAGCCAATGGAGTGGGAAACCCGACGGGTAAATTAAGGGACGAGGAAGAGGTGACTTACCTCTCGAGGCCTCTGTATCTTTCACCTTGGCGAAGTCTACAGGCAAAGTGATGGCATTACAACCCACGATCACCTCTTTGCTACCATTAGCATCACTCGGGATCTCACTCCGAAGAGGAGTATAATCGAAACTTGAGCCAGGCTCTTCCGAATGGTCCGTAGACTCGTTGCATTCGGCTTCCACATTTGGTTTCTTTACATGGAGTTGGGCATGCGGAGCGACCAACGTCGGGGCAGGTCTAGGCCTTTTGGCGACGTGACTTAGACGTCTGTCTCTCCTTTTCCGGGTCTATGGTGGTAAAGTTGTTTTACCCACAACTTTCTGCCAATATTTCGAAGGATTAGTCACCTTCACCATTCTTGATTTCTTAGAATCAATGGTGGTCTGACATACCTCAACGAACGGATCATATCCCACAACTATTTCTGACGGTTCCTGTTTCATTTCCGAATTATGTAAGGGGTTCCAGTACCTGTAGTCGCAGGGTAAGCTGGCTGGACCACGATCTCTCCATTCGCCGATAGGTCTACGAGCTTGAGAAAATAGCTCACACAGCATGCCGTACAAAGTTGCGTAATCAAAATCCCGTTTCGTCCGATCAGTTTGCACTTCTGGCACAACAACCTCTCGTCCAAGAACTGAGCGATCGGCGGTCCCATTTGGATTGCTTGGGCGTCAACTTTATGCGAGCCATACCTTGGCTTGACTCTTTTCATCTGTGCTTCATCGCCTCGCTGCGCTCTGTCAGTCGCACCTGCTAGAGGGTGCGATTCATGGGTGCGACCATCATTTTCCTGCTTAGCTTTGTGCTGGATCAGCGGATTGTCGAACTCCAAGTGCCGCCTGGAGCGCTCCACCGCATGAGAGTGGTGTTTGGGCGCCCTTCCTCTACCATGGGGACCACCTCTGCCTCCTCGAATCGCTGCCATGCGTTCCAGACTCGGAGGGCTTTTGAACCCTCTTTGCAGATTATTGGGGGCAACCCGTGTTCCCGGGGAACATATTCCCATTGCCACCTCCTCAAGTGGGGTCAGATCATACCAGGCGTTGCCCTGATTAGCTTGCAGATACTTCCGAAAGGTGTTACACCTATCAATAGTGTGCGTGTCATCCATGTGCCAACAGCAGAGGTTACTGGCAATTGCCTTGGCTGGGCAGGTAATTACCCCTTTATCAGCCAGTCTAAGGAACAGGCATTCGCCACCACAGTCTCTCCAGATGCTTTTGTGTCCTGGAGAGAGAAACCATTGTCAGCTTCTATGAGATTTATGTCTACATCAGAAATGTCAAACATATGAATAGCGATTTCATCATCAAACGGTTTCTCGTCAACCATAGTGACTTCGTCGACTTCAGGAAAACATAACTCTTTTGCCTCTATGAGGTTTTGAATAATGTTCCTAAAGGAAAAGCAATCCTTGGTCGTGTGTGTAAACGACCCATGTCACTTGCAAAAATTCCTAGATTTTTCTCTATCTGTCTGGGGGGTCCTATGGCCTGGTTTCAACTTAATTCGTTTTCGCTGGAAAAGCCAGTCGAAAATCGCATCCGCCTTGTCTACGTCAAAAGAGAATTTCCTTTCCTCCCCTGTTTTCTGGGATGCTTTCGCTTTGGAATTCCTCCGTGTTAATGGCTCACAAACGGTGGCCTCCCCTTTTATGAACTCAGCCATGTCTACCTCAACAGTCTCTAGCTGATAGGTGCGCGTAGACTGGGCTTCTTCCAACAATAATTGATGGTACTCAGTCGCCCTCCTGGCGAGATCATAAAGGTCAGTGAACCTCTCCCCCTGTAATTTCTTTTTAAAAGGGATAGATAAGGCATTTAATGCTACCATGAGTTGATCTCTTTCCGGGATTGCTGGTCTACAGCGAAGTAGTGCTTTCCGCAAGCACATCAGAAACTGCCCTGGATGTTCACCGGCGACTTGCTTCAAGCGCATCACCTCAAAGATCGACAAGGGCGAGTCCAAGCGGGCAAATGCCTTCATAAAGCTACATTGCATTTCTGTCCATGTTGCCACCGATCCAGGGGGTAGACTAGCGTACCATGTAAAGGCATCTCCCGTGAGAGAATTCAGAAACAACTTTAGTTTCCAAAAATCATTAGCTGCAGCTTCCCCGAGTTGATGGGTGAATCGCGTTATATGCTCCAGAGGGGTCATCTCATCCTCTCTTGAGAAGCGGGTGAAATCAGGCACTCTATACCCTCTGGGCAATGGGAAATCCCTGTCAACATATGCCGGATAAGGACTCCTGTAGAAGTTGGGATCATCTTGTCTCAAGACTCCAGGTACCATCTGTTCTAGCACTTGGGCTATCGTTTCCCTTAAATTAAATGGGGGTGGACGGCCAACCGGCTCTCGTACAGGGTCTTGACCCCATCTTTCTCCTACGTAAGGCGCTCTTTCAACGCCCTTTGCTGGCAGCGAGTCTACAGGGGCTTTAGTATAAAAACTTTCTACCCGGGATGGACCCCTTGCGCTTGGCAAGTCCCCTGGCGGAATTTCATCTTTGGGGGCTTTTCCAGGTCGACGAGCGGGGACAGAAGGTGCATATCTGTTTGTCTCACCTTGAGCCTCGCCATACTCGTCTTCTGGATTTATCGCGTACATGGCATTTTGCCTCCATTCCGTGGGCGATCGAGAAGAGGCTGGCCTAGAAGGGGATGTCCTGTCCCTCAATTCTGTAGGGTATTGGTTATCACCATTCCAAGGATCATCATTTTGGAACGAGACACTCCTTTTCTCGGTGCGCCGCGCATCTCCCATAAAGGAGAATTCCCTGTCTACGGGGTTATTCGCTCCTACGACAGCACTGGGCCAATTCAAGGCACTGATTTGCTCTAGAATCCGAGTCATGTTGTTTTCCAGTCCAGATATCCGTCTGTCGACCAAATTCTTCATATCGTTAAATTCCTTATGGAACTCGAGCCTCGACATGAATTCGGAAGGCGCGTGTCCCACAAACTCGGTCTGTGTTTCGTTCAACTGACCACTTAGGGCCATATTTTCGGTGACCGCATCCCCTGTTTGAAAAGTACCATCTCCATCTAATGGAGGTGGGGGATCGCGGTTCGCACCACTTCTAGTATTTTTTGCCATCTGCAAATATGAGGTATTTTACTCGTCTCCCACTGTGGTCGCCAAAGACGTGTTCGCGTAAGAAACTGACCACGTCGGAAATATTTGGCAATTGGACTCACAGGAAATTGTATGTGGTCGCCAGAAAGATGAATTTCAATGATAAATAATACGGTTGTTACAAGTTCAAAGTTTTAAAAGAAGAAACGAATGCTTACAGCCATAAAAATGAAGGAAAAACGGTGGTATGGATGACGGAGGCGATGTAAACTCGCTGCTGGAGGTGCGACTGGAGCTGACATCGCTGCTAACGCTGTAAACTCGTTGTCGCGAAACGTAGACCTGGTGCTGACGTCACTGCTGACGCTGTAGACTCGGTACAGTGCGCTGTAGACTTGCGCCCCGTGAAGTAGAGTCTAGCGGATGTCGGATGTGGATGCTAAGGCCTCGGATGAACACCTTGGTGTCGGAGATGCAGGCGGAGGATGACCGCCGAAACTACGGTTGCTCGTCCCGACGGTGGAGGCGATGGTGGAAGTTGGGTGTCGAGACTACGGCTGCTCGCCTCGACGATGTGAGTGCTGGCGGAAGGTTGATCAACGGAGCTACGGTTGCTCACTCCGCTGTTGGAAGGATGACCCAATAAACCCAGGCCGATGTAGCTACTAAACTAAGGGTAACGAGCAATGCAAAGCTTGTGTTTGGCTGATTGATCGTGAGAATTTTCTAAGTAGAATCTACTCTCCCTTTTATACTAAATTCCGTAAGTCTTTGCACGCTCCACACGTCCTCGAAAAATCCCTTAAATCGTGGCTTGATCTTAACCTCTCTCCAGGGATATCGGAGTTTGTTTTTCTCAGAGATTCTTCTAACCTCTACTTAATGAGGTCGTGCGTGGGACGTGTTCAGATGAGTTGTAGACTTAGCTCACACTCGTATTTCTAAAAGGGGTCGTAGACTTAGGCTGTTGCGGACTGGGGATTCGGCACAGTCGACGGGCTATAGACTTAGCTAAGGCCCTTATTCCAATATGGGCTGTAGACTTAACACAGGCCCAGAATATCCTATTATGTCAACACCCCCCTTCCCCTCGCCCCCTTTTTCGTGTTCCTATAAAATACAACATTATCCCATAACTCTCTCTTTCGGGGAGAGATCAAACTCCCTGTTTATTAGGGTTTGTTCCGTGAACTACATAGATTGTCGCAGCAACCGTACATGGAGTGGAGCCATGTCAATTAATTCGTGATAGTTTGGAGTAGCTGCGCAGGCAACTTGTTACATGTTCATCATGAATAAAGGGAGGGGGTGGAGAAGTACAATCGGATGTGGTCCATGGTTTCTTCCGATTTTCCATGATGGAGTGTGTTGTAAGCAAATTCCTTTTGTCATAATTTCAACTCATAAAAAACAAAATCATTAGGGGGGGGGGGGTGATATGTATATAAAAAAAATTCAACCAAATTGACAATAAATGATTTTCTTTGAGAGAGTGCCCAAATCCCACCCAATATCATCATCACTTTCACTTTCATCCCATCCTGGGAAAAAGCTTGGTCTCATTTTTATTTCTTGGCTAGCTGAGGGAGGAGGGCCGACCAATAATCATTGCGCGGCGTTCCTCTATTTTACCTAATTATTCGAATTAAATCCTTGCTGATTTGTATTAGTCGCAACCGTGCTTTCTTCCCCCCCCCCCCCCCCAACAAAACCATGGTCCCCTTTTGAAAGTTACTCATGATTTGATGGTTGGGTGGGCGGCCCCCTTTCGGGACCCCGGTTGGATAATTCTCTTTAGGGATTTTGTTGGACCGGGCCTTCGATAAGTACTTAACTGCCCACTTCCAGGCCTAATCATATAAGGTTGGACTGGACCTGTCTGTTCGTCAACTCCACCGATCCATGCCACTAAACCCTCGAACCATCAGTCGACACTTGATGGGGGCGTCAACCAGTTTTGTCGAATAATTACTACATTCGTAGCCGGCACCTGGGAAGGGAGTCGGATGCTTGGGCTTTTGTTGGGCCTGATAATTTCATGTTCGGCCCATTACTAGGCCCAAAAGGGTAAGGCCTCGGCTCGCATAGAGGAATCGCCATTGTCGGGATCTTGAATTGGTGGTTGGTGGGTTGCAAAGTAGATTTTGTTGTCTATCAACGCCTACGCTTCAAGGGAATCAGAGAGTCCATTTCTTTCATCGCAGGCGAGGAGAGATTGGAGAATTTTACAGGAGTGTGGGAATTAATTAATAATAAAACATTTTCCTATGTCTCATGGTGAGATTGTTCTCGGGATGAGGATGTCGCCGATGTTGTTGTGCCAGGGATCGGCCAAGTGGGTGGCCAAGTTCTCCAGGGGTCCCGTCCCTGGGTAAGCCGACTGCTGCACGCAGAACCCGACGAAAGCCAACAACGCCAACCGACCTATACGTGACACCCCAGAGAATTCACACATCGGAGCCTCATATGAAGCCGTGTTAATCAGGAAGGTTATGCAACAAGGTAACATGTTGAAGAAGCGTACCATTCTTGATCTCCTTGACCTTGTACTCCTGGAATTTGACAGGGTCCTTGGAGAAGCCCAGGGGGTCGAAGGCGCCGCCGGGATACTTCTTCTTCTCAGTATCTTTTTCCATGCTACGCTGGTGCTCGACGAACGCAACCGCCAAAAACTCGATCACGAGGATGGTGGGGAGTGTACCCCAGGGGACAGGGTTGCCCAGGTAGGTGGCCTGACCGCCGGGCTTGGCAGCCCATTCCTGGGCCTGCACCCAGTTCCCTAACCCCAGCGCTTCTGGGACCAAAATCCCTGGCTACGACAAACAACAACATACAACTGAATCCAAATCGAAACTGGAATCGGGTCAGGGAGTGGTTGAAGTGAACAGGGGAAAGGAAAGCTTACGACGGCGAGCATGGCCCAGCGGCAGTGGATGAGCTCGGACTCCTTGAACCTCTCGAGGTTCTCCGGGACAGAACCCAGGCCGAGGGGGTCAAATCCGAAGTCGCTGTGATCCCGCCAAGAAGGCATCGAAACCATTTATGTACAACCGCAATTTAAATCACGTAACAAGTAGGAGGAAAGCAACGGCAGGCGGAGAGGGACTCACCCAGGGGCGGAGCCATCGAGGTAAGGGGGACGGGGCTGGCCGGGCATCCACTCGGCGGACATGGTGAGCCTAGATGAGGCATTGACGGAGGGGAGGGGGAGGGAGGAAGCGAACTTGGACTTGGAGGAGGAGAGGAGGAAAGGGAAGGCGGCGGTGGAGATGCCGCAGCTCATCAAGGAGTTGGCGGCCATTGCTTAGGAATTTTACGAGATGCTTTTGGCACAGAACTTAGCAGGGAGGCGTTTGGTTTTGGAAGATGAAAGGGAAGCTATAAGGGGAAATCTGGGGGGTGTGGGAGAAATGGGTTGGATGGGGTATCTGAAGCTGTATTATTATTGGCTGATGATCCACGAAGGGATCATTTGATTGGTCCACGTGGATTCTGGTATTGGTCGTAGATTTTATTGTATATCCTTCCTATGGCGGTTGTTTGTTTTGTCGTCCTCCTCTCTGTCCACTCCCGCCCATGATATATCTTGGTACGTGTGTTCCACGTTGATTCATATTGTATTTTCGGAGGAATCGAAAAATTTGAAACGCGTCATTTCTAACAAAAATTTCACGAGCAATGTTATAAACTCGTTACTGCGCAATTACCAGGCGACAGGCGACAACAGGTCGATAAAGCGACAAACGACAGTTAGACTGGGCGAGCGAGGAAACTCTACGACGAATGCCATTGGGCAACACGGTCGATCAGTCGACTGTTAAGGAAGGCTCCAAAATCCGGAAGGTGATTGTGGCCAAGTCTGCTCATATGAAAAGGAGATATTCCAAGGAGACTGGCGACAAAGGAAGCGTAATATATGTGCAATATTACATTATCATATATACGTAGGTCTAGCTTAGTATAAATAGTTGTTCTTAGGCATTGTAAAGACACCTCTCTACACAGACAGACATATATTGTCATATTTTAACATATTCCAGCATTCAAGTTCTATTTGTGCTTCTGCGTTCTTGCTCACTCCCAAAGGTATCGTCGATAGCATCCGTAAGTATTTCCGCTTAAGGCTGCCCATCCGCTGTTTTCTCCCTTATTTTCTTTCATTTCATACGGCGATCACACATTTCAACGAATCCTCCGGGCACCAGTTGCTCGTAGTGCCATAGATTTCCGACGTGTTTGGATCCGGCTTGTCCGCGGTCACTTCCGGAGTGAACACCACCTTACCTCCACATTCACATCTCCAACTCTACTCAAGTACCCACCGCAACTCCTCTCAAGCACGATCACCTCAACTCCGCCATCTCCATCTACTCTGGCGGCTCTGCTTCACCTCCAGTCGTCTTCGTCGCCTGCCGCCAATTCAGGAGTTGTTCTTGGCTTGACGAGGTCGCCGTGGGGTTATAATGCATGCAATGGATTCTCTTTGATTTGGGGACTCTTCTCCCTCAACTGGAGCTTTTATCCTCCCCACGCCATCTTCGTTTAGATCTAGGTCTTGTCGAGTTTTAGCTAGGTGCAACACATAGTGATTTCTAAAAAACTATTCTAAATTAGTTCAAAGATTTGTATAATATGTATAAATCGAAAAATAAAATATGTTCAACAATTTGTGCTTTGTTGTTTTAAAATGTTTACGAATGTTTTGATACGATGGTCTTTGAAAATCTCAAACACGACTCTTCTAATAATATCCATGCACATGATACATGAACACTTTAAATTTTAATAGTCTAAATTTGATTTCAATTTATAACAGTGATAATAATATATTAATGTCATATTTATCCGTTTGTGTTGTGTTTACTAGTTTATCATATGTATTTATTCGTGATACTTATTTTATCCATAACTTAGATATATTCGACAAACTTAAATCCAATATTAGGATTTAGTGTATATTTACAAAATATATTTATAATCCAACAAATTCTAATTTTAAAATTAAAAAATTTATACCTATAAGCACTATATACGAAAGCAGTGTATATTTATTCATGCATTAATTAAGGTAACTATTTAGAAATAGGTTTTAGACACCCAATGTAATATAATAATGGTCATAAAACAAGATCACATTTAACTGATTATTGTGTAATTCAATATCTTCATCTCACAAGATGAATTCAAATCATTATGCGTAATCGTTTTACTTGATTTTTAAGATATAATATATTTTAACTTGAATAAACATTCACTAACATGTATTTAAAATCAATAATATCTCAATCAAAAAATTAGGACAACAACTCTCTAATATACGAGAGTCATGAGTATTATATTGACTCAACACTGTCGTCTTTATACTTTGTTAGACACATAATTCTCATATCAAATTAAAATTTTACGGTTATCAAACTGCATAACTTCACGTATGGAATAAATGAAGTTATCAAGTTTCATTTAAATATAAATTCGATCAAAAAAACTTGACAAATAATCAATAAATAAGGTTTTATAAAAAATTAATTATGAATGAAAAAGTAATTAATAAATGATAAAAGCTATTAGTGTCTTGATATGGACATACACTAATAAGTCTGCTCCTTTAGATCTGTCTCTATCCATTGTCGCTTCATTTGTAATGTTATTCTACTTAGGATTAATCTCTTAGGATTTTTTTTAATATTTTTCCTGTAATTTTCTTTATACCAGTCTTTAGTAGATGTAGAGAATATCTTTTTTATTAGATTGAAAATCGTTAGAACATTCTTTTTTTATATAATTAATCACTTATTTAAGTAATGATTTTATTTTAAATAATATAAATCTAAGTAGCGCCTTTATAAGTATAATCCACGAATTCTAAAACTCAACAATTGTATTTCACGCAAAGTATTTAAAACTAACGGTAGTCCTAGATGTACATGGAACGAATTATGTTGGTTGACTTCGGAAGATAATATCATCTCAATTACAATAAAAACTCCACTTCAATTCCGCCGGATCAAACTGTTTCCTCCTCCCGCGACGACAACCAGAGTCCGCCTCTCGCCGACATTTCTCCCATCGGATCTCAACCCCGCCATGAGTTCCCTCTCCGGCGTAACTCCCCACTCCCTCCCTACGCACTCTTTTCTCCTGAATTCTTCTTGATCGATTGTCAACTTGAGGCTTCTCGTTGAATGAACCGCCGGTTCTTGTCGCGCAGGGAACGAGTTTGGCTGGAGGGTACTCGAGGCTTTGCAAGGGATTGGCGGTGTTCTTGGTCGCCGGTCACCTCCTCGTCCAGATCTTGCCCGTTTCCCTCTCGTACCTCGCTCTCATTCCCGCAAGGTCAGTGTCTTGTGTGGTGTCGTGAATTGTGAGGGTTTTGTTGGGTGTGGACGTGTTGATCGCGCAGGTCAGGGAATCGGGCGAGGTTAGTGCTTGATTTCGAGAGGATTTTGTGAATTCAGGCGGACGAGATTCTTTGAGATCTGCATTTTAGTGTGTTGGAGGGATCGGAATCCGATGAATGTGATTTGCTGAACATGTTTCCTTACTTCACAGGACGATTCCTTTTGCTTGGAATCTCATCACAGCCGGTTACATTGAACAAACCATATATGGGGTATTCGGCACTTGCCTTTTTTGTTTGAGGCTTCTAATTTTTAGAGGATGAATCTTGGATTGACGGGAGTTATGCCAACTCTTCTCTCTATTGCCAATCCTGCCAGGTTGTTATAAGCACGGTCGGTCTCCTCCTCATGGGAAAGATGCTCGAGCCTGTTTGGAGTTCTAGGGAATTCCTGAAGTTCATCTTCATCGTCAATTTTTTAACTTCACTATGGGTTTTCGTTACTGCCATCATTTTGTATTATGCCACAACTAAGGAAAGCTACCTGTGAGCACCCTCATATGATGCCTTTTTTGAAAGAAGTTGATCTCGCTGCCTTTTCTCTCTCTCTCTCTCTCTCTCTCTCGGTTGCTCAGCCTACTCAGGTAGAGTATTTTGTTTCTCGACTGACAAACAGGTATATGCCACTTTCTGGATTCCATGGCGTCCTCGCTGGTTTCCTTGTTGGTGTCAAGCAGATATTTTCAGATCAGGAGCTTCCTTTCTTGAAGCTTAAGGCAAAGGTAATACGTGCCGCGTTTTGCTGGATATCGGCCACCATTGATTGATATTCTCTTCACATCTCTTTTGCCTTTGTGATTCGTTGCAGTGGTTGCCCTCAATACTTCTCCTGTTGGCTGGCATAAGCAGTTTCTTCACTGCTGAGCCTGCGACTTATCTACCGACTCTGTGCTTTGGGACATATATGGGCTGGATTTATCTCAGATATTGGCAGAAAAAGCCAGAAATTAAATTCAAGGGGGATCCAAGCAATGACTTTTCCTTCTCTTCATTTTTCCCCGAGTTCCTGAGGTACAGTCATGGGTAGTGACTTGGGTTGTAACGACTGAGTGAGGCTACTGGTTATGAAAATAATGCTTAGATCATCTCCAATAGCGCGTTTCTTCTATTACAGGCCTATTATAGATCCTATTGCAACTATATTTGGGCGACTGCTCTGTGGAAAGCATGAGATTCAGCCGGAGTCTGACGATCACGATATGAGTAGCAACCCTTTGCCTGGCTCTGACCCTATCGAGGCATCCAGAAGAAGGTGAGATTCTTCTGCAATTGATTATCGAGTGAGAAACAATAGATCAATAGTACTTCTAATTCAAGTTGGCCTAGCCTTGAAGGTGTTAAGGGAGTTGTACGAATACTATCACCCTGCACCATTGTCTCTAGTTTTGTCCGAATAGTTGCACTGTGACTGAAGAAACTACACTTTTATGCGACATCTATTTTTTCTCATTATATTTTTTGGCTGGAACTCAATTTCAGAGAAAGAGGCGCACGGGCATTAGAGGAAAGGCTCGCAGCCGAGAGGTTAGCTGCTGTTGGCACTTCGCAAGAGCCAAGAAAGGATGCCAATGAGAACGTGTGATGATCAGCTGGCCTGCCCTTTCCTGATCATAAAACATACAAAGAGAAGTAAGTTTTCTGTGATGAGGACGTTCAAAAGAGTTGTTGGGGGAATGACGTCGCAGTTTTCTGTGAGTTGATCACTGGAGGAGTTTCTGTGTCCCCTGTTTTTTGCCAATATCGATTTTCTTAAACAAAAGGTACAATTTCTAGCCTAGTGTATGAGTTGTCCTTTTATTTGGCGTGCGCCTGTTCAAGTTCTTTCCTGTAGAAAACTTTCTTACTCTTGATCCCACTAGTTAGGGCCCATCCCTTTGATCTTTACCTAAATTGTACTGATCTCCTTGGCTAATCGATTTTAGGCAACGCTATTATTGTTATTGCTATTGCTACTGTTATAGATACCATAGATACAGCTTTTACTTGCTGATTTAGAAGAGGATACAAACCCTAGTGAAATCCTAACTTATTGCATGAACTCTCGCAACTGAGCCAAAAAAACGAAACAGAAAAGAGTGAAACTTTCACAAATTTAATGTTTCTTTGACCCGTTCTATCTCTCCCTCTTCCTCATTTCGGTTCTGCAGAGTCCGATAGACTTATTTCTCTGTCATAAGCTGTTCCGAGTGGACTTGGAGCATACGGGAAGTGTTCTGTACCAGGTTGATTAGTTGGCTTGTCTTTGTCTTATGTCTTTGTCTTATGTCTCGTGATTAGGGATTAGCACTCGGATCGGACTCGGGTTTTTGAGAAATTCCAAACTTTCGAAATTTTGTTCTTTAAGTTCAAGTCTAAGTCCGATTTATCTAAATTATGAATTTCCGAGTCCGAAAATAGTTGTACTTAGAATTCCGGACATCCAAATTTAAAAAGACGAACATACAAATGAAGACTCGGGAGCAACCAATTAAGACCCACATTAGATCTACCCAGAAAAACACAGATGTAGGGGCAAAACCCTGGGAGGGGATGGTCGGAACGTTGGTGGTAGGAACTCCTCAGGCCGATGGCTGGCTGCAGTAACTCCTATGGGAAGAAGAGGTGGAATTGCGGGATCCCTTTCTTACTCGATTCGGGACCTACAAATTTAAAAACAGAAAACAAAAAACGTGACAGCATGGGAAAGGGGTGGCATGTATCTGGATTGGATGTACCATGGGCTTGTCTTTTTATGATTATGGGCTGTCTTTTTATAATTTTTCAGATATATAGATTATTCAATTTTTTTTTTCTTTAAAATTCGAATTCGAGTATGATTTCGAAATCTGAAACTTGGATAAGTCCGAATCTGAATACGAAAATGAAAATATAAAAGCCTGTATCAGAAAACAAAATTGGACTTCGAATTTCAGATATTTTGCTCACCTCTACTCATGACGATCGTTGTGTGTATGCCACATTCTTCATGTTCGGCTCCTCAATGCAGGCTCTGTTCGCTGCTCTCATGAATATCATGCAGAAGGGCTGGAGTGGTGTCCGTTCAGTGGAGTGTCTACTGTGTTTCTTCGTTGTGTGGTGCCACTGCTTTAGTGCCGTGGGGACATGTTCATTGAAGATGGCGAGTTTCATTGGCGATCCCATCTGCCTAAACAAAACATAAGCAAATAAAAATTCGGGATTCGCAAGGAATCACAAAGATGCCGGGATTATCCCTCGTGCCGCTCATTCTTACCTGGGTCACTAGAGCGTACAGTGGTAATGTCACGTAACTGCATAGAACCTAAGTAGCGAGCCTGCAAGGACCAACGAAACATCTGGTCGGGGGCTTTGGACATGTACTAACAAACAACATATCGAAGTCATCGAATATCCTACCCCATTAAAACGCATGCTCATGGAAGCAACTTATCAACCCAAACGAAAATACTTGTAAGGGGAAAATGCAAACAAAAAGTATGTTTGTTATTGCTGACAACTTTTTTAGAATAGTTAAACTTTTCGTAAAATCATCACGTATATTAGGGTTGAATATTTGAGTGAAATTTATATATTTATGGTGCAAAATGCTTTCTTCTTACTTGATTTGAGATTATTACGCATCTATCTATTTATAGGGAGTATTAGGATAATCTGGACACAACTACAGAAGTATACACTTAACCAGAATATATGAAATTATTTAATGCATTAATTTTAAAGATTTTTTATACATCCATCTTCAAGGAGGGTTATGACCTTTGGAGATTACAAATTCCCATCTTCAATAATAAATCTCCAAAAAAATTAGGTAAGAGGTCAGAAATTTGCATAAGAAAACCTGACCAATGGACAAATATTGCATCAGGCCAAGGAGAAGCCAACCCGACCATTCTCATTGACATATTTGAAGCATAATCCGGAATGGAATGAAAGAGAGGAATGATCATTTCAATGGAATGCATTTCATTTCATTCCAAGTATTCCTTGATCTGGTTAATCTTAATTCTTGCGGAATGTAATTATCATTTCATTCCATTATTTCCATAGTTTCGAAAACTAATCACAACATAAGCTCCTCGAACAAATCTAATTACTCCAAGCTAGCAGCTCTCAGTGTGTGTGTGTGTGGGGGGGGGGGTAGACCGACTGGAAAAGAGAAGGGAGAAAGAAAGGATTTTTGTGCTTTCGGTTTTTGGCCTTACGACCGGGAATGCCTTAAACCTCAGCAGGAATATATGCATATATTGGGCAGTGCATTGTCCTATAGGGGTACCTGAGATGGAACTCCACCGGCAGTAAGCTCGGGGAGGAAGGTGGGGGTGTTCATGTAGGGTTATATTCAAGGAGCAGCAGAAGTGAGTCCTTCAATCACTTGGGGGTGTCAGTTGAAGTTTTGAGTCCCTTTTACCACGTTGAGGTTTGTGTCCCAGTTGGAGGCTTTTCTCCCAAGTGCATTTCGAATATTATCAGTTCACAGGTCGATAGAAGTATTATCCCGACGGAAGCACATCGGAAACACGGACATTTGAGCAGTCATTAAGGATTCAATATTGCGTCTTGTTAACACTCATCGCTTGCTTAACGTGGAATGACCCCAGTGTTATAATGTGTACAAAAAAAAAAAAGCAAAGGCTAGAGACAAAGAAAGCGGCTAAATCTTAAAGCAAGAAAAAGCTAAGATGAGATGATGATGACGAGGATGACAAGGACGACTTTGGATCTTGATGTTTGGGGAAGAAAGTTAAGGATATGCTGGGATGGGATCAGTAGAGCCTTTCCTTGCAGTCATGCAGCCGTCTCCACCTGTTCATTTTAGGAATTTGGATGGTTTCAGTAATCAGTTAAAAGTATCCGACAGTTTTGAAGGATGCAAGAGGATGGGGATGGAATGGGATTTGTTGGGGTTGAGACTTACCAGTAGTAGTCCCATCTGGGCTTGATCTTTCTCATCCTGTTCTCACCATAAGGGTACTCCGTCTCGGCCCTCTTCGTGTTCCGGAAGGCGCAGCACCCGATCAAGTATATGCATATCAGGAGCACCAGCAGCAGGATGCTGAGCACTGCCAGCTTGTGCCAGCTCCTCCGGAAGCTCTCCAGCGCCCCTGCCATCAGGAATCACAGTCGTAGCAGAGCATTGATGGTGCGTTGTTCCATCTTATGCAGTCTGGGTCCGGAACCACCATTGTCCGTGTTGTAAGTGCACGACGTCAGCGGCTTGCAGCATCCGGACTGGACAGGGGACATCGTCCTCTCGTAGTAGTCAAGAGGGGTCAAGTTGCCCATCTTCTCGCAGGCCTTCGAACCAATGATGCAGTTCCAGATGGAGTTCCAGTAGTTTGGATCCGTGCCCCTACTCCTGAGCCAGGGAGAGTAGCTCTCGAGCTTGTACTCCCAGTAGTTCCGACCTGGAACCAGTGTCCCGCCACCCTGGCCTGTCACGGCAAATCCAAAGATGGTGAATCCCGCCAGGGCCGCGATGAGGTACATCATGACGAGGAGGTACACCCAGAGGGCCCACGCGACATTGAAGCATTCCCCGATGAATCCGGCCAGGGATATCACAAGTACTATAAACCCCACGACAAGGAGGGGAGTCTGGAGGAAGTTCTCGCAGATGGTGCTGCTCATCGAGAGCCATAGCCCTGCACCTATGATGGGTATGGACGCGAGGAGGGTGATCAGGTTGAGGGAACCGATCGTAGTGTTGCTGAATCTGTAGATGGCCATTATTTCTCTCCTCTCCCCTTTCCCACTCTATGAAGACGATGAACACAAGGAAAAAGAACTTCTCAAGGGCTCTGTTCTTCTCTTTTTTTGCTTTATGGCATTAGGCGGTAATAAGAAGGAATAAGTCGACAGTTTAGGAAGGCTGGAAAACTTTGGTTCCAAGACGAAACAGCCAAGGCGAAGCCAAGTATTATGAAGAGTTTCAACGGGTTTTGCTTTTGCCTTTTTGTTTTGGTGGGGGTGCGATGGGCCCTTTTAGGCTTCATTTAGGGGGCATTGGGATCGGAATCAAACACTTTCCAAGTAGGGATTTGTGCTTGAGGCAACCACCACCACCACCTCACCTGAAACTAATAGAGCACACGCACAGGCTTATACATAATCCACCTTAGGGATGCTGTTCCTTCACATCGTGGGGGCTTCTGAGGAACTTTGTCATTTCTAACATCATCGGCAAATGTTTATTGTCATGGCAGTATGATCTTAAAGACAGTTTCGTTAAAAGGTTGGAGAAGATACAACAAAGACTGGCAGATTGCTCACCAAAACAATGCAGTGTTTCTCAAGCTTTGACCATGCGCCAGACACAAATCTGTACTTTGCTGGCAATTAAATTATACAGACATAAACACCTCTCACACCGTTCTACATAATAAGAAACAAATAGTATATATCTTTGACAATCTCATACTTAATTCTTGAAAAGCCGCACATACAGTCTGAGAGGCTTGTATTGAATCCCAGAGGCAAAATTCAAATCACAATTTTCACCAGAATTACCTTGTGTAGCAGAATGATGCATTTGAATTGAAACAAAGGGGCGGTGGTTGGGTTTTCCCCCGGGGAGTTAACAGAATGCATCGGCTGATGCAGGCGGTCCTGCCATCTGAAGGCTCGCATGACCCCATTCTGCATCACTGCCGCAATGGATGGTCTTCACTTTAACCGCCTCAAATGGACTTGACCCACCTATGGTATTATCCACCACGCCCATTCTTTTCGTCGCTGCAACCTTCATCCTGTAAAGTTCTGCCCTTGAGCCTATTACCTGACCCAGAATTGACGCAGCGATGGTGAAAGCCATTGCTGACTTTGGCATCAAAACTGACTTCCTAAGGATGGCTATGAATGGCACAGCCGCATGGACAGCAGCAAACCAGGAAGGGGAGAACTTTTTCGTGTGCTCCCGCCATATCCCCAGTGGAACATTTACCGCCATGCCTAGTAGCCCAATTGCAAGGATTTTTGCAGGCAAAGGTTGAGGGCGGAGGTTCTTCGCAAAAGCAGTCCGAGCTATGGCTGCTCTAGCTGCAACAATTGCCGGGGGACATCTATACTGGATGCCAGGAGGAGGCTGTAGAACCTTTGCTACGAGAGGTAGCACACCGCTCACGGCACGGTAAGATTTAGCAATCGGACAGTTCCCCGTTTTAAGCCACTGATCCCCCATTGCCTCATGCTGTGTGCTCTTTCCCTGGAAAACAGAGTAGCCCATCCATGTGGTCAGGCATAGACATGAGAAGAAAAATCCAGCAAAATAAAAAATCTAAAATTGCTGTAATATCTAAGGAAGTGTCAAAATTGATTATTGCCAAGGAGACTTCATTCCACCCCCTTCTAAACTATCTTTCCATTTAGGATACAAAATTAGTTCGTGCCACAAAATGGGACATTGTATCCACATTATACAAAGGCATCATGTACCTGTGAAGACGAGTCTTTCTTCGAAGATTCAGATTTCCTTTGTTGTTTCTTCCACTTCTCATTAAAAAAATCAAAGCCAAAGGGACCAGAAAACCCAGATAGACTAATCGTCGCAGCCTTTGCAGCCAACGGGTTGAACTGGGGCGGAGCTGGCTCCAGCTCAAGTTTCTCGATGGGTGCGAATGACCTTTCTGAAAGCGGCACTACTCCATCGCGTCCATGGAAGAGACGGAATGCCATCTCAAAATTAGGCCCATCTTCGAAAATTGGACCTTTGGCACCACGTACCTGGCAAGAACAACAGATCTATTAAAACGAGCAAATATTTTCATAAAAATTCTCGTATCCATCAATCAAGATGATGTAGATCTGTAGGAGGATACAAACAAAATTCAAAGCTCGGTAAATCTAACGTACAGGCATGGCGAAAGGAACGGCTGAGGCAAAAGAGAAATTGGTAGGCTCATTGATGTTCCTGAGAAAGGGGCACTTGAGGATGTCTATCTGAGAAGGTAACGAATCCGTGCTCCTCAGAAAGAACTCCATTTCCCTTATCTACCTGGAAGACAATCATTAACTACATTAAATGAGAATGGGGGTACAATTTCTTACTAATAGTACCTGGATCTCCACACTCCAACAAAACGAACAAAACCCAATGGCCAGGATAAGAAGAATTCCGAATCATCATTAGCAATTCCTAGGTAAGACTCCTAACACGAGTAGGGGAAAGATCCGGCCATCATAACCCAGTCAATGAACCTCAAAACCTTCCATAAACTCCACCATGATTCCCACAATGAGCATCCTTCGGATACAAAGCACGATCCACAATCACGACAACCATAATAGCAAACGGAACCTGATTTCTACAACCTTCACCCGAAAACACTCGTATCCAACTCAGAACTAATAACATCTACCGCCGAGGCATTAGCTCGGATCACATTGGGACAACGCGTTGACCAATTCGTAGCACCCGGGATCGAGACCTCCGCCGATCCCCCGAAACGAAAACATATCATCCTACCCAAAAACCCAGATAAAAGACGCGCGCACCCACAAAATCTAAACCAGGCCGAACCCAGAAACCACAAAAAAAAAAACCCGGACCTATTGGCATGAACCGAAAAGATCGAAAATTGACGACTGGGTATCAAAGATTACCTCGAAGGGATCAAAACGGTAGGGAAAAGGAGACGACTTTGGGGAAGGGAAGGGGAGAATAAGGGAGGGTTAGGTGAAGGAATCGGGAGGGAGGCTCTCTGTTTTAGCTTGTTTGGTTCGTGGGGGATCGATAAGTTGGAGGACGACGTCGTTTTAAGTTGATTTTTTTAATGTGTTGTGGTCACCACGCGTTCGCCCATCATCCCTTACGCCTAGCCCTTTCTCCCGCGTTTGGACTTTTCTTGCCAAGAGAGGATTAGGTTTTGCCTTTTAGTGAGTAATTGTCAAACTTTGATTTAGTCAGATTCCCTGCTCCCTCTATTCTTTCCCTTTTTATTGTCTTTTTTCCCCCAATGCATTTATTGACAACCTAATATCCAACAATTTTACTGGGTTAGAGAGAGAGTAATTCAATTCCCCATTGCTACCTGCTGTCCAAGAGCTTCTAGAAGCTCCTGCTCCCTGTCTGTCCCACGTGTCTAAATTACTTGCATAAGCCCATGCGTTTTTGTACCAAACCAACAATCAATGATGTTGTACATTGAAGGGGATACTCGGTACAGGTGAAAAAGGGGTTATTTGATCTAATCTCATTCCCCACTAGTAAAAGGAAAGGTTAATACATGGGCCTAAAGCAGATTTCACGTACCCAACTCCCCTATAATCTATGGACTGCCGGCCGCCTTCCATCAATGGTTACATGCTGAAGTTTTAAGGCAGTTTCTTGTTCCTCTTCTTTGACGTCTTGGCGAAGGCGTCACATATTTCTCTCCTCCTCTTGTTACTCTGATGGTTGTTGTTGTTGCTGTTATTGGTGGGGATGTTGTCCCCTGCGCTTAATGAAGCCTTCCCCTGAACTTTTAGAGCCTCCTTCACAAAGACCTTCAACCTCCATAATGTAGACTCGCTCTGCGTAAGATCCATGGTGATTGGTCAAATTTTTTGGTTTACTTGCCGGGGAAGAGGCGTTGCCCATGATTATCTTGATGAAAAGTGAGGAATTCACGTGTCGCGTTACCTGTGCATCCATGTCGAGCTCGACCACTTCGGCTGTTGACAAAGGGTTACCCTGAGTCACGATCTCTAGTGCCTTGTTGAGTTCTTCCGGAGACAATAAGCCCAGGCCGGTTCCTATGTTTCTTTTCTCTTCTGTAGATATTGTCCTGAAAGTGCAAGGAGGACTTCAATCTTCTAAGGCAAATCCCACGACCAGTGGCCATTCCCATCGCCAGCAAATATTGACACATTAATAACATGACTTTGCTTCTAACTCTTAAACAATATTACAGCCCAGACAACTTGCTCCAATGGTAAAATGAGTAAAACCAAGGGACAAGTCATGTTTTCAATATCAGACCACCTGAAGGAAACGTTAGGAGATGTTTGGGATCAGAAATAGAGGGGATACTCTCAGCAGGACATGTCTATCTTGGACGAGGTAAAATTAACAGCTCTTATCTTACCTGCATTTCTGGACGACCATTTCTTCATCCAAATGCATATCAACCGCGAAGAGCTTTAAACATTTCAACAAGAAAGAAGACTTCATTACTTTCATTGTTCATGAGTCAGGGTGAAATCAACATGAGGAGAAAATTGGAGCAAGGATAATAAACACGAGTAAGCCTTTCCCAAATCCTGAGAGGTATCACTCCAGTTCTAATATAAATCAAGTATTATTTTGGCTAATGAATCTCAGGGAACGCTTCACATACCTCATTACTGATATCTCGCGCCATTTTGGCATAAGTAGCCTCCTGAACGAGCTGCATATCCACTTGGGATTCTGCAGCTTCTTCTTCTCTCCTTTTCTCCTAAAAAATTAAGACTATTTCAATAAATAATGCAATAACTTGGAGGCTATACTTTAGATGCAAATGAAGTGCTATATTTTGGGACCTCCTCTGTAACTTTTGGCAGAAACTGGAGCCATTTCTCTTCAAATTTATCCAGCAACGTCTTCGCCATGACATGGACATCATTTTTCTCGTTGTTGTACTTCATTGCATTATTAAAAACTAGCCTCATATCAGCATATATTTCCCTAACATTCTTGTATCCACTACCGTCCTTGGCTTCCATTAGATCTTTGATGGTGCCCAAGTCCATAGGTTTTTCAATCACCTAGAAGGAAAGAAGAGAAAAGTTAAAACTTCATGGAGGAGATTGTAAATGGATGTCACTTTACAAGAAAAGCAAGAATTCAGAATTAATGATTCTGATTTTGAAGGACAATTCCGAAGAATCTCCATGACAGAAGTCATTGTTTACATTTGCAAAAATGCCCTACAAGGACCGAATTACCTGATGGTAGTCATGCAAACCAAGACCTCCGGCATCTGCTGGTTGCATGAACGGCCCTGCCCATTTGTGCTGAGTTAGCTGGATGTAGAAATCACACAAGATAGACAAACTCAGTTACACCATATTTTTATAGCTTATACCGTCTTCTCTAAAGAAAAACATAATGGGGTTCTGGAGCATCTAGATTCCCTTCGATCACTCCCACGAGGTCACAAGGCCTGTGGTTGAGCATCGTCGCTCTATCACGGTATCACCATAACCCATTCACGTAAAGCAGCCAACCCAATAAAGACATGACCTAAAACACACGCTATTATGTTCGATGAAGGGGGTATCAAATCGAAATGTAAAACTACCTGGCGCATGAGCTCCTGCATCTGCTTGGCAGCATTTCCCTCCTAGCTGTATCCTGCTGCTGTTTTTTCACTTCCGGGGACATGTTTCTCTTTATCTTTCTCCTTGCCAACGGATCCTACCCCTGGAGGGATGTGTTGACATGACAAAAATCTTGGGCTTAATTATAAGAAATTATAAGTCCAAGCCTAAACCGTCAGGGAAGTACTAAGTCTACAAAGGACTATCGGGATCAAGTCTACAGGGTCTAAGTCTATGAGGGTCCGTATCTATGAGGGTCAGAAAACATCTTGACTCCAAGATTTTTGGGAAGAAGATTATGGGGCCACGTTCCTATTTGGAAAGATCTTCGGATAGAGGAAAATCTTGATTTAATATAATTAATTTAAGAAAGAGAAGTGGTTAAGTTGGATAAAAGCCACGTATACCAGTCAGGTTGTTACCAAGATTCTAGGGAATTGATTGAGAGGGCCACGACCTTCAAAATATCCTAAGGACGTGACAAACGTGTTCAGCACTCAAGCCTTGCAAGATTCAGTATAAAAGGGGAACAAATTCTCCTTAGGAAAATGACGATCAATCAGCCAAACACAGATTTGCATTGCTCGTCACCCTTAGACTTTAGTAGATACCTCGGCCTGGGTTATTTGGTCACTACCTTCAACACCAGAGTGAGCAACCGTAACTTTGGTGATCACCTTCCGTCAGCACTTCCACCGTCCCGGCGAGCAACCGTAACCGGGGCAACAACCTGTTCGCATAGGAAACGTACCACGTCGGAAATATTTGGCAATTGGACACATAGGGAAATATATGTGGTCGCCAGAAAGATGAATTTCAATGATAAATAATATGACTGTACAAATTCAGAGTTTCGGAAGAGAAATCAAAATCTTACAGCCACAAAATGAACAAAAAGAGGTGATGCGGTTGACGTAGGCGTCGTAGACTCGCTGCTGACGTCGTAGACTCACTGCGACAATGTGGACTTACTGCTGACGCCGTAGACTCGCTGCTGACGTCGTAGACTCGCTGCTGACGTCGTAGACTCGCTGCGACAACGTGGACTCACTGCTGACGCCGTAGACTCGCTACTGACGTCGTAGACTTGCTACAGTGTGCTGTAGACTCGCGCACTCGGAAAATAGAATCTGACTGCTGGATGCTTGACGGACGAATGGTGGTCGAAGGTAACGTCGGAAATACAGGTGGAGGATGGTTGCCGGGACTAGGGTTGCTCGTCCTGACGGTGGTAGTGCTGGTAGAGGGTTGTTGTCTCGGTTACGGTTGCTCGCCGGGACGGTGGAAGTGCTGGCGGAGGGTTGTTGTCTCGGTTATGGTTGCTCGCCGGGACGATGGAAGTGCTGGCGGAAGGTTGATCAACGGAGCTACGGTTGCTCACTCCGCTGTTGAAAGGATGACCCAATAACCCAGGCCGAGATATCTACTAAACTAGGGGTGACGAGCAATGCAAAGCTTGTGTTTGACTGATTGATCGTGTTCTTTCTAAGAAGAGTTTGTTCCCCTTTTATACTAAATCTCAATAGATCTTTGTACGCTGCACACGTCCCCGAAAAATCCCTTGAATCGTGGCTCGATCTTAACTCCTCTCCGGGGATCTCGGAGTTTGTTTTTCTTAGAGATTCTTCTAACCTCCACTTAGTGAGATCGTGTGTGGGACGTGTCCAGATGAGTTGTAGACTTAGCTCACACTCGTATTTAAAAGGGGTTTTAGACTTAGGCTATTACGGACTGATATTTTGGCTCAGTCGATGGGCTGTAGAGTTAGCTGAAGCCCGTGTTCTAATATGGGCTGTAGACTTACCACAGGCCCAGAGTATCTTATCGTGTCAACATAAGCCCCCCTCTTTTGCTAAGGCGATTTTCCGTCGCCTGAGCACAGTGACTAATTTTTTGGTTTAAAAGAAACGTTTCGTTTTCCCTCCTTTCACTTACGTCCTTCGCCTCGACTTCTTCCTCTCCAAGAAACCTCTGTTTTCCTTGAAACCCTAACTTCTTTCCAAAGAAAAACCCTGATGTCGACTCTTGGCTCTTTTCAGTGGCACCAACAACGTGCCGGCCCCGCTGGTATCGTTACTACTGTAGACGGCGAGGGTTTAACCCTTGGTCCTGTCCTCGACACTCGACTTTTCCCAGACCCGGTTCCTTATGAGTATCTGATGACGGCATTCCAGATTCCTATATGCCGGGCAGACTTCGTCGACCCCCTCAACTGGGAAGACAAGAGTAGCTTCCTCTGCTTTCCTTCCGTAGAGAAAGCCCTATTTCGCCAGTGGTTTACTTGCTGGCTAGAGAAACTGCAGGGCAAGCTTAGGACATGCGGCCTTTGGTCTTTCATGAAGATCACTATGCTGGGGAAGCATTGCGACCCAAGGGTATGTGCTAGTCTACTTCCTTTCTTGGATAGCCAGGTGAACTGCTTCTATCTGCCAGAGGGTCCCATGACTATTACTCTAGAAGATATTTATTTTCTGACTGAGAGTAGTGTGGCTGGAGCCCCCGTTCGCTTGTATTCTTTGGATGGTGATTATCATCCTAAGGAGATGCTACAGATTCAGAACGTAGCAGAGAGGCACCTTAAGATGATTGAGGGCCAGTCTACCGCTGTCTGGCGCAAGGCTGAGGAGGTTGAATTCCTCAGCATCTGGTTGAGCAAGTACGTTTACTGCTTTGCTGGCAAGAGGGTGCCGAAGCTTGTATACGGGATTGCCAACTTTCTGAGCACGGCGAAGAGCAGAGTGGCTTGGGCACCATTCTTGCTGGGCATTATCTACCAGAGCCTTTACAAGAACAGCGCATCTGCCCAGCCTTTTTCGAAATATCCAGCCGGTGGCCTTCTTTGGATGGTGCATCTTTGGGCATGCATATGGCTTCCAGGGCTCTCTGGGTATCGGATGCCCCCCAGCGTCGCGAAGGATAGCTGTTATGGGATCCATATGCTCAAGTTTTGCTGCCAATCAAAGGATCAATGGTTGTGGGCTTCTGTAACGGGGCACATAAAACACCTGGTCGACATCGACCGGAGTGAACGCCGCGACTGGCACCCATTCCCAGCTGATCATGCCATCAACAAGCGCTGGAAGAAGCTGGAGCCGAGTGTTTACTGGGACTCTGTTCTTACTAGCAGAGTCTTACCCTGCGCAACAGAATCGGGCTTCAGCTTCGAGTACTATAACGCTCAGCTACGCGCAAGACAGTTGGGCTTCGTCCAGAGCTCTGCAGTCCCATACTTTGACGATTCCAATATGGTTTCTAGGAGTAGCTATGTCCTTTCTAAGGATTCCCTCCAGGCAGCGGTGGATCTCCTATCAAGGAAGACGGAGCTTCAGCATACGGAGTTCCCTCTCAAGAGCACCATGGTCTACGTCACTGAAGTTTTTTCTTATCAGTGGTCGTTGACCTTTAAAGCTCTTCGCAGTAAGATGAGGTTCCTGGACACCTCTACAGAGCCGGACCTACATCTCTCCACCGATATGAAGCTAAAGGCCGGTCGGCACGTACCAGCTGGTAAGATCTAGCAGCTTTCCTTTTTGTTGGTCGCTTTTAAAAACAAATGTTTGTTTTCTGTGTTTCAGCAACGGTGGGTGAAAAATCTGGATCTGGAGGAGGTACTCCTTCAGAGACGAGCCTTACTCCTCCAGCCAGTCGCTCGACTCGCACACAACGGCGAGTTCCTGTGAAGAAGGTTGTGAAGCCTAAGGCCGAGGACTCGCCTCCTACCTCATCAAAGAAACGCGGGAAACGGAAGATGCCTTCTCCTCCAAACTCGGATTCTGATGAAATCCCCATTTCCCAGATGCAGAAGCAGGCGAGACTTACCTCATTTGGGCCTCAGATTCCAAGTTCGGTGGCTGCCCAATCGATTACTCCACCTCCAGAGTACGTATCATTCCTTTGTTGTTAATGGCCATTTTTGTCAATTCTCATAATACTTGCTCTTTCGCTTTAGGCAATCACTGGCTTTAGTACCTTTGGTCTGCCTATCGCCGGAAACACCATCAGAGCATGAGATGGATGTAAGTCTCTCTTTGCTGCTTCCTTTCCCTTTAATGCTTTGATGTCTAATCTCTTTTCCGTTCACAGGTTACCTCCCTCCCCATTCCTCAGTTGCTAGCGCTTACAGAGGGAGATGATGTTATTGTCGGGGGGGAAGTCGCAGCGCAGGAGGAAAAGATAGATGCTCCTGAAGCCACTCCTCTTGGCGCCGTAGACCCTACTGTGTCTACAACGGACGTTGCGACTCAAGAGGGGGCAATCGCTTCAGAGGCTGATCCTGGTATTGATACCCAACCAGCTGCAACGCCTGTCGCTTCTCCTCCTACCCATCCTCTGAATACACCTTCCGGCGAAGGCGCATCAAGCGGGGTCAGCGACTACACTCGTATCATGGAGAACGTGGACCGTATTGCGAAGCTGCTTTGCTTTGAAACCTTCTCTGAAGCTCTCTTTAAGGAGCTACAGGACTGCGTCGCAGAGATACAAGGTTCTCCAACAGCTAGTGTGCAGATGCTGGCCGCCTGCGAGGAGTTCAGGTCGCAATTTTGGACTGAGTGGTCAGTCTATCAGGATGAACTCAAGGCTCACCAGGAAGCTAAATACCAGATCCTTGAGAAGCTGGCTGCTCAGTCGCAGGAGGTCGATGACATCCGACTCCTCCGGGACCAAAAGGAAGACATGTCCCAGCAACTCTTTAAAGTCCAAAAACGACTACAGGAGCTCTTGGCCCTTAAGAAAGAACTCAAGGAACGGGTCGCCGTGGTGGACTCCCTGCTCGTTGAACGGACTGCACATGCTTCTGCGCAGCAGGACCAAGACGAGTTGATGTCTTGGTACCGTCGGAAGAATGAGTTCACCCTCAAGCGTAACCGTGCCAAGGTTTTGACTCTTCTGTTTGTGGAGGCGACCGATTCGATTTCCAGGCCTGGCACAAGATTGAGCCTGCGACTCACTCCGCGCTGAGGTTTTTCTGTACTTTTCATATTTTTCCGGTTGTAGACAGCAGGTCGCAGGGATAACACCCTATAAACAAACTCAGTCCACGACCGTGTGTTCAATTTATTTATTCAGAGCACAAATTTGCAAGTCTACAATTACGTTAACATTTCTCTTTGTGCAATTTCTTTAAAAATGGCTGGGAAACGCTTCTCTAATACCTTCCTGTGGGATTCCCAAATGGTCTTTCTGTATTGCTTCAAATACTTGCCATTAATTTTCAACGGCTGCTTAACTCCTTCGAGCGTCGACAACCTATAACTATTCGTTGAATAGGCTTCGATTACCCGATATGGTCCCTCCCAATTTGGGGACCATTTCCCTAATACCTGATCCTTGGATTTTAGTGGCAACACCATCTTCCAAACCAAGTCGCCAATATTGAAGTGTTTATGGACTACCTTCTTATTGTAGTATCGGGCTATTCTTTGCTTGTGTGCTTCTAAACTGTCTACAACTTCTAACCTTTCCTTCTCTAATTCCTCTAGAGCTATATACATACCTTCATCTTGTAGACTTGAATGTGCGCGAAGCGACTTGTACCTCATTTCTATGGGTAAAATCGCATCATGCCCGTAGACTAACGCGAATGGCGCTTCTCCAGTGCCTTCTCGCTTAGTGACTCTTAGAGCCCATAGGGTATCATTTAACATCTCATGCCATTTTTTCGGATTACACCCAATCATCTTTTGGATGTTGTTTTTTATCAGTTTATTAGATGCTTCAGCCTGCCCATTCGCTTGAGGGTAATATGGGGTAGAGTTTGAAATTGCGAAGCCAAATTCTTCGGCGAATTCCTTCACTTTGGCATTATTAAAAGCCGTCCCATTGTCTACAACGATGTTTTGAGGAATGCCAAAGCGGTAGATGATGTAAGTTCGCAAGAAATCGATCACTTCACTGTGGTCAATTTTCTTGTAGACTTGGGCTTCTATCCACTTAGTGAAGTAGTCTGTTGCGACTAAGATGAACGCGTCCCCTCGACTAGAGTGGGGGTGAATCTCTCATATTATATCTAAAGCCCAAGTTCTAAAAGGCCAAGGTTTGACTATGGGAATCAGGTCAGTCGCTGGTGCACGGGTCGACGGGCCGTGTCGCTGGCAATCTTGACACCCCCTAGCCATTTCAATACAGTTTTTCATCATTGATGGCCAATAAAACCCGTGTCTCCGAATAATCCAGCACATTTTAATTCCCGATTGATGCGATCCACAGAGTCCTTCATGGGTTTCTAACATTATTGGGGTGGCGTCTTCTAAGTCTACACACCTCAAGAGTACCCCGTTAGTATCTTTCTTATAGAGGACACCATCTAGAAGAACATACGTTAGTGCCTGGACTTTAATTCGCTGTTTAACCTTTCGACTCGGATCAGAGAGAAAATCTATGATTGGTTTTCTCCAATCTTCGTCTTGCTTCATTATGTCTATAGCCATGACATTATTTCTTGACTGCAAATGCGACTCTATTTCTATCAAATCCCTTGAGTTAACTTTTCCATTATAACCTGAGGCAAGTTGTGCCAAGTTATTAGCTACTCTGTTTTCGTCACGGCTTATGAAATGAAAAGTTATGTTTTCAAAGCGTGCGACCAGCTGCCGAACTATATCCAGGTAAGGTCGCAACTTCTCTTGACACAAACACGCCTCATTCACCTGGTTGATAACCAACTGGGAATCACCCTTGATTCGAACTCGCTTTGCTTTTAATGAAAGGAGTTCTTTTAACAATGTTATCAACGCTTCATACTCAGTAGCATTGTTGGTTGACAATTCATATAAACGAAAAGCCAACCTAATGTCTCTGCCCATAGGAGATATTATATGGACTCCTATCCCCGCTCCGTTTCTTGTGGATGAACTATCAAACCACGCCTGCCAGACATCATCGATTTTTTCCTCTTGATCTACCGACAAGTCCGGGTCATGATCCACTAGGAAATCAGCTAATACCTGTCCTTTAACCGACTGCTGGGATTTGTATCTCAAATCATACGGAGAAAGAATTAAGCTCCATTTGCTGACACGTCCGGCTAATAACGGACTTTCAAAGAAATATTTAATTATGGGCGACTTAGACACCACGTAGACTTCCATGTTCCCAATATAGTGTCTAAGTTTCATTACTGCATAGAATACCGACAAGCACAATTTCTCTTTTGGAGTATATCTAACCTCAGTCGGGGTTAGCTGTCTTGATAGGTAGTAGACTGCTCTTTCGCGTCCGTCCTGATCTGTTTGTGCCAACATCGCGCCTATTGTTATTCCAGTAGCCGCTACGTAAAGGATGAAAGGCTTTCCTTGTTGAGGGGGAATCAGAACCGGCGGATGCATTAAGTATTCCTTTAGGGCATTAAAAGCCTCTTCGTGTTTCTCAGTCCATTTATATTCATTCCTTTCTTTCAATAGATTAGAGAATGCTTTTGTCTTCCCTGCGACATTCCCTATGAACCTACGCAGGTAATTAACTCTTCCTAGAAAAGCTTGCAATTCTTTCTTATTCTTTGGTGCCGACAGGCTCTGAATGGCTTTCACTTTATTTTGATCAACCTCAATGCCACGTTGATGCACTAGGAAACCTAGGAAATGCCTCGCCCTGACTCCAAAGGCACACTTAAGAGGGTTCAACTTTAGTTGGTGGGTTCTCATTTTCAAAAAGGCACTTCTCAGGTGTTCAACATGCAATTCTTCCTTCGTCGACTTGACCACTATGTCATCGATGTAAACCTCTATTGTTTTCCCTAGATAGGCATCAAATATGGTGTTCATTGCTCGCTGATAGGTAGCCCCAGCATTTTTCAAACCGAAAGGCATTACTACCCATTCAAAAATGCCTAGTGGACACCTAAACGCAGTCTTGTGAATGTCTTCTTCCGCGATGAAGATCTGGTTGTAACCCGAAAAGCCGTCCATAAAGGACATGACTTGATGGCCCGCAGTTTTATCTATAAGGTCATCTGCGGCAGGCATAGGGTATTCATCCTTAGGGGTAGCGCGATTTAAATCTCTGAAATCTATGCAAACTCTGATCTTTCCATTTTTCTTTAATACAGGAACGATGCTATAGATCCATTCTGTATACCGTGAAGTCCTTATATATCCTGCTCGAAAGAGCTTTTTTACTTCTTCATACACCAATTGCGTTACTTCTCTAGACATTCGTCTTGGAGCCTGTTGCACTGGTTTAAAATCTTTCTTGATAGGTAAAGTGTGTTCCACTAGCCTGTGATCTAGCCCCGGCATTTCGGTGTAATCCCAAGCGAAACAATCTTTCCTCAAGTACGCCCTTGATCGCATCAAAAAATTCTTTATTTATTGATGAACTGATGAAAAGATTCCTAGGAGAAGCCTCGCTTCCCAAATTAACACTGACCAAAGGGTCACATGGGATCATCAAGGATTCACGACCGTTGTCACCACCAAGACTAGTGGATACGGGGTTATTACAAGCATCAGGCGCTCTAAGCCCTGCTGAATTTATTGCTAAAGACGATGTAAACTGGTCCCAGAAACGTCCTTCTTTATAGACTCGGAGTCGCTGGAGGACATCAGCGACTGTCACATTCCTCTCTTCACTCTGGTCCATAAGTTCCTTCCTTCAGGAGTTTATCGGGCTCCAACTCCGCACCATGGTTCTGCTGGCTTTCCAAGGCTCCTTCTTCTGCGTGGCCGTTTGTGCTTCCTTCAGCAGGTTTCTCCCCTGAATTGACATCTTGCAGGACTTCCTCTATGGCCTTGTCAGTAAACTCATCTCCCCATCCTGTTGGAACAATCGGGCCAGACTCTGGCTTGGGGTGTGACGTCCCGTAGTCCACAATGTAGTCGAACTTTCCGGAAGGCTGGCCTAGGGGTCCGACTGTAGGATCGCCCAGCTCGTATCGCTGATGCAGAGTAAGGTCTTTTACGGTCTTGCTTGTCTCTGCGTGCAAAACACCTCTATCACAACAGGAATAACCATCAGCCTTAACAATCTCAACCTCGGAATCAAGCCATAACATTAGTTCCCTATGTAAAGTAGATGGTATAGCGGCGGCTTCATGAAGCCAATCGCGACCAAGCAAGGCGTTGAAAGTGGGGATTATGTCTATGACGAAAAAGGCACTTTCTTTTTCCTGTCGACCCACACCTAAGTGTACCGAAAAGATTCCTAAGCATTCCGATTTCCTGCCATTGAATCCGCTTACGGCTACATCCGTTTTTATCAGGTCGCACGGCTTATATCCAAGCATTTCAAACCTGGATAACGGCAATACGTTTATAGTAGCTGCATTGTCTACTAAGACGCGGTTCACCACAGTGCCATCAAAGGTGGCAGTGATGTACAAGGAATGCATGTGTTGCTTCATACTATCTGATGGCTTCTTAAGCCAATGGAGTGGGAAACCCGACGGGTAGATTAAGGGACGAGGAAGAGGTGGCTTACCTCTAGAAGCCTCTGTATTTTTCGCTTTGACGAAGTCCATAGGCAAAGTGATAGCATTACAACTCACGATCACCTCTTTGCTAGGATTAGCATCACTCGGGATCTCACTCCGAAGAGGAGTATAGTCGAAACTTGAGCCAGGCTCTTCCGAGTGGTCCGTAGACTCGTTGCATTCGGCACTCCGCGTTTGGTTTCTTCACATAGAGTTGGGCATGCGGAGCGACCAATATCGGGGCAGGTCTAGGCCTTTTGGCGACGTGACTTAGACGTCTGTCTCTCCTTTTCCGGGTCTGTAGTGGTAAAGTCGTTCTACCCACAGCTTTCTGCCAATATTTCGAAGGATTAGTCACCTTCACCATTCTTGATTTCTTAGAATCAATGGTGGCCTGACATAGCTCTACGAAGTCCTTGACGAGTGGATCATATCCCACGACTGTTCGTGACGGTTCCTGTTTCATTTCTGGATTATGTAAGGGGTTCTGAGTACCTGTAGTCGCAGGGTGAGCTGGCTGGACCACGATCTCTCCATTTGCTGATAAGTCTACGAGCTTGAGAAAATAGCTCACGCAGCATGCCGTACAGAGTTGCGTGATCAGAATCCTATTTACACTTCTGGCACAGCAACCTCTCATCCAAGAACTGAGCGATCTGTGGTCCCATTTGGATTGCTTGGGCGTCCACTTTATGCGAGCCATACTTTGTCTTAGCTCCTTTCTTCTGTGCTTCATCGCCTCGCTGTGCTCTGTCAGTCGCACCTGCTAGAGGGTGCGATTCATGGGTGCGACCATCATTTTCCTGCTTAGCTTTGTGCTGGGTCAGCGGATTGTCGAACTCCAAATGTCGCCTGGAGCGTTCTTCAGCATGAGAGTGGTGTTCGGGCGCCCTTCCTCTACCATGAGGACCACCTCTGCCTCCTCGAATCGCTGCCCTACGTTCCTGACCCGTAGGGCTTTTGAATCCTCTTTGCAGATTATTTGGGGTAACCCGTGGTCCCGGGGAACCTAATCCCATCGCCACCTCCTCAAGCGGGGTTAGGTCATACCAGGTGTCGCCCTGATTGGCTTGCAGATACTTTCGAAAGGTGTTACACCTATCAGTAGTGTGTGTGTCATCCATGTGCCAACAGCAAAGATTCCTAGCAATTGCCTTGGCTGGGCAGGTAATTACCCCTTTATCAGCCAGTCTACGGAACAGGGCGTTTGCCACCATGGTCTCTCCAGAGGTTTTTGTGTCCTGCAGAGAGAAATCGTTGTCAGCTTCTATGAGATTTATGTCTACATCAGAAATGTCAAACATATGAATGGCGACTTCATCATCGAACGGTTTCTCGTCAACCAAAGTGACTTTGTCGACCTCAGGAAAACATAACTCTTTTGCCTCTATGAGGTCTTGAATAATGTTCCTAAAGGACAAACAATCTTTGGTCGTATGTGTAAACGATCCATGCCACTTGCAAAAATTCCTAGATTTTTCTCTATCTGTCTGGGGGGTCCCGTGGCCCGGTTTCAACTTAATTCGTTTTCGCTGGAAGAGCCAGTCGAAAATCGCATCCGCTTTGTCCACATCAAAAGAGTATTTCCTTTCCTCCCCTGTTTTCTGAGATGCTTTCGCTTTGGAATTCCTCCGTGCTAAAGGCTCACAAACGGTGGCCTCCCCTTTTATGAACTCAGCCATGTCTACCTCAACAATCTCTAGCTGATAGGTGCGCGTAGACTGGGCTTCTTCCAACAATAATTGATGGTACTCAGTCGCTCTCCTGGCGAGATCATAAAGGTCAGTGAACCTCTCTCCCTGTAATTTCTTTTTGAAAGGGATGGATAAGGCATTTAATGCCACCATGAGTTGATCTCTTTCCGGGATTGCTGGTCTACAGCGAAGCAGCGCTTTCCGCAAGCGCATCAGAAACTGCCCTGGATGCTCACCGGCGACTTGCTTCAAGCGCATCACCTCAAAAATCGACAGGGGTGAGTCCAAGCGGGCAAATGCCTTCATAAAGTTACTTTGCATTTCTGCCCAAGATGCCACTGATCCAGGGGGTAGACTAGCATACCATGTAAAGGCGTCTCCCGTGAGAGAATTTGGAAACAACTTTAGTTTCCAAAAATCATTAGCCGCAGCTTCCCCGAGTTGATGGGTGAATCGCGCTATATGCTCCAGAGGGGTCATCTCATCCTCGCCTGAGAAGCGGGTGAAATCAGGCACTCTGTACCCCCTAGGCAAAGGGAAATCCCTGTCAACGTATGCCGGATAAGGACTTCTGTAGAAGTTGGGATCGTCCTGTCTCACGACTCCAGGTACCATCTGTTCTAGCACTTGGGCTATCGTTTCCCTCAAATTTAATGGGGGTGGACGGTCAACCGGCTCTCGTACAGGGTCTTGACCCCATCTTTCTCCTGCGTAGGGCGCTCTTTCAACGCCCTTTGCTGGCACCGAGTCTACAGGGGCTTTAGCATAAAAACTTTCCATCCGGGATGGATCCCTTGCGCTTGGCAAGTCCCCTGGCGGAATTTCATCTATAGGAGCTTTTCCAGGTCGACGAGCGGAGACAGAAGGTACATGTCTGTTTGTCTCGCCTTGAGCTTCGCCGTACTCGTCTTCTGGATTTGCCGCGTAGACGGCATTTTGCCTCCATCCTGTGGGCGATCTAGAAGCTGGTCTAGAAGGAGATGTCCCATCCCTTGATTCTGCAGGATATTGGTTATCACTATTCCAATGATCATCTTTTTGGAACGAAACACTCCTTTTCTCGGTGCGCCGCGCATCCCCCATAAAGGAGAATTCCCTGTCTACGGGGTTACTTCTTCCTGCGACAGCGCTGGGCCTATTTAAGGCACTGATTTGCTCTAGAATCCGAGTCATGTTGTTTTCCAGTCCAGATATTCGTCTGTCGACCAGATTTCTCATATCACTGAACTCTTTGTGAAATTCGAGTCTGGATATGAATTCGGAGGGTGTATGCGCTCCGAGATCAGTTTGACTGGCATTCGCCTGACTACTTAGAGTCACATCGCCCACGTTTGTGTTTCCTTCTGCGGGAACACCGTCTCCATCTAATGGAGGTGGGGGATCTCGGTTAGTTCCGCTTCTGGTATTTTTCGCCATCAGCAAACGCGAAGTACTTTCTTCGCTCCCACGTGTTCGCGTAGGAAACGGACCACGTCGGAAATATTTGGCAATTGGGCTCACAGAGAATTGTATGTGGTCGCCAGAAAGATGAATTTCAATGATAAATAATATGACTGTACAAATTCAGAGTTTCGGAAGAGAAATCAAAATCTTACAGCCACAAAATGAACAAAAAGAGGCGATGCGGTTGACGTAGGCGTCGTAGACTCGCTGCTGACTACGTAGACTCGGTGCTGACGCCGTAGACTCGGTGCTGACGACGTAGACTCGCTGCTGACGCCGTAGACTCGCTGCTAACACCGTAGACTCGCTGCTGATGTCGTAGACTCGCTGCTGACGTCGTAGACTTGTTACAGTGCGTTGTAGACTCGCGCACTCGGAAGATAGAGTCTGATTGCTGGATGCTTGACGAACGAATGGTGGTCGAAGGTAACGTCGGAAGTGCAGGCGGGGGATGGTTGCCAGGACTACGGTTGCTCGTCCTAACGGTGGTAGTGCTGGCGGAGGGTTGTTGCCCCGGTTACGGTTGCTCGCCGGGACGGTGGAAGTACTGGCGGAGGGTTGTTGCCCCGGTTACGGTTGCTCGCCGGGACGGTGGAAGTGCTGGCGGAAGGTTGTTCAAGGGAGCTACGGTTGCTCACTCCGCTGTTGAAAGGATGACCCAATAAACCCAGGCCGAGGTATCTACTAAACTAAGGGTGACGAGCAATGCAAAGCTTGTGTTTGGCTGATTGATCGTGTCCTTTCTAAGAAGAGTCTGTTCCCCTTTTATACTAAATCTCAGTAGATCTTTGTACGCTGCACACGTCCCCGAAAAAATCCCTTGAATCGTGGCTCGATCTTAACTCCTCTCCAGGGATCTCGGAGTTTGTTTTTCTTAGAGATTCTTCTAGCCTCCACTTAGTGGGATCGTGTGTGGGACATGTCCAGATGGGTTGTAGACTTAGCTCACACTCGTATTTAAAAGGGGTTTTAGACTTAAGCTGTTACGGACTGATATTTTGGCTCAGTCGACGGGCTGTAGACTTAGCTAAAGCCTGTGTTCTAATATGGGTTGTAGACTTACCACAGGCCCAGAGTATCTTATCGTGTCAACACAACCCTCTGCTAGCACTTCCACCGTCCTGGCCAGCAACCGTAACCGGGGCAACAACCCTCCGCCAGCACTTCCACCGTCCCCGCAAGCAACCGTAACCGGGGCAACAACCCTCCGCCAGCACTTCCACCGTCACACAAGTCTACAGCGCAGCGCACTATAGCGAGTCTACGACGTCAGCAGCGAGTTTACGACGCCTACGTCAGCCGTATCACCCCTTTTTTCGTTCATTTTTATGGCTGTAAGATTCTAAGTTATCTTTCGAAACTCTGAATTTGTACAGTCGTATCTTTCATCATTGAAATTCATCTTTCTGGCGACCACATACATTTCCCTGTGAGTCCAATTGCTAAATATTTCCGACATGGTCCGTTTTCTATGCGAACAGGATGTGCTTGCTTTTTCGCCACATCAAAGTAAAACTGCTCGACTTCCTTCACCTGTTGCTCCAACTGCAGCGAAAAAGGCTAAAATCAGCACATAAGAGCCAAAACATTAACAGAACAACATCCAGAAAGGCCAGATGCCCATGTGCAGGTCAACAATCGCCCGGCATAAAACAACAATAACTTAGGCTCATATTAAATCATTAAAGAGCATCCTCATGCAACACTCGTCAGGCGTTTTGCACAATCGCTAAGAATCTTCAATTTATGTTAACCGAACGAACAGAATCCAGTCCGAGAGCAGGAGCAAACCTCCAATACAAAGCGAATTGGAACAAAATCCCAACCGGATCGACCTTCGACAGGATCACGTCGACGTGATGCCTAAAACCCTCGACCTCGGTCTCGTCAACCCTAGGACGACCCCCATCTCCATCCACTGCGGAGGGGGCAGCAGCAGCGGCATCCGGAACCGAGGTATCCGTAGCTGCTGCTTCCATTGATCACGTAAGCTCCGACTAGAATAGCCGAAAAGTGGCGTATCACACAAGAAACGAGGACGGCGGTCTCAGGCGAATAGAAATGGAAGCAACGAAGGTCGGAAGCCAAGGGAAAGAGGGAGGGGTGAAAAGACGATCAGAACAAGTTCGCGGGAGGAAACCGAGGGAAGATGGAGCCTGCCGGGGACGACCACCGACGACGACGAGGACAGTTACGTAACTTCAGGGCCCAAGACGATAATTGGGTCAATAGAGATGTGATCAAAATATTAAGGGTGAAGCACAAAAGGGGGAAGGGCATTCCGAAATATAAAACCACACATCGCTCAAGTTGTGCAGAAGTTACAACAAATTCCGCCGACCACATAACACAAAACAAGAAAAGGGAATTCAAACTGACAAAGAGAAAGCAATAACCCGCCACCGCCTATCGAGCACCCAGTTCTCCAGCCAGCAGCTCGAAGACGGCAAACAAACGGGCAGACGACCATAAAACAAAGGAGGACCGCAACAACGACTCACACACAAGCCAAAGATAACAGCAAAAGCTTCATCCAGGCGACAAAGATAGTCTTGCGACGACAAGGAGACAATGGTGGTTGACTGCACGATTCACTTCCCCCCCTTCTTGGCAGCAGACTTGGTGACCTTGGCTCCAGAAGGATCCTTCTTGTCCACGCTCTTGATCACTCCCACTGCAACCGTCTGCCTCATGTCCCTGACCGCAAACCTTCCCAGTGGTGGGTACTCCGAGAAAGTCTCCACCACCATGGGTTTGGTGGGGATCATCTTCACCATCCCTGCATCGCCATTCTTCAAGAACTTCGGCTCCTTCTCCAGCTCCTTACCAGACCGCCTGTCGATCTTGGTCAACAGCTCCGCAAACTTGACAGCTATGTGCGAGGTGTGGCAGTCGAGGACCGGGGCATATCCGTTGCCGATCTGGCCAGGGTGGTTCATGATGATGACCTGAGAAGTGAAGTTGGCAGCCTCCCTGGCAGGGTCATCCTTGGAGTTGGAGGCAACGAAACCACGCTTCAGATCCTTCACAGCAACGTTCTTCACGTTGAACCCGACATTGTCCCCAGGAAGAGCCTCCTGAAGCGCCTCGTGGTGCATCTCCACAGACTTAACTTCGGTGGTCAACCCAGTGGGACCAAAAGTGACCACCATTCCAGGCTTCAGGATCCCAGTTTCCACCCGGCCCACGGGAACAGTTCCGATGCCTCCGATCTTGTAAACATCCTGAAGGGGAAGACGGAGAGGCTTGTCCGAGGGTCTCTTGGGCTCCAGGATCAGGTCAAGAGCCTCGAGCAGGGTAGGTCCCTTGTACCAGTCGAGGTTGGTGGATCTCTCGATCATGTTGTCACCCTCAAATCCAGAAATGGGGACAAATGGGATCTTCTCGGGGTTGTATCCGACCTTCTTCAGATAGGAAGAGACTTCCTTCACAATTTCATCGTACCTGGCCTTTGAGTACTTGGGGGTGGTGGCATCCATCTGCAAAATTAATCATGTATTTGTAAATCACTTCGATCAAAGTGAGCCTGTAGAACCAACAAAAAAAAATTGCAAATATACCTTGTTGCAGCAGCAGATCATCTGCTTGACACCGAGGGTGAAGGCCAGAAGAGCATGCTCGCGAGTCTGTCCATCCTTGGAGATACCAGCCTCAAAACCACCAGTGGTGGAATCAATGATGAGGACGGCACAGTCAGCCTGGGAAGTACCCGTAATCATGTTCTTGATAAAGTCACGGTGTCCGGGAGCATCAATGACCGTGCAGTAGTATTTGGTGGTCTCGAACTTCCACAGGGCAATATCAATGGTGATACCACGTTCGCGCTCGGCCTTAAGCTTGTCGAGCACCCAGGCGTACTTGAAAGACCGCTTGTTCATCTCAGCAGCCTCCTTCTCGAACCTCTCAATCACACGCTTGTCGATGCCTCCCAGCTTGTAGATCAAGTGCCCAGTGGTGGTCGACTTTCCGGAGTCGACATGGCCGATGACCACAATGTTGATGTGAACTTTCTCCTTCCCCATGATAGATTTTCACCGTTACTGCACAGGAAATTTACCACCGCCACTGTCAAAACACGCGAAAAATCCAAGCTAGTCCCAACAGACATGACATCAACAAAAGAATAATTCCTAAAACCACCATCATCGACACCGACCGAATCATAATCCTAAACCGTCGAGGAACATCCTACAGAAACTCACCCCGGATTCCACTATCCAACGAATCCATCACAAACAACACCGTCCACTAAGAAGATCCACAAACCGACTACCGTCGCGAGGTAAAACACTCTCCAAAACCGTACCTCGTAGGAGGAAGAAGCAAAGGTTCGCGGAACGATCAGCTCAGCGGCGTCTGGCGGAGCGGAAGGACCACTGATCGCTCCGTCCTATATATGCCGGGCTTTGGAGACGACGCTAGGGTTTATTTCTCACCGTCCGATTCGATCACATTCGACAGTCGAGATTAATTGTTCCCGAAATGGGTATGATGACGCGGCGTGCACTGGGAATCAACCTCGACCGTCCGATTAACGCCACGCGCGACGTTTAATCAATCATGATTTACGTTCACTACTCATAACTATCTATTTATTATATAAGACTCGAATAAGAATCACTCGATTTAATCCAACGTAGGCCGATCATGATGCTCAGAAAAGATCATAATCCAGCGCTAATCATTGTGTTCTATTCTAATCCCTGCCTGCCTTTTAACCATAAGCATTGATGATCATCATCATCATCATCTTCTTCTGGGGAAGCAGCCGTTTGAGACCTTCACGACGGCGTTCCTGTGGCTGCTGTTGTCGTGATGACCGTTTCCACAATTCAGACACCTCAGAAGGTTCGTCAAGCCCCACGAGCGAGTAGTCGAGCGAGTCGTTTCGTTGTACCCAGCCTCCGATTCGGCATAGTCCGACAACCCGAACAGCTTCGACGGATTCGTCCTCCGGCCCTGTCTCGACTTTATGTCCTGCAGTCCCATTTCCACCGGGAACCTGGCCGACCCGAACATGAGGAAGTACCATTTCCCGGACATCCCCCGAGAATAAGTCTTCCTTGTCTGTTTCTGCTTCCGACCCGGGGGGTCGTCATCGTCACCTCCCCCTTTCATCTTGTGGTAGCCACTCATTCTGGGCTTCCTGAAAAGACGCAACCTCCACCGGAACAACCTCCTCCTGTTTGTCCTACAAATCGTTGTCATTGTGCTTGTCTCCTTCCTCGGACAATCCTTTACCGGGCTCTTCGCTACGCAGAGCACGGGCGGCTGCCGATCCTGGAAATGTATGATCCTGCCGCAGAACACTATCTTCTCCGCTCTCTGAATGGGAGCAGACCCGAGCTCCCCACTCGAGAACTCGAACAATTCCTGTTCACACTTCTCCTCGCTCGACGTGGAGCAACGACCCTCATCACATTTCCCGGCAGCATCACCGTCGCCATATAAAGCAAGGTCGCAGAGAGAAAGGGTCTCTACTCCATCTTCAACGTCCTCTTCCGCGTGATCTTGGACATGGGTTTGGTCGGAATTCGGACAACCCATCTTTTGGACAAAAACGAAGGGAACTAAAATTTTGGGCTCTAGGAAAGAGGTATGGTCTGAAGGGAAGCGACTCTCTTTAGAGAATTATGGCAACTTGGGGGATGAATATAAATGGGATAGAGGGGAGTTTTTTGTTGCAGCCGTAAGAAGTTGTCTAGAGGAGAGGGAGGGATAGGCTTCTAGATGGACTGACTAAGGATGAAATGTTGTAACAACAAATGTGAACAGTGGTTTGTTGATGACGATGCTTCTGTTTGATAAAGTGGGGTCTTCTAGATGGGGTTGTGCTTGATCTTTCGTGTTTTTTTTTCCTTTAGGGATGTGATGTGGTGAAGGGGTTTGGACATTAGTCAAATGAGTCGTTGTTGAATTTAGCCGGGAGGGAAAGGAAACAGTGTTTTCTAGAGGGGCGGCGCTCTTTCTAGGAAGTAGTAACCTGCCAAGACAAAGAACCCTCAGGACAAGGGGCAAAATAATGATTTTACATCATGGGATGATGAGTCCATGCCTCCTTGTAGTGGATGAACATGACACGAAGACATTTTTATGTTTGGGGAGTGCCCTGATCTTATGAGAACGAGCGTGGACTGATATTTATTTTGGGAATCCCATGATTCCTGGCATAAACAAAGCAATCTCCCCCCTCCGAAATCCTTGGTTTCAATGTGGACTTTTGCAAGTGTGTGTGTACTACTGGCTATGATTGGGAAGACAAGAGTTGGGTTGGGGATGGATGCATGCAAAATGCAAATTTCACTTTGATTTAGGGTGGGGGCACTAAAGGCATCCCATAAAACCCGGCTTTACCCCCGTGAAAATAGGGATTCGCTTTCCCTTCTTTTCTTTTATTTATTTTCTTTTCCTTTCTTTTGGTATTCTCTATTTGGGTCTTGATAGGTAGAGGAGTCGACATCAGTGACGCCTGAGAGTTGTGTAATAAATTTTGTTTTTCTTTTGGAGGGAGAGAGAACGTTCTTGGGGCCATACGCTCCCTTTGTTGACCGAATCGTTTCATTAGTCCTGTACTTGGTCCACACGGAAAGAAAGAGCAGACTTGTATTAAAAGATGTGGATGGCGGCGAATCTCAACACGATTCCCGTATCAGGAGTTGTCCCCGTGACATAAAAGTAGGATCTCCACGAACCCCCACCCTTGTAAGTCCGACGTATTGTAGCATATCGCGGGAAGGAACCGTTGTCCGGCTGCGTAAGTACTCGCCGGTTCATGGTCGCGGCAAGAACCGGAGCGGGTCATGTTCTTTTTTAAGTAGGCAGTCCTGAGCAATCGAATCGGCCAGAGATAATCTATGTCATGGGAAAGCTAAGCTTTTATGTCAACACGACCTTTCTTCTTCCGATTCTAATCAATAGAAGCTCGATGTTTCTAAAACTAATTTAACTATACTACTTGAAAATTTTTGAAAATTATCTGCGAAGAACTAACATTCTCAAGTAACATTTTGTAGTGAAGTGGAATATTCCCTTTTTATTACAACCTAGGAATGCAGCCGAAGGAGGCTTTGACCATGGCACCAGCACTAACAACACCCTCGTCTTCTCTTCTGCTGCGCCCAAAAGCCTTGACCATCCACCAAACTCCACCTTCCTTCCCTTTCCTCATCCCGCTCACGACCATCGCTCCTCGGTTCCCCTTCCCCTGCCTCCTCCTGATGTCGCTCATCGCCATCTCGCTCGGGAACCTTGCCAGCCCAAACGCCAGCATGTACCACTTGTCGCACCTCGCGGACATGTACGAGACAGTCCTGGCCTTGGCCTTCTTCGTCACTCCTGTTTTGCTCTTGCGTGCACTCTCATCCCTACAGCCGTTGGTTCGGAGATTCGATGCCGATTGTGCCTCCGTGTAAGTTATCGTCTTCCCACAGAATAAAATTTCACGAGACCCGCTCCCAGGGAAAGGGCCAGGGCGATCGCTTCCGCGGGGAGAATTCCCATCATAAGCCGGTGAGAATTCAAAGAACTCGTCGACGGATGACGAAACTGAGACGTCCGAGGATGAGGAGAAGGAATAAACATCTGCATCCCCGAAAGGGGGCATGTCACAAAGAGAGAGCACTTCCTCCGCATCGTCGTCGTCTGCCACGAATCGCGATGGATCCTGGTCAGTCGCCTTGGAAATGGACATCCTGAGATCGTCGAAGTGGGATATGGTCTGTAATTTGGTGGTTGGGGGGAGTGATTCGGAGGGATGAGGATTTTGTATATATTACACATGGGCGTGGAAAATGTAGCACAAGACGGGGGGTTTCTTCTAGATGGACATTGAATGGAAGAATTTTATTACAAGGCCAAGTCACTGTACATGATGTGTCGTTTTTGTCTAATACAAGTCCCGGAGTAGTCCTCCTCCTCTTCTAGAGAAGCAGGCGAGGACTTGGACTACGTTGTTAGAAAGACAAAAGCCCGAAAGGGGGAAAAGCGACATTAATGGAAGGTTCTATCTATTCATTTATGAGATTGATTGGCAATGCCGCCCGTCGAGGAGTGGAGTTCATTTGCTAACGTCTGTTTATTCGTTTAATTAGTGGGTCCCGGTTGACAGTAGAGGAAAATTAATTTGAAAAAAAAAGCAATAAAACTAGGCAAAATATAGATTATTGCAACAATTTTGAGTCAACTTCATGTTTTGTCATTAATATAGTTTGTCATATAATTTTATCACAAACTTTTATTTTTATTTTGAGTTTGGTTAATCTTCAATTTTGGCATGCGAATGCCAAATAAGCCTTAAGATACACAAAAATTAAAAAAAGAATAAATAATATTAAAACCTCTCATATTATTTATTTTAAAATTTCCAAGATGAGATCAAGTGAGTTGGAAGTCGGAGCTGGACGATAGTTACTGATGTAGTAAAAAATACATAAAATTAATGAATGTCGAATGATTGCTCTATTGAAAGGTCTTTACCACGAGTAAAGTGATTTATTATGCGAATGAATGGGAGGTTAGAGCTCCACTATTATAAGACACGGGTCAGACTATATTAAGGCATTCGCTAGAAGAAATTCAAGATTAACAAAAATTAATATGAAAGCGAAAATCAGTGACAAAATTACACAACAAACTAAAATAATAGTAAAACAAAAAATTGGCTCAAAACTGAGACCATAAACATATATTTTACCATAAAACTAAGACGTGTTATTATCTTGAGTGACAGCGTTGTTATCGGAAGATTTATGCTTTTTACACGTGGCGTCCTTTTATTGCTTTGTAAATGGGCTTATGATGCTCGGATCCGTTCTTGATTACTAAATGGCCAAATTGTTAATCATATTTTGTAATTGGTTTATTTTTTCAATAACTAACCATACATTGGGTCATTAAATTTGATCTCTTTCGTCAGTCGAGACTACTAACACACACCTGTTTGACACCAACGTGGCATCATTATGATATTTAATGAAAGGTCCTCATGTTCGTTATTAAGAGATTAAATTCTACTTTTATTAATTACATGCAAGTTTACAACGTTCTTACCCAATTAACCTTACAGGTCTTAATTGAATTATAAAAAAATATCATCATACGCTGAAGCTTCTAAACACCTGTAAAACGCAAGGGGATTAGCTGAAAGACTAAGTACGGACAATCTAATACCCTCATCGAATCGTATCCTTACTACCCATTCACGTAGAGCACGAACCAACTTTATTTTGTATTTCCAACCTACCCATTTTAATCTCGAATCATTCGATTCGAGTAATGATGGCCATGGAAATTTCCTTTTCCCACATCAACTTGGACATTCCTCCCGACTTCGTTTTCCGCCACCTTGGCTCGTCTTTCTACCTATTCCAAGGGCGGATAGTGTCCACCAGACCCTCCCATGGGATCTACCCCCAACCGTTCACCCCATCCGGAGAATTAACCGGCTCACGTCCAGCCTCTTATCACAGCTCCATGCTCCTTTTCGACTTGGGGGATGCCCATTCCAGTTCATCAATTCGGTGGCTCATAACCCACTTACGTCCGGGCATAATTCCTGCCCCAACCGGAACCTCACGCTCGTATAGTCGCCTACTCCGCCCAACGAGCGTCCACCCGGGGCAATCCCCTCCTCCCCGAATTCGATGCCCCATTAATATATATATATATATATATATATATATATATATATATATATATATATATATTACATACCACTTCCATCATTCAAAACTTCCGTGAGTAGCCGCACGTACAATTACGTCGCAAACCAACACACACTCGTCAACATCCGTCAAACGTAACCCGGGGTACATTCATTGGACTTCCCACGGTTCTGTCACTCCCCGCCCTCCTCCCTTTTTATTTCTTTCAGCCATTCCAATCACAGCACACTCAGCCATGTAAGGGAAAGGCAATGGACGTTGTGGCTGCGGACCGAAAGAAGAGAAGGGACGGGACGCGTAACTTCCGCCTTGTTCCAGCCACCACCGTGCAAATTCCCGCCTCTTTCGGACGATCTCCCCACGAGTGAGATGGTTTCAAGAGCTCTTCCGTCACTGCCCTTCGAGACGCCGGTGCCTTCTTGTGTGGTTCTTCGTCTTAACCACTCGGAATCGGAAGAAGGCCATACTACAATTATAGATATGGGACGCCACACGTCTCTCCTGAAGGAGCAGCCATCCCTCATCTTCCCAAGGGTTGGACATCCTTTCCCTCACTACCTAAGGTCCAGAACGTCCTTCCCTTGCCTACCCACGTACACTCACAAACCTCACAATATAATTGTAAGTACTTGTAAAGTAATAACAAAGCATTAATATTATAGTCGATGGACGAAGGAAAGAGAGGATAGAGAAATCGTACCTCGTTCCACTTCCTCCGCACAACACTTCAAGTTCTCGACGTCTCTGTACGATTTCGCTCCGGGTTGGACGCTTAAACACGTCCCTTCCTCGAGGTTCCGCGCGGAAACCAACCCTCGATGTCGCCGTATTTTCTGTCCTCCGCTTCCCTCTTCCCTTCCTTTCTTCCTGTTTTTCTTCCTTTTTTTTATTTTATTATTATTATCTCACATAACCGCCTCACACCCCTTCTTCTCTCGCACGCTTAGTGTCCCTTAATTATAACTAGGGTCCCACCATATATTCTTCTTTCAATTTCTTTTTTAATTATCACCGGTTTGGATATATTAAGGTGCCGCCATAATTATAGCCAAATGATCGAGTCTGTCTGATGTTCAACCACATCTCACATTGGCATAATTACAATTACAGAAAATTTTTGTTCATTACATTTTCTCCTCCCCTTAGGAGATTTCGTCCCCGAAATCTTATTCTTCAAACAAGGAAGGGTACTTCTCTCGCATTTCTGCTTCATGTTCCCAGGTTTTCTGTTCTCTCCCAGCTCCGCTCCAGAGGACTTGCACCAGTGGCATTTTTCTTTTCCGTAGTATTCTTTCATCTCGATCAGGACTTCCCTATCCGTTCCGTTACTTTATATGGCCCAATGTAGCGAGGACTTAACTTGTGAGTTCTCTTCGCTCTGAACATTGATTTCATCGGTGACAACTTTAAGAACACCTCATCATCAACATGAAATTCTAAGGGCCTCCTTCTGCGATCAGCATAACTCTTTTGTCGACTCTGCGCAGTTTTCATCCGTTCTCTGACTGTGGTCACCACGTTTGAGGTTTCCTGTATCAATTCAGGTCCGTTGAATGTCCTTTCTCCTGGTTCATTCCAACACAGTGGTGATCTACAACTTCTGCCATAGAGGGCTTCATAGGGCGCCATTCCGATACTAGCATGATAACTATTATTGTACGCAAATTCCACCAATGGCAAGTGATCAACCCAACTTCCTTTCCACTCAAGAGCACACGCTCTGAGCATATCTTCTAATGTTTGAATAGTTCTTTCCGTCTGTCCGTCTGTCTGTGGATGGAAGGCGGTACTCATTTGCAATTTTGTATCCAAGGCTTCTTGTAAGTTCCTCCACAATCTAGACGTGAATCGTGGATCTCGATCAGAGGTAATGGTATGGGGCACGCCGTGGTATCTCACAATCTCTTTGATATACAGCTTAGCTAAGGACTCCAATGACCAGTTGATCCGAATAGGAATGAAATGTGCCGACTTCGTGAGTCTATCAACCACTACCCACACAGAATCCATGTTTCGGCCTCCTTTGGGTAGGTTCGTTACGAAGTCCATTGCTATGTCTTCCCACTTCCATTCTGGTACTGGGAGTGGTTCTAATAATCCTCCTGGTCGTTGGTGTTCAATCTTCACTTGCTGACATGTCTTGCAGTAATTTACGTACCTTGCCACGTCCTTCTTCATCTTAGGCCACCAGAAATCCTTTCGTAAGTTTCTATACATCTTTGTAATTCCTGGATGTATGCTATATTTACCCTTATGTGCCTCATCCATTAATCTACGTTTCACTTCCTTCACGTCAGGTACGCATACACGTCCTTGAAATCTCAGCATCCCATCTGGTGCTAGTTCAAACTGGGCATACTTCTCTGTTCCGATTTCTTCTCGCACCATTCTTAGGTACTCATCCTGGGATTGTGCTTCTCGGATAATCATTAACATCTCTGGCTCCACCTGTCCTCTAGCCATACATAATCGTTCATCTGGCTCTTCGAGACGCAAGTCCAAATTACTTAATTGTTCTATCATCCGTGACTCTTCCACCAGGAGGCACATAAGTGAACAATGCTTCCTGCTCAAGGCGTCTGCCACCACATTTGCTTTGCCTGGATGGTATTGAATTGTACAGTCATAATCTTTTAGTAGTTCCATCCACCTTCGTTGTCTCATATTCAGTTCCTTCTGTGTGAATAGATACTTCAGACTCTTATGGTCTGTGCATACTTCGAATTTTTCTCCATACAGATAATGCCTCCACAATTTTAATGCAAATACCACAGCAGCGAACTCTAAATCATGGGTTGGGTAATTTTCCTCGTGTTTCCTCAATTGTCGAGAGGCATATGCCACTACTTTACCGTTTTGCATCAATACGCAACCCAATCCCTGAGTGGATGCATCACAGTACACCACGAATTTTCCTGACTCACTCGGTATAGTTAACACAGGAGCGCTAGTTAATCTCCTCTTGAGTTCCTCAAAACATTTTTCACAATCATTTGTCCATTCAAACTGGACATCCTTTCTTAACAGTTTAGTCATAGGGGTAGCTATCTTAGAAAACCCTTCGACAAATCTCCTGTAGTAACCTGCCAATCCGAGGAAACTTCTTACTTCTGATATTGTTGTCGGTCGCGGCCATTTCTTAACTGCTTCCACTTTCGTAGGATCTACTCCTATACCCGCAGCTGAAATGACATGTCCAAGGAATGCTACCCTCTCAAGCCAAAATTCGCATTTACTGAGTTTGGCGTACAATTTATTTTCTCGTAACGTCCTTAATACAATAGTAAGATGTTCCTTGTGTTCATCCATACTCTTAGAGTATACCAGGATATCATCAATGAACACTATTACAAATTGATCCAGGTACGGTCGAAACACTTGGTTCATTAATCCCATGAATACTGCTGGTGCATTGGTTACCCCAAACGGCATTACTCTGAATTCGTAATGACCGTATCTCGTTCTAAAAGCAGTCTTAGGGATATCTTCTTCCCGCACTCCAATCTGGTAATAACCCGATCTCAAATCGATCTTGGAGTATACTATTGATCCCTGTAACTGGTCAAATAGATCATCTATACGTGGAAGCGGATATCTATTCTTGATCGTATTTTGGTTGAGCAACCTGTAATCAACACACAATCGCATCGATCCATCCTTCTTTTTCACAAACAAAACAGGAGCGCCCCACGGGCTTACACTAGCACGAATGAAGTTCTTATCTACAAGTTCCTGCAATTGTGCTTTCAGTTCTTTCAGTTCAGCCAAAGTCATACGATACGGAGTCCGTGAAATGGGAGCTGTCCCCGGAATCAAATCTATCACAAACTCAACATCTCTACAAGGTGGTAGTCCTGGTAGTTCCTCGGGGAAGACATCAGAAAAGTCCTTCACCACTTCAATCCGCTCCAGCATCGGTAGCTCAGCTTCTTTGTTCAGCACAGTCGCTAGAAACGCTTCGTGCCCTGTCTGTACAAGGTGATACGCCCGTGTCGCTGATATCATCAAAATCTGGCCGCATCCTCCATGGCCTATGTACTCACGAGAACCTCCATCTTCTGTGCTAAACAAAATGCGCTTCCTTTCACAGTCTACCTGTGCATGGCTGGAAGCCAACCAATCCATGCCCAGAATAATCTCAAAATCACGGATCTGCAACACCAACAGATCAATAGTAAACTTTAATTCAGCTACAATTAGCTCATAATTTAGACACGCATCATCAACGCAGTATTCTATTCCAGTAGGGAACACAACATGCCACTGTTTCACTGTCTTCTCTACTATCCAACCATATTTCTCCACACAGTTAGATGACACAAAAGAGTGTGTAGCACCGGTATCAAACAAGGCATAAACTAATTCACCTTGAAGTCGAACCGTACCTGAGATCACACCGCGAGATGCAACAGCATCCGCTTCCGTGGTCGCATTCAGTCTCACAGTCTCTGCAGGCCCACTGACTGATCCCCTAGAAGTAGACACGGTCGATCCTGGTCTATTTCCACTTCTTGGGCGTGGAGCATTCGATCCGGTTAACCCGCTACCGGAGCCCGGTCCTAGTCCTTGAGGACATTCCTTGCGAATGTGTCCTGGCTGCCCACACCGATAACAAGTGAATTCCCTGGACGCACATGAATCTCCATAGTGACGCCTCCCGCATCTCTGGCAAAGGGGCTGACATCCTGTTCTCACTCCCTGACCTCTTCCCTGAGAGAATGATCGTACCGGCATAGGAGCTCTCGGGGGTCGGTTCACCTGAAACCGTGGAGCAGAGGAGGATGACTCTCCCAACCGGAACTTCTTCCTCGGAGGCGATCCTACTCCTAACATTCTTCTCACATTCTCCTCTTCCCCAGCAGCCTTCATATCTGCCCATCCTTCTTCAGCGCTCTGTGCTCTCATATATATTTCTTCGTAAGTTGTGAGCATCAGAGTTCTTAGTTGGAATCTGATTTCCGGTCTCAATCCCTCCTCAAACTTCTTAGCCTTCGCCTCGGCACTCATTGTCGGGCCATACCTCGACAGAGCGGAAAACCGTGCCTCATACTCATCCACTGACATCCTTTCCTGCCTCAGATATAAGAATTCCCTAGCTTTCTTCTCCCTGAACACGTGAGGATAGAATTTCCCTAGAAACGCCATTCTGAACACTGTCCATTCATCTCCAGAATGAAGAATCCGTGCTCCATCCTTGTTGGCCTTCCACCAATCATTTGCTTCTCGCTTAATCGACTGTTGTACTAACATCATCTTCTCTTCTGTCGAACATCCCAACACGTCGAAAGCATTCTCCAGTTCGACAATAAATTCTTCCGCTTTCTCAGGCCCTTCTTCACCCGAATAGATGGGTACTTCGAGTTTCCGAAATTGTCCGATGAGCGCGACCTTTCTCTTGCGCTGTAGATCCTCATCCCTAGGGGGAGAATTCCGCACAGCGTTACGTATGCCCTCCTCAGACATCCTGTAACCATAATAATTGCATCATTAGTCCCAGTATTATGCCACTCACACATAATACTACATCAACGGAAATATGAAAATCATATAAGTGTGCTCGATACCAAGCACGCAATCGTTCCATTCCGAGCAATCAATATACTCAACCTTTCCGATCAGTCATTTGTTTTCCGAGAAGTGTCTGTAACTCGTCAAATGAGTTTAACCAACTCACGCGCATGATCCCGCGCTCAGCTTCCCTTTTCCCGAGTTCAAAACTGCCTCGCTTATATTTTAAATTTTCAACCTTATTGCTCCGAGTTTAACCTCACTCTGATACCATCTGAAAGGTCCTCATGTTCGTTATTAAGAGATTAAATTCTACTTTTATTAATTACATGCAAGTTTACAACGTTCTTACCCAATTAACCTTACAGGTCTTAATTGAATTATAAAAAAATATCATCATACGCTGAAGCTTCTAAACACCTGTAAAACGCAAGGGGATTAGCTGAAAGACTAAGTACGGACAATCTAATACCCTCATCGAATCGTATCCTTACTACCCATTCACGTAGAGCACGAACCAACTTTATTTTGTATTTCCAACCTACCCATTTTAATCTCGAATCATTCGATTCGAGTAATGATGGCCATGGAAATTTCCTTTTCCCACATCAACTTGGACATTCCTCCCGACTTCGTTTTCCCGCCACCTTGGCTCGTCTTTCTACCTATTCCAAGGGCGGATAGTGTCCACCAGACCCTCCCATGGGATCTACCCCCAACCGTTCACCCCATCCGGAGAATTAACCGGCTCACGTCCAGCCTCTTATCACAGCTCCATGCTCCTTTTCGACTTGGGGGATGCCCATTCCAGTTCATCAATTCGGTGGCTCATAACCCACTTACGTCCGGGCATAATTCCTGCCCCAACCGGAACCTCACGCTCGTATAGTCGCCTACTCCGCCCAACGAGCGTCCACCCGGGCAATCCCCTCCTCCCCGAATTCGATGCCCCATTAATATATATATATATATATATATATATATATATATATATATATATATATATATATATATATATATATATCTATATATATCCAGCCCTCTTCGCTGTCTACATACCACTTCCATCATTCAAAACTTCCGTGAGTAGCCGCACGTACAATTACGTCGCAAACCAACACACACTCGTCAACATCCGTCAAACGTAACCCGGGGTACATTCATTGGACTTCCCACGGTTCGGTCACTCCCCGCCTTCCTCCCTTTTTATTTCTTTCAGCCATTCCAATCACAGCACACTCAGCCATGTAAGGGAAAGGCAATGGACGTTGTGGCTGCGGACCGAAAGAAGAGAAGGGACGGGACGCGTAACTTCCGCCTTGTTCCAGCCACCACCGTGCAAATTCCCGCCTCTTTCGGACGATCTCCCCACGAGTGAGATGGTTTCAAGAGCTCTTCCGTCACTGCCCTTCGAGACGCCGGTGCCTTCTTGTGTGGTTCTTCGTCTTAACCACTCGGAATCGGAAGAAGGCCATACTACAATTATAGATATGGGACGCCACACGTCTCTCCTGAAGGAGCAGCCATCCCTCATCTTCCCAAGGGTTGGACATCCTTTCCCTCACTACCTAAGGTCCAGAACGTCCTTCCCTTGCCTACCCACGTACACTCACAAACCTCACAATATAATTGTAAGTACTTGTAAAGTAATAACAAAGCATTAATATTATAGTCGATGGACGAAGGAAAGAGAGGATAGAGAAATCGTACCTCGTTCCACTTCCTCCGCACAACACTTCAAGTTCTCGACGTCTCTGTACGATTTCGCTCCGGGTTGGACGCTTAAACACGTCCCTTCCTCGAGGTTCCGCGCGGAAACCAACCCTCGATGTCGCCGTATTTTCTGTCCTCCGCTTCCCTCTTCCCTTCCTTTCTTCCTGTTTTTCTTCCTTTTTTTTATTTTATTATTATTATCTCACATAACCGCCTCACACCCCTTCTTCTCTCGCACGCTTAGTGTCCCTTAATTATAACTAGGGTCCCACCATATATTCTTCTTTCAATTTCTTTTTTAATTATCACCGGTTTGGATATATTAAGGTGCCGCCATAATTATAGCCAAATGATCGAGTCTGTCTGATGTTCAACCACATCTCACATTGGCATAATTACAATTACAGAAAATTTTTGTTCATTACATTTAACGCCGTTTATATTATTTCCATTAAAAAAAAATCTAAAATTAGATTTCAACTCGACGCGTAAATTAGCCACCCCAATCTCTTAAAAATCAATGTCTTCCATTCTCGTTAACCCAAATCTTCCCTCAACCTGAATCCGTCCTAAACCTCGGAAGAATTTAGCTAAAGGTCTAATTAAAATCCTTATTGATGCAAAATTTAGTGAGTTGGTTGGAGGCAGAATGTATGGATATTTACATTAAGGGATATCAAAGACGTGAGAGTGATCTTAATGCGATGGATGAGGAGGAAACGAAGGTTGATGACGAGTTTATTGAAAAGGAGCGGCATACCGAAAAATAAAGAGTAAGGATCCGAAAAACTCTACAAAGGGAAATTTCTTTTATAACAATTTATTTTTCTTTGCCTTGCAAGCTGAACAAGGCTAACCTATCTTTCTAATTCTAATTTGAAAAGGCTAAGAGCGAAGAATAGACACCAGACCAACTTACCGGGAATGAGCTTACTGCTAGTTAGATCTCTGCCTGCAGATACAGATATTGAGACTGGCTCTGACCAGCAGATAGAATAGAGGTCTTGGTACCGGATTGAAGAGAAGAAGAGTCAGGAGGTGATTTCGGTTGCTCCTATTTTTGTTAAGAGCTTACCAGCGACGACAGAGGAACCAACCCGCCTGCGTTGCTTATGTTAGATCATTACAAGAAGGTTAGATCATATTCGGAAGGCCAAATACTCATATATATATATATATATATATATATATATCCTAAACTTCGACATTTTTTTCGATTTAACCTAACATTTAAAAAATATCTTCTTACATCACAACGTTGGACCGCTATCTCAATTATATTATTCGTTAGTTGTCTCCGCTAACAGAGTCCTACGTGGAACTAACATGGTAGTTAACGCCGCCAACTCCATGTTTAATCTATTTTTTCTAATAATAAATTATCAAATATATCATAAACTTTGATATTTTTTTCCAATATAGCGTAACATTTGGAAAATATCATCTTACATCCTAACGTTGAGCCGTTATCTTCATTATATTCTATGCTAGCGCTAGATACTAACGGAGTCCTGCGTAACGTTGATACGACAATTAACGCTGTCAGCACCACGTTTAATCTATTTTTTCTCAAATTAAACTATAAACCTCGAATAAAGCTCTAAATATATTTTAATCACGCTCTTGCGGTTAGTGATGGGATAAACCCTAAATGCGGCCGTGGATTGTAATTATCTCCACGGCCTGCACGTGAAGGAGTGATGATGATGATGGCCGGCAAAGCAATGATGTTAAAAAGGGGCCGAAAGAGGGGAATGACGTCCGGCAGACAGCACAGCTTGTGATGTCTTAAATGTGACCAACCCCCGGGACATTTTGCTGCCACCTCTCATCTATATCTCAAGCTTAGCATTTACTGAAAATTGGATGTCTTATTGTATGTTCCTCCCTGTACGATGTAAAGTTTTTCTTTTTTTGTATTAGTATGAAGGAATTCCCAGCATCAAATCGAAGACACGTCTATGAAATCCACTTGAGAAATAATATTAATTCTATTATAAAAAAGAAACAAGCCACTTCAGAACAAAGTAGCAGGCGGTTTAGTTGCTGTTGCATTCCTTCGTTACCACTGCAAAGACCCGTTTGCAGCTCCCCATCCCTTCCCTTCAAAGATCCGTCCTTTCTCCCACCAACTTGCTAGGAATGCGACCCCTGATGTTACCCTTTCTGGGTCTGTCGTTTCGTTTACTGGGTCACCCGAGTTTGAGAGGTGACTGGAGAGGTTAGTGTCAGAGAGCGAGGGCCGAGATCTGTCGCATGTTGTCGTGAATTGAGGCGAGTTTGTCTGAATTTCCATTGATAAAATGTTGTTTGGAGGGTTGGGGGGTTGGTTCTGTGTTTCGTCGGTGTGGTGATTATGGGGGTGCTCTTTTGATTCGATTGAGCAGTTGTTCCCTCCGGAGGAATGGGGAAACGAGGAGGTTGGTTTTCGGTGGCGAAGAGGGCGCTGTCCTCCGACTCCTCCGAGAAGAAGGATAAGGTTCACCTTTGATTGTTCCTGGGTGATGTACTGGGATTTGGAATTCGCTGCTTCTGGCATTGTTTTGTAATTTAGATGAGGTTTTGGGTTTTTGGTTTTCCAGAAACGGTTTAAATCCAAGAGGAAATGGTTCGGAAAAAGCTCGAGGGGCGCCTTGGATGACATTCTTATGCCAGGCGACGTCGAAATCCTGCCTGCTGCATTGCCACTGCAACAACCTCTGCCTCCTCTTGTGGAGAATCACTAGTTGGTGCAGGTTGAGGAGGAGCAGAGCAATCATGCCTACTCGGAGGTCCTTGCTACCGCCGTTGCTGCAGAGGCAGCGATCGCAGCTGCTCAGGCTGCTGTGGAGGTCATTCGCCTCACCTCTGTTGCAGGTTACTCTGGAAAATCCAAGGAGGAGATTGCCGCCATCAAGATCCAAACCAGTCTTCCGAGGGTACATGGTATGCTTTGCTCTATTCTTTCCCCATAAGAATTTAGACTCGTAGGCTACATCAGCCAATTCATCATGTGGCTGGTGCGATGGTGGGGAAAAATGTCATTGATGGCTGTGTTACAAAGACTGATTTTTTCAGGCGAGGAGAGCTTTACGGGCATTGAGAGGGCTTGTGAGGTTGAAGACATTCATCGGAGGTCAATCTGTCAAGAGACTGCTTCGACATTGAGATGCATGCAGACCCTCTCGAGGTTGCAATCAAAGGTGCGAGCGAGAAGGATACGGATGTCCGAAGAAAACCAGACTATTCTGCGGCAATTCCAGCATAAGCAGGAGAAAGAGGTCGAGAAGCTTAGGGTGTGCCACGTATTTCTCTCAGACTTTGTGGCTATATTTCGAGCATGCTGTCCTGAAAACTGCATCATTTCGGTAAACAGCTTGCAGGAAGCTGGAATGACAGTGCACATTCGAAGGAACAGATGGAAGCAAACTTCCATTCAAAGCAGGAAGCGGCCATTAGACGGGAAAGGGCATTAGCCTATGCATTCTCTCATCAGGTGCAATGCGATTCAACATCCTTCATGGCTCGCATTCTTCAACAAGTTATAATATTTCTAGGTTAATTTGTGCCGTTCATCTTGATGGTAGAAAACTTGGAAGAACTCCAAATCCACAAACCTTTGTTCATGGACCCAAACAATCCTCAATGGGGCTGGAGTTGGTTGGAGCGGTGCACAGTGTCACAGCCTTGGGAGACCAGACCCACCACCACCGTCAGCAAGGCCTACGATCAAGTTTCCCTGAAGAGCGACGGACTGACCTCTGTAACATCCTTTGGACAAATAGACCGATCAAATTCATCCCGGCACAACCTCAAGAAGCCTTCATCAACTGCGGCAAAGCCAACACGGGCACACTCCCAACATTACTCCCCCTCGACTCCCACTTCCAATGACTCTAGGAGCCTGTTCAGCTTGCAGTCCGAGATGATGGTAAGGAGGCACAGCATCACGGGGTCATCTTCGGTGAGGGACGACGAGAGCCTAACGAGCACCCCGACCATCCCCAGCTACATGGCCCTGACAATGTCCGCGAAGGCCAAGTCACGAGTACCCAGCCTGCTAAGGTCCTTCCACAATGACGAGACAACAACAGTGCAGGCGGGCAAGCCATCGGTTGGCTCGGCTAGGAAGCGATTGTCCTTCCCTTGTTCGCCGGGCGGCAGCGGTGTCGGTACGAGGAGACTTTTGGGGCCTCCCAAGGTAGACAGCAACATCAGCATCATCAAGGGACTTGTCGTGTAGACACTCTCGTGATTGCAATTGCTTGTTTTCATCGTGCGATGGGTCGATCTTCTTGTTGTTTCTTTGCTGCTTTGCTATGTCTGTGTCCTGATTTCTGTTTTGGGTTTATCGTCCGTTGTGGGAATCGCTACTTAGTATCCGCTTAAACGTAAGCCCAAATGAATTTTCTTTTGTTGTCGTCATATCAACGTAAGCATGAGGTAATCATAACGTTAGAAAGAATAAAATCCCCCCACTCCCCAAAAAATTCCACCCTTTTCTTATTTCTTCTTCTTCTTCTTCTTATTATTATTATTATAATCGATCGTTTCCTATTTGGCAGCTCCTTTATTCTCTATCTTTTTTACTCTTTCTTCCCTCCACCACTTACTATTTTATTTCATTTTCCCTTTCAATTACTTTCCTTTTTATGACAACTAAAATTCTATCGAGTAGGTGACGAGAACGGTTGTTTACTATTTTTCCCAAAGTTTGAATAATGTCCCTCCTGTTTTGGCACGAACAAGACATTCGTCTACCGACGCCCCGAGTATTTTTTTCGAAATCGTACCAAATCGACAACCCCCGCGCGGCCCCACCGGCGAACTAAAACTACGAATCTCGGGTTCGTGTGTCGAATTCGTTTTCGTAGGCGTGACCTTGTGGAACTGTGGCGGGCAACTTCAAAGGAAGATAAATTAAAAGTAAATAAGCAACTTCAAAATGTTACTTTCAACGTCCCTGTCTGGTGTGAGGAAGAAGAAAACACATCCATGTCTTCGGTTTCAGACAAAGCGGCATGAGTTTTCCAAGGGTTTGGTCTCCCCGGATGATCATAGTCAACAAACACAATGTAATAATAAGGTTAAGGGGCGTGTCATTATGAGTTAAAAAATCGAGGATTGGACTTGTTTGAAGCTTATGTTTGATGATTAATCATGAGTAACCTCGACTTGAGGTCAACCAATCATTTCTTTCTGGCCCATATCATTTTGTTATCGGAATCGTTTCTTTAGTGGGTCAAATTCTTAGTTTGACGATAACATCCAGAAATGGTTCAGATTTTCGACTCCATGATTTTGTAAGAGATATAAATGTATATATGCATTTTGTATTTTATGTTTATTACACAACCTTCGATTGGTCCCTTCTTCGGATCGCCTCCCATATTCACCTAAAATGAATTCTCTCTCCACCTTATGCCGTCATCGACCAGTCTGATTCCCGCCACTCTGCCGAGCTCAGGCTGCACCCGTCCCTGAACATGCCGCCCTCGTCGACCTCGAACCTCTGGCGGAAGTCTCCCTCGTCGGGGGGAGCATGGAACCGCGATGACAACGGTACGAGCGCTAGGTAATTGGCGTGCTGGACGAGCTCGGCTTGAGCCCGAGCCAGCTGCTCCTGGAGCTCCGTCACTTGTTTCTGGAGCTGGCATATGGCGCCCGCGCAGCCGTAGACTGGGTCTCGCATCCTCGCATTCGCCTCGTAAACCATGCTGCTCACGGCGTCCGCCCTGTGCGACTCCGGAAGGTCCTGAAAGTATATAATAAAAACAAAGGAACGAGTCCACGTTACAAGAGCCAACTAAGGAAATACGATACGTAATGGACCCTCGGCACAAACTTTAGAGAATTTCTTTTCTTTTGCAGATATTCTACAACAAATCATGGCTATACTTTTGACAATCATGGCTGTTCCGATCAAGTTGAAAACCCACAAGCTGCTTTTGCTTAAGCCTGCCTACCTGTAAGAACTTGATGATGTTGCTGGCTCCGAACACCCGATGAGCGATGGCGAACTTAAAAGGGTCGGTCGGGGGGAAGTAAGGGGCGAGGACGCACTTGTCGACGCACCTCCGGCGTAGGATCTTGCAGGCGGCACATGGGGTCAGGATCATCGGCGGGGAGTAGTTGTTGGGGTCATCATGATGAGGGGAGAACCCGGGAAGGGATGTGGTAGGAGATGTTGCCGATGGGGTCTTCGCTAGTTTGTATTCCATAAAAGAAGGGATTTGGTGGAGAAATGGGAACAAAGTGGGAGAGGGAGACAAATTCGTGATGGGGGATAATATGGAGAGTAAGCAGTGGAGAGGTAATTGCGTATTTATATAGAATTCCATTCGGACACGAACATGGTCCGTCCGTCGGTCGACTTGTATACCGCAAAGTCTGAATTTTGCACTGTTTAGTTATATAATGCACATGAAAATTGGGTTTTAATTAGTCATCCCGATTGATTGGTAACAAGTAGGCAAGCGGCTGCTAACTTAAACAACCTACATTTTTTTTTCCTTTTCCTACTCCCCATAAAAAATCGATACGTCGGAGTTACAGCGCGCCCATCCACTACTTCCCTTCTCTTGGCATGGAAAGCAATGTTCGGGTTCGGCAGATCGAGGAAAGAGAGAAACAAAAGACAAATTTTAGCACCGCAACCTCGGCTGACTCTCCCGTATAAACATTACGAACCGTATGGATGGCTCGATCCCGGAGAAAAGAGCACCGAGAATGCCACGTGGTGCATTTCGAATCTTTCCCGACCGACGCCTCAATCCAGAGCAACTGAAGACTTTCCTCCTCACACAGTCACAGCGCCGTATATAGATGAGAATTTGATTGTAAGATGCTGAAGCCAAGTACGAATAAGGAAAAGTCGGGGGGGATGGAAGGTTAGGGAGGGCCTGAGTTCTTCCCATGTGCCCAACGAGGTGGTCGGTAAAGGTCTCTCTCTCTCTCTCTCTATATATATATATCTCTTTCTTTCTCGTTTTCTCCTTACTACAAACAAGTACTAGGGCATATGCAATAACAATGATGGCCTTCTAGAGAACAAAAAATCAATAAAACCCAAATGAGGAGACGCGGGTGTTTTTGGCCAATGAGTATTCAACGTGTGAGACCGCCATGCACGTGCTTTCCTTCAACATCCACCCTGAAAGCGACGAATCCATTCAACCATGAAAATCATTCGAGTATAGCTTGATTAACTCAGGAGCACATCAAAGAAGATGACGCAGAACCCTCTATTTCCTAACAATTTCCTCCAATATATATAATTATAAAGATCCACGCGCTTCCCTCCTTTCCCTGGGCCAAAGTATAATATGAAATGTTTCTTCCATTCCAGAGAATCTAAATCTGATCATCTGATAAAAGCAAACCATGCCCCACCACCCGAATCAGAAGAATGGGATGGCCCACTGTTCGCGCGGAAAACGGACCACGTCGGAAATATTTGGCAATTGGACTCACAGGGAATTGTATGTGGTCGCCAGAAAGATGAATTTCAATGATAAAGGACAAGGCTGTTACATATTCAAAGTTTTACAAAAGTAAACGAACGCTTACAGCCATGAAAAATGAAGGAAAAATGGTGGTACGGATGATGGAGGCGCTGTAGACTTGCTGCTGGAGGTGCGACTGGAGCTGACGTCACTGCTGACGCTGTAGACTCGTTGTCGCGAAACGCAGGCCTGGTGCTGACGTCACTGCTGACGCTGTAGACTCGGTACAGTGCGCTTAGTGACGGAGATGCAGGCGGAGGGTGATCGTCGGAACTACGGTTGCTCGTCCCGGCGGTGGAAGTGATGGCGGAAGTTGAGTGTCGAGACTACGGTTGCTCGCCTCGACGATGGGAGTGCTGGCAGAAGGTTGATCAACGGAGCTACGGTTGCTCACTCCGCTGTTGGAAGGATGACCCAATAAACCCAGGCCGAGGTATCTACTAAACTAAGGGTGACGAGCAATGCAAAGCTTGTGTTTGGCTGATTGATCGTGAGTTTTCTAAGTAGAATATACTCTCCCTTTTATACTAAATTCTGTAAGTCTTTGCACGCTCCACACGTCCTCAAAAAATCCCTTAAATCGTGGCATGATCTTAACTTCTCTCCAGGGATCTCGGAGTTTGTTTTTCTTCTAACCTCCACTCAATGAGATCGTGCGTGGGACGTGTTCAGGTGAGTTGTAGACTTAGCTCACACTCGTATTTCTAAAAAAGGGCGTAGACTTAGGCTGTTGCGGACTGGGGATTTGGCGTAGTCGACGGGCTATAGACTTAGCTAAGGCCTTCGTTCCAATGTGGGCTGTAGACTTAACACAGGCCCAAAATATCCTATCGTGTCAACATAAGCCTCCCTCTTTTGCTTAGGCGACTTTTCGTCGCCTGAGCACAGTTGTCAGATTTTTGGGTTTAAAAGAAGCGTTTCGTTTTCCCTCCTTTCACTTACGCCCTACGTCTCAAAATCTTTTCTCTCCAAGAAACCTCGGTTCTTCTTGAAACCCTAACTTCTTTCCAAAGCAAACTCCGATGTCGACTCTTGGCGCTTTCCAGTGGTACCAACAACGTGCCGATCCCGCCGGTGTCGTTCTTACTGAGGACGGTGAGGGTTTAACCCTTGGTCCTGTCCTCGACGCCCATCTTTTCCCAGACCTCGTCCCTTACGAGTATCTGAAGACAGCATTCAAGATTCCCATCTGCCGGGTAGACTTCGTTGATCCCCTCAACTGGGAGGACAAGAGTGGCTTCCTCTGCTTTCCTTCCGTAGAGAAAACCCTGTTCCGACAGTGGTTCACTTGCTGGCTGGAGAAGTTGGAGGGCAAACTCAGGACATGCGGTCTTTGGTCCTTCATGAAGATTACCATGCTTGGGAAGCATTGTGACCCAAGGGTATGTGCCAGCCTACTTCCTCTCTGGAATAGCGAGGTAAACTGCTTCTATCTGCCGGAGGGTCCCATGACCATCACTTTAGAGGATATTTACTTCTTGACCGAGAGTAGTGTGGCGGGAACCCCTGTTCGCTTACATTCCTTGGATGGTGACTATCATCCTAAAGATATGCTACAGATTCAAAATATAGCAGAGAAGCATCTTAAGATGATCAAGGATCAGTCCCCTGCTGTCTGGGGCAAGGCTGAGGAGGTTGAGTTCTTCAGCATCTGGTTGAGCCAATACGTTTACTGCTTTGCTGGCAATAGGGTGCCGAAGCTTGTATACAGGATTGCCAATTTCCTGAGCACGGCGAAGAGCAGGGTGGCTTGGGCACCATTCTTGCTGGGTATTATCTACCAGAGTCTCTATAAGGCCAGCGCGTCTGCCGAGCCTTTCCCAAAATATCCAGCTAGTGGCCTTCTTTGGATGGTGCATCTATGGGCCTGCATATGGCTTCCAGGACTCTCTGGATATTAAATGCCCCCTGGCGTTGCTAAGGATAGCTGTTATGGGATTCATATGCTCAAATCTTGCTGCCAGTCGAAGGATCAATGGCTGTGGGCCTCTGTTACAGGGCACATGAAACACCTGGTCGACATTGACCGGAATGAACACCGTAACTGGCACCCATTCCCAGCTGATCATGCCGTCACCAAGCGCCGGAAGAAGCTTTAGGGTTTAGGGTTTAGGGTTTAGTCTGCGTAACGTGAAAAATGAAGGAAAAATGGTGGTACGGATGATGGAGGCGCTGTAGACTTGCTGCTGGAGGTGCGACTGGAGCTGACGTCACTGCTGACGCTGTAGACTCGTTGTCGCGAAACGCAGGCCTGGTGCTGACGTCACTGCTGACGCTGTAGACTCGGTACAGTGCGCTTAGTGGCGGAGATGCAGGCGGAGGGTGATCGTCGGAACTACGGTTCCCGGCGGTGGAAGTGATGGCGGAAGTTGAGTGTCGAGACTACGGCTGCTCGCAAGTGCTGGCGGAAGGTTGATCAACGGAGCTACGGTTGCTCACTCCGCTGTTGGAAAGATGACCCAATAAACCCAGGCCGAGGTATCTACTAAACTAAGAGTGACGAGCAATGCAAAACTTGTGTTTGGCTGATTGATCGTGAGTTTTCTAAGTAGAATCTCCTCTCCCTTTTATACTAAATTCTGTAAGTCTTTGCACGCTCCACACGTCCTCAAAAAATCCATTAAATCGTGGCATGATCTTATCCTCTCTCCAGGGATCTCGGAGTTTGTTTTTCTTCTAACCTCCACTCAATGAGATCGTGCGTGGGACGTGTTCAGGTGAGTTGTAGACTTAGCTCACACTCGTATTTCCAAAAAAGGCGTAGACTTAGGCTGTTGCGGACTGGGGATTCGGCGTAGTCGACGGGCTATAGACTTAGCTAAGGCCTTCGTTCCAATATGGGCTGTAGACTTAACACAGGCCCAAAATATCCTATCGTGTCAACACCCACCACCGGATCCTTAAAACAAATCTTGGGTGTGATATATCTCATCCTCATTCTCAATGTAAGAGATGTAGAGTCGAATATATTCTCCACACGACAGACGATAGTGGGGGCTGTCCAAAACAACCGCGTATTTTAACTTCACTCGTCTTTTTTGGATAGGGTTAGGTTGGAAGGTAGTAGTGTGGACTACTCTACTACTTCCCCGATGCATGTTATAATGTAGAAGGTCTTGTCTTTATGTTTTTATCAAATTGGCCGCCCCAAGTCTCCCTTTCTCTTTCCTCGTGTTCCCATTCCCACCTTGATGTCCTAAATATTGTGTTGTGGTACCATGAAATGGAATTGGACCCTTTAGGCCAGTTCATTAAGAGAAGGGTGGAGGAATCCTGAGGTTATTATCATCGTTTCATTTACAGAAAAAAATGGTATCATCGCCCGAGAGGGACCGCCTCAGGTGGCACCACGGCGGACCTTGTGACCTAGTCGTCGTAAACGGAGATGAGGATTCTGCACCGCCTATTAGTACGACGATGAGCCGTTCTAGGAAATCTGGCATACCTGCACGTGCCTTGCATTTCTGCCATGGCGATATCCAACCTGATCACCAGGCACGACAAGATATTTCAAGCACTGGATTTGGGCAGATGATTTCTATAGGTCACCCAGTGTTAAAACTCTGTACCTCTCAAAGAGACCCAACTTAAGGATAACATTGGCAAGAAAAGCTTCTTCCCATTCATCTCGAATGTTTCGGTTTTTCTCTGTTAGTAAATCCTGGGACCATTCCGTCAACTGGTGAAGCACTTAAGAAAGATTACAGCTGGTTCCCACCAAGCGAAAGCCTTCGAAAATGAAGCAGACCTGCTGGGCATGATAATCCAATGTAATAACTTTGCCCAAGGACACTACTTATTGCTCTGATCCCAACAATGCGAGATACTGCAACAGAGTGTAATCAAATCCTCCTCGCATCCAGGTGCTTGATATTGGCTTCTTCCTCACTTCATATTCTGCAATTTCATGAAAAAACATGAAATCATATTCCTTGATATTGTGTTGCCAAAAACCATGATAACATCTTATGGCAAAGGAGAAAGCAAAAATCTAGTGGAGAATACCACAATTCATTCGAAAACAGCGGACAGTAATGAATGACAAGCGTGAAATTCCACTAAGGGTAAGGGAAAAAGATTCCAGGAAAGAGAAGCACGCTCCCAATCTTCCCTCATCTTGGGCAACGTTCCCCAAGAATGTTTCTTGATCGATAAGACGGATGGATCCATATTGGAATACAACCATGTAACAACAGGCGACTTCCACTTAAGCAAGAACGCCACCCCTGAGATGCGAGATGAATTCGGACTGTCCATTCCCAAGCCTGTTCGAGCGAATCCACACAATGCACATACCAACAAACCTGCAGGGAGAGAATAGGAGACCTTGCATCAGCCACACGACAGATTGCCGAACTTAAACAAAACACAATTCTTTTCCATCCGGGATGAAATTAGCTTTGTTCCGGTCCACCAACCTCGAACTAAACCTCATCACAGCGCTAGCACCATCCGGGACAAACATTTCCGAAAGCAAGCAGACGAATGACCCAATTTCAACTAGCAGACGAGGAGCGTCGTTCGAAAAGAATCGAGGCCTGATGAGAATCGAATCCCCCGCGGCATCGACCTCCTCATCATCCTTGACAACCATCCCATTCTCCCCGGCGGCCCCTTGGGAGGCCAACAGGGGCTCCTTCTAGTCCAACGATTGAGCGGCGGCCGATTTTGGTTGGAAAAATTACTTCTTTTCAATTATCCATTACATTTCCTTTTGGGGTTTGTGCGGGGAAGGAAGAAATTTTGATTTGTGGATTAACGTTGTTGGGTTTCAGCGGTCTAAAAGAATTTAAAAAAAAAAATTTAAACGATAAACGTTATCATAATACGTTAATTTTAAAAGAACTTTTTTAAAAAACGAGGATATCGTTATTAAGTTGCCGCATTAATTAGTAATTTTATCTCACGAAATAATTCATTATATTACTATAAAGTCGCTGCTTGATTATATTGTTTTAGATTAGATCACGATATAAATCCTTATTTGAAGTAATGACTTTCTTTATAGGAATAAATTGCTTTAATGGGGTCGGAGATATAGGCTCACGCCCGTCAAAGGAGCTTAGAATGGAATCGAGAGAGCCAGATTCCAGAGACAACGCTGGTCGTGAGAGGGCGAAAATGGAGAAGCATGGTGGATTTGGAGACGAGATTGGAATAGGGTGACGCGAAGATGCGAGACGGATTTGAAGAGTCGGAGGAGTGAAATGAAAAAGGAATAATGTGTTTTAGTTATGTTAAGAGGTCATCCTATTAGAAGTCGCTACTCAGTGACTATCATCTATCGAGGCGTCTAATAAGAAGCTTTATCATGTCAAGGAAGTCGTTATTTCAAGTATCGATTTTCTTTACATCGTTATAGTACTAAAAAAAAATCATAAACTAACAATGTGTTCTTTTGGTACAATTCCTCGGACACATGATAAAAAAACATGTTATTTCAAGTAGTAATTTTATATTACTTGATATGATGTTTATGAAATCGCTACTGGCGATTTTGATCCAGGTGCATTAACTTGCTAATTCAAATAGTGACTTTTTCGTGGGACAAAATCTTTACATAAAATAGTATTTTAATATCCGTAATCGATAAATTTTAAAACTAACGATCGAATTATATTATTTCTTTTATAAAAAAAGAAACTAATAATACACACTGATATTAGTCGTAGAAGAAGATAAAAGCAAAATTGTTAAACTAGGATGATGATAAATCACGGAATGTGGGTGACATTAAAATTCGAAACTTTGTCCCCACCTTTGATGAAGTCAAGGATGAGTCCTGTCCTGGCTGGCCTGTCTTATGTCTAATGTGTCAGGAAACGTGGTATACCCAAAAGAAGACCATATGTAAATCCCCCAAATTGTGAGTTGCATGATACATGGGGGGACTCAAACTCATCCGGGGAACCACATGATGACAATCCCACACCCATAGCAATTATGGGGAATAACATGATGAAGAGTAATTATGGGGAACCACATAATGACAATCCCACACCCATAGCAATCATGAGGAAGGCACATGATGACACCCATGGCCAAGTGCTATATGCTTTCGGTGTCCAAAGTTGGAGAAGAAAGAAGAAAAAAAAACTGCCTTCCGGAGAGAATGAAGGACTCACCTTGAGAGAACTCGCCATCTTCCGGCCAAGGTAGGTCCATGTCAAAGACATGGAAGCTCCCCTCGTTAACTCAAACCCGACGTTCGTCAACCACGACTGGACACAATCGCTCCATCAATAGGCAGCTACTTCGAGTGCTTCCGCAGCTCCCTCGAACCTTCCTCGGGCCACCTCGAGGCGAGGAGGACATTTCCTCGGCTGGAATCGCGAAGTACGACGTCGGCAGTCTGTTCCTGGGGGCGCTGCTCTTCTGTCCAGCGACGGAATCAAGCCTAGTCAGGTCCATTCTCTTTCTTTCTTTCTCCCGGTCGTGTGGATAGCTCGTGAGTCTAAATCGAGCATGTGTAGCCTGAGTTATGGCTGATTCTTCAGATGAACGCATGCTGAAGTTTGCGAAGCTCGTTACTGCTGTCATTGTTTCGTAATTTATACATAACTCTTCTCTCAGCATATGGATTGAGCTGATTTTAGACTCTTTGGATTCCTTTCTTAATGAGGAATAATTTTTATGCATATCACTTCTCCAAACAAACACGTTTAGCTGACGTTTTTTATCCTTGAACATTAACAAATAAAACTGACCTGTTTCGTGCATCCACGATGAGGCAGTTGCACTCCGTTGGACATAACTTTGTCCGTACAGCTTGATTCTACATGAAATTACTTAGTATCACTTTGCATTTAAGTTATTTAAAACTTTTGTGTTTTGAACTTCTTCATTCGAGGTCTCTTCGGTTGGGTTTTCGTCCATCAAAATTGGACTGTGATTTAGCCTCGGTCTGCACACGAGCAGGAAGGCTGATTCGGTTTTCTTGGCATAAATTTAACACCAAAGCTCTATTTTATCTAAAACTTATTGCATCAGATGTCTCTTTTAGTGGCCTAAAGCTTTCATGTTTTGACAATTTTCATTCAAGCAACAAAATCTGGTCAAATTGTTAGTGGAACGCAGTGAACACAAAATGTCATTGCACCCAGTAGCAGACAAGTACTGTTACAAAAAAAAATATGTAGTTTTCAAAAAACATATTAAAATTTTATGAAATTTGTGTTTCCAGAATCATATTTCAGTTTTCTACAACTTTCTTCTTTTGAGTTGTTACATTTGATTTCATCTAGTTGGTCTAAAAATTCAGGGAAGACAAATCTCTCCCTTGCCTCTTGCCTCCTAGCGGCAGAAGAAATAACTTGCCCATATAAACTCCGAATCAATTAAAATTAGAACCTAAAGTTGGAACATTCAATTATTGACAACTTTTATGTGGACCATTCAATTATTGACAACTTTTATGTTTTACATTTCTCATTTTGAACAAGTTCATCACACGGTCAACGGGGTCAATCTCAACCCTGTAAACTGTCCGACTGGAACATGTCCAGTTTGAACAGCCCCACTCTTTGCCTTACTGGAAGCACATAACATGCTATTTTTTTCTACATTTTTACATCATGGATTATACTTAAGTTTTCTAGCTTCTGGTAAAATTTCATAAATTTTAGAAACGTTTACGGCAAGTTATGAATTTTTTAACTATCATCCATTTGTCACAATTCAAGTAAACGTTCGAAGATTGGCCAAACTTTTCTTTCGATGGCGTAACTACCTACGTTTGTCTCTTTGGTCATATATTTCGAACATTCTACTTTCGATATTCTTTCACTCTCGTAGGATTCATAACATGTATGAATCAACGGACCGAACATGGAACCTCTCTAGCCATTTATTTGAGGTTTTCTCAAAAGATCACAAGTCGACACGAATCCTCATCATCAAACGGTAAGTCATACCTTACTTATCTATTCGATTGAATTTCGTTCAAATTCACTCGATACTCGCCTTTGCCCCTCTCTTTCCTTTCCTTTGTTTTGCATGTAAAAGAACGAGGAATTCATTACCAAGGTACTTCCATTTTCGACAACACCGAAGATCAATATCAACGGGCCACACAACACCCCGTTATCTTCCGACATCACGGAAGATCGACATCAACGGGCTACACAACGCCCCGGACATCCATCTTCTGACATCACGGAAGATCGACATCAAACGGCCACACAACGCCCCGTAAGTCTCACTCCGACTTACAATAGTTAATTTTAATTGTTTCAAATATTCAATTAGAATTTTCTGGCCACCGCATTCCTGTTTGATTTGCATGAAAATCAATCGAGCTTCATGGGAGTTCGACAAAACGAATTTCGAAGACTGGAGGCGCGTGAGGAAACCCATGGTAGAAGTACATCTCAAAAGCGGCCCCAACTAACGAGCCCGACCGATGTAAAGCCATCCCAGTGGGCCTCAGGTACATGAGAGAGGTGCGAGCCTCCTGTTTTTCTTTATTTCCACATGTAACGGGTCGTGGGCCCAAGTGCATAGGCCCACGATCACCACCCTTCCCCGCTCCCTTTGATCTCAATAATTGTCTGTGCTTGTCCGTATGCCTTAGGTTCGTAGGTTTATTGTCGCATGCTATTTGCCAAACACACATGAGTTCGGGCCCAGAAAGCTCGAATCGGGTCCAACGCCCGTAAAGCATTGACATAAGTTTGGAGTAATGCTCGGATCGGGTCCAACACCCGTTAAACAAAAGCAAATCTCTTGGAGCAAACGCCACCTCTCTTTTTCGCATGTTAGAATGCAAGAGTTAGTAACCAGGAATCCCCGAACCAACTTTTTTTTTCCGACTTAAACAGCTTTTGTAAATAAAATCGGTGGCGACTCCGTTTAGTTTACTTATGTTAAACAACAACAACATTTTCACGGAGCCATCATGGATGAGGAACTGACGACGCGAGCCGCTTCCGATTTCTCCCGACAGTTCGTTCTTCGGATCATGCTCCGCCTTTCACCCGCCGCCTCTTAGGAAAACAGGGACGGTCGGCGAGGGCCCGAGCAGGCCCAGTTAGGAACCCAGGGAGGGATCATCCAATTCCCTTCTGCAGCATCCGACGCTCGAGTCGCGACGCCGACTGGTTGGGCCTTGGAGAGCGGGCCCGGATCCTCGGGTCGTTCGAACCGCAGCGCGCGTGCTAGGCCGGAGGGCACGCGTACATCCCGGATGGCGACTCCGCTAGGGAAGATGCACGTGGATTCTTTTCGAATGCTCTTACTTTTTTAATCCACATGCGGAAGGGAATTCTTGTTTGCCCATGTACTTGCTTGACTCGGTGAATTTTGTTTGCTCTCATGGTTGTGTTCGTTTACCGCTTACTAGGCATTTCTAGGTAAGTCCATATACCCGGGACTAGGATCTCTAGGGGGTCACCGAAAGGCACGGCCTCGCTGCTTCCTGCGGCTTGTAGGCTATGGACCGGGTCCCGCCTCCCTTAGTCCGAGGGAGGTCTTACAAACCTTCATCCGAGTCTAGAATTGTTTGCCCACTACAAGTACCAGACGCCGCATGTGCATTTGCCTGTTATTGAGTGACTACTACATGTGCAGGGACCGGTGTCAGGTACGCTTTGTCTGTTATAACTGTAAAACTAACATTGCTTGTTTTACAGTTGGGTGGAGTTTATTACAATGGGTTTCAACAGCCTTCATTTCTCCTATCCCTACCTATTTTACTACTTACTGCATTCATACATTCGCATGACCGCATGAGTGTCTATTTGATTGCATTAGTTACATTATCATGTCATTTACAGTAACTGCTCCATTGCATCACTACGTCACGTTTACAAATGCAGTTACATAATGCATACTTTTCTGCATATACAAGTGCGGTTAAGTATCATTACAAACTCATCATGCATCGATTACACTGTTGTATGATACTAATCCAATCTTTCTCTCTACTTTCCTTTCGAGGCCCCTTCTCCAACATGGCTCCTCGAACGGGACTTAGGGTGAGGCATGACATTACAAATCTACAAGCCCAAGAATACCAAGGATTCATTAACGGCTACCAAGGCCCAAGCCGAACATCTACATGAAGACCAAAGTTTCCATTACGGCTGCCAAGGTCCAAAGCCGGTATCCAATGACATGAGCCCGAAGTGTTATCAACGGCTACCAAAGTACAACGCCAAACACGAACACCAAAGATCACCAAATGGCTACCAAAGTTTAAAGTCGAATCTACAACAATATGAAAACCCCAAGGAGGTTACATCTCACCAGCCAACCGCAGTCAACATCAGAGCTAATGGCGAACCCAAAGAGCCGTTCACGGACATGTTACAACCGGACACACATAGGAACATCGCGCCTCTACTTATCCGACAACCACTCCAAAGAAACAAAAGCGATCCCACTACGTCATCCATCACCACAACTTTGACACAAATGGAAACATCTTTCCCAACTTCTTCCACCGTGGACATGAAGACGATATTCCTTTGCTCATCCTAAGTCATGATTCTCAACAATGGACAATTCAGATAAGGGCAATCCCCAATTTACAATCCAAGCCTCGATTCTCAACAAGGGGCAATCCTCAAGTCTACGTCTTAATCCCTGGTCATCAATATCCGCCAATCGGGGACAAGTGACAAATCTTTTGACCGAGAGTACATTCTAGCACAAGGGGCAAACCCCGCCAAGTTTTTTTAGTACTAGAATGTACATTCTAGTACATTCAAACCAAGTTTTTCTTTTTGGGATCCCACCAAAGAATAGCTGTGAATTTGAATCGATTCCGGAAGGAGATAGATACGCTGCGTGTGAAGTGGAAAGATGTTAGAAAGAATAAGTATAATACCGTCACTACTAAATGTAATCACCAACTACGATCTCCCTATTTTTTTAAACCCATCAACTTCCATCCCAACCACATCCACCATATTCGGCACGGGAGAACAAGGGGACTGCTGCTACTTCTGTGATGAGGACGAGGACTAGGCTTCCGCCAAAGCATGGGGTAAAAATAAGTTAATTTTTTCCCGACAATTAATTTGAGTGCTCTTATTTTTGGTAAAATAAAAGATCAAATTGCAATTTTTTAACCTTAATTCTTAGACTAACATGAATAATCAAAATAAATACATGAGACTCGATCAATGAATATAGATAACTTGAAACAACGGCCGAACAAAAGTTTTCATTGGGCTTCTCTTTTCCCGCTCCACTTTTATCGGATTTCAACATTTCTTTCTCCTCCGGCTGGTTTAGAAACTCTTTGTCATTCCTTCCATTTAGGGTTGAGCTTCTATATCCTTTGTCATGTTTGTTGAAAATGAAATTATATAGTCGCTTTCACTTACAAGTTCGAGCATTTAGGACAATTGGCGTTGCCAAAAACAGAAAAGAGTATAAAAAAAACGGTGGTATCAGAGCCGCAAGAACATCTATCTTGAAGATTTAGTTTGATGGCTTTAGGTCTCGGCTGGCTACCTTGTTCGCTGCTGTTTGATGCTTTCTTCGGGTGTACAAATGGCGGATCACTCTAAGTATTAGAAAACAGTGGTATCAGAGCCGCAAGAACATATATCTTGAAGATTTAGTCCGATGGCTTTTGGTCTCGGCCGATTGCCTTGTTCTTTCACCGGCATGCGACCAGTCTTGCATTCAATCAGCCGACAATCAATTGTAGTTTCTGTTCTACGAGACTATCAGAGCTATCATTATAACAATAATGCAAGGAATATCCATGAAACGAAGCGAACTATTGCCCCGCCAGGCCTCCCCCTTCCGATTATCCCGAACTGCGTTCCGGAAAAAGTAGCCTACATGATAAAATGGGGGTATAAATATTTTCTCAGAGTTAATTCAATTTTCACAACTTAGGAAAGAAAATATAAACTCACCCTTGATATCTATACGACAAAGTCCCATCTTGAGGTCTTTGACACCCCTTTCTAACTTGAAGTATCCATCTTCACCCCATTCAGGTCCACAAGAGTTCTTGATATGCCATAACGTTTTCTCATTTTCTTCTCCAAAACCAACTATGGTGATCGTGTGCCTCGTGTCCTCATGCTGGTGCGTAGAAAAAATTCCTTTCACCTCCGACGTTAGATTTTCAGGTATGGTAATGGTCGCACTCACGGCTGATTCGCCACGGCTTTCATTAGGCTTTTCTCATCTGACGGTACTTTTTCGAATCCGAATATTCGTGCAATGGTCGGGGAGTTGCTGGCTTGGCAATCCTGCTTGTAAGCACGGTATGGACAGTGCTTTTGGCTCGTTCTACCGAATTCTTGTACGTATTTAAAAGCGTTTTTTGCATCTCCTGAGCCGTCGACATTACAGGCACAACAATCCATTATTTCTTGGGCCGAGATTTCCTCCAGTTTGCCGGTCCTTATCTGAACTATACCTTCTTTGGCATGTACAGCCAATAATGACCGGCACGAATCTAAAAATCGAAATTCAAATGTATTAGTATAATTATTATGAACTATACTTCATTTGAGAAAAGAAATCTCACTCGAGTCTTTTTGATATTTTACTGCAGTTACTTACGTCTTCGTCCAATCCACTGATTCGCGAATTGGACAATGTTGATATCGTGAGTGATGGACGAATTTCCATAGATGTGGCACACGCGTGTCGGCTACCTCCAGAATGTTACATATGTCAGCCAGAAATTCATAACCTTAAACATTGTCGGGTTGAAAAACAGTGGACTCAAAAAACACATTAGTTATGTTTCTTCATATTCAGCAACCGAATCCAAAGAATCTGAACTAGCAAAGAACTTGACATCGTAATGTCATGAGGATGAAGAACAAGCATAGACAAAAAAAAATAAACGCAATAAATGAACAAGAAGAGATCCAAACTAGTAAGAACGCTATAATAACACACGTATAAGAAGTTCAATCAGTAAGGAAGTCAAGTAAACCAGTAGCGAAATCGAGGAAAATGGTAGTAATTTGATTAACAATGAACCACAAGGGATGACAAACCAAACCAGTCGGCACTGGAATAGTTAGGCTAGAATTCATGAGAATGAATAATCCAGCAACAAAATAAAACGACCAGCCAACAAATCAAAGCGAAACCATGACATCAATAAACCTGTGTTTGCGAAAAAATTTTAAAAGGTTAATTGAAAGCCAAGCAAACTTGTGAACCAGGAAGAGCGTCGAAGACACATTGATATCCGCAAAATAGGAGTTTCTTAACACAGGAAGAAAGAAAACTAAACACGAGAGTTGCGGACGCTAACATGAACGGAATTGTAGTCAAGTGAAAGACATAGCAAAGTTCGTAAACCAATTAACGAGATTAAGAGAAACGTTGAATTTCAACGATTCATCAAAAGAGCAGTTACTGATAAACACATCTCCAACCACTGTCTTCAAGAAGAACGCATCTAAGAAAAGAAAAATATTGACAGACCAACATATACACGTTTTCAATACCGCCAGAAATGGAACTGCAGAGGGAAATAAAAATGACAGCGTGAATGTGAACGATTCAGCCAACAAATATGAAGCACAACAATAGCTTAAACCCATTCCAGTAACGAAATTTATGAACTAGCAATTAAGATGAAGATGCCTAACCAACATTTCCGTAAACCGACATGCACAAACCAATGTTGAAGTAAAAAACAAACAATGACAGATGTTAATGAATAGCACATACCAAAATGAGACAACCAGACCCATACCAAAATTGCAGCGGTGGAGAAGAAATTTATAAGTACAGCCAAGCAACATTATCGCAAAGAATCAACACATATGAACAAGTAGCTAAACATCAATGGACCAGCAATGAGATTCATCATGAAACAAATTATATATATCTGATTCGCAACCACGATGAGAAAGTTAAATGATGAACTGATTAACAATGAAATTGTCATAACTTAAAACTAATTGGCAGCTGCACCACGTGGTTATTTAACAATCAAACCAGGCATCAACCAGAAATCATAGTCAAATAAACGACAAATTTAAAATGCAACAGAATCACAACTGCATGAAGGGGAAAAAACAGTAAGCAATGATGAATGATTGTATAACTAAAGTCAAACCAGGAAACAGACCGGTAACGAAAGATTATCGTGGAATCCTGGGTCGGAAGCTGAGGCCTTGTGGGAGTTTTTATATGACATTGAGCGTCGTTTTCCAGGATATCCACTTGAGGACAAGTGTTCTTAAGGAGGGGCATTTGATGCGGCAAAGAACCATGAAGTGGGGTGGAGACTTGGAGTCAGGTTGCAAAGCAATTGCAGAGTGGCTGGAAGAAGAAGGAATTGCAGCTTTATTACTAAGAGTCGTTATTCCCGTTAGAAGATAGGTTTATGGGCTAGGCCGTTGTTAATTAAGCCCATAACGAACTTGGCCCAAACTGACTGATGGCCCCAAACTGTCTAAATCGGTTAAAGGGGGACGTGGGGGGGAAAACAGAAGGCAGCATAGTATTGCGTGTCTGTTAGAGGGGAAATGGGGGGTAACAACCAGCGCAGAGGTTGTTGCTGAGGGGAGGTGCGAGTGTGTGAGCTTGGGCTGTCGGGGGTGGCGGTGCGACGGTTGTAGCTGGGTGGTGTGGAAAAATTTAGTGAAAGTTTCTGGTACATCAAGGGTATCAGAGCGAGTTCAGCTCCGGTGATCATGGTGGACACGCGATTACTCGAGCTGAAGAAGGAGCAAGACGCTACGAACGAACTGGTGGGTGGCTTGGTTGATCGAATGGAGATGTTGACGAAGCAGATCAAGGAGATGTAGACCCAATCTAATTCGAAGTGGGAAATGGTGCAGGAACACTTGAAGACTCTGGAGAGAGGGTCACCGGCCGGACGGGAAGCGGAGGCTGAAGTTGTGGTGGCGAGACTCGTAAATATCCGACCGGGTCTGGGGGAGATGACATTGTCACAGACCGATAGTGCGTATCAGTTCGCCATACCTAAGGTGGAGTTTCCGGACTTTGATAGTACCAACTTGGAGGATTGGCTCTATAAAAGTAATCGCTATTTCGAGCTTGAGAAGGTTCCTGAGAGCAAGAAGGTGAAGTTAGCTTCGCTGTATATCTTTGGTGCGGCCCTTCAATGGCATTACACCTTTGTTCGAAATCGCAGCCAAGAAACTATCCTAACCTGGGAAGAATACGTCTCGGCGCTGTCGAAGAGGTTTGGTAAAGATGTGTTCGAGGACCCCATGGGACGGATGAAACATTTGAAGTAGGAGGGTGAGTTATCTAATTTGTATGTGTATATGGAAGAGTTCGATAGTTGTTTGCGGAGAGTTCTGGAGAAGGTGGATCTACCTGTCTCATTCCAAGTTAGTTTGTTTATCAGTGGCCTCAAAGAAGAATATCGTAGTACCCTCTGGTTGCTTAGACCCATAGATCTGTTAAGTGCGCAAGCCAATGCTCGGATCCTGAGCAGGGATGTACCACCAGAAGTAAATACTGTTGGGCAGAGCAGGCGGAACAGAGGAACAGTCAGACAGTTATCTGCAGCTTTTGGGGGAGTTAGAGGGCTTAATAGGCCACTTCCTTTAGCTCAACAATCGCCTGGGCCTGCTGTTATAAACAAAAACTCGTTGTTCATGAAGGGTGGAGGTATTGGTCAATCGGGGAACAGATCACAGGAGATGGGAGGAATGGCTACTGGTGGAGTACAGAGAAGGTTGAGCTAGGAAGAAATAGAAGAACGAAGACTCAAGGGCTTGTGCTTCGGTTGCAACGAGCCATTTAACCGAAATCACAAATGTTCTAAACGTCAACTGTTCTCCTTAATAGTAGAAGAGATGGGTATGGAGAACGATTTGGCAGAGGACAGGGAGCTTACAAACCGTTATGAGGAAGCGGTGAACGAGGAAGTGAAGGTTACATTACATGCACTGAATGGGGAGGTGGGTAACCAGGGAGCTCAGACCATGAAGATTACCGGGCATTATAGCAAGCGACCTTTACACATCCTAATTGACTCCGGTAGCACCCACAACTTTGTGGATGATGGGGTGTTGAGAGGGATGAATATTGTCGCTGCTTCTATTAATCCGGTGCAAGTTCTAGTGGCTGATGGTAGAAGGCTAACAAGCAATCGGATGATGAGAAACTTCGGATGGCAGATGCAGGGCCACATGTTTGCTACAGATTTCTATATTTTGCCACTACAGGGGTGCGAAATGATTCTAGGGGTACAATGGTTAGCACAACTTGGAGATATCATGTGGAATTTCCAGTCGTGCAAGATGACTTTCCAATGGGCAGCTCGGGAGGTAGTTTTATATGGCAATGTTGCAGAGAGGACAAACACGATTTGTCAGTTGGTGAGTGGGAAGAGTTTAAACAAGGTATCTCTTACTCAGCTGACAACCATGCTGTGGAGTCCAGAACCTATTGTCTTGTGCCAGTTGCAGGGCGAGGGAGACATAGAACCCACTGTGCCTGTTGTTCTAGATACTTACCAGGAAGTTTTCCAAGAGCCTCATGGGTTACCTCCTTTCCGTGGACATGATCACTCCATTACTCTAAAAGATGGCGTACAAGGCGTTAATGTTCGGCCTTACAGACACTCTTCCACTCAGAAAGACGTTATTGAGCGCATGGTGGCTGAAATGTTGGAGTCAGGGATGATACAGAGTAGTCGCAGTTCTTTCTCCTCTCCTGTTGTGCTGGTTAAAAAGAAAGACGGATCGTGGCGCATGTGCATCGATTACCGGCAACTCAATCATCTCACTATCAAGGATAAGTATCCGATCCCTATAATTGAGGAACTGCTTGACGAGCTCTATGGTTCAGTGATCTATTCTAAGATAGACTTGCGTGCTGGGTATCACCAGATCCGCATGGCCCCATAAGATGTTCACAAGACGGCGTTTCGGACACACGAAGGGCACTACGAGTTCTTGGTCATGCCCTTTGGGCTTACCAATGCGCCATCCACCTTTCAGGGGCTGATGAACTCGATATTCAGGCCGTATTTACGCAAGTTTATCTTGGTATTTTTTGACGATATCTTGGTACATAGCACGAGTTTGACAGAACATGTGGAGCACTTGCAGAAAGCGTTGGAGGTTTTGAGACAGAACGCACTTTTCGCTAAGCGATCTAAGGGTACCTTTGGTTGTGCTAGAGTGGAGTATCTTGGTCATTACATAGATAAACAAGGAGTTTCGACCGATCCCAAAAAAGTTCAGGCTATTCGTGACTGGCCTACCCCAACGAATGTGAAACAACTGCGCGGCTTTCTGGGTCTAAGCGGGTATTATCGGAGATTTATTCGGGGATATGGAGTTACATGCCGACCACTTACCAATTTATTGAAGAAGGAAGCTTTTCAATGGGATTCGGGAGCTCAGGATGCTTTTAATCAGCTCAAGATCTTGTTGACATCTGCTCCCATACTTGCTCTTCCTGATTTTTCGTTTGACTTTGTCGTGGAAACTTATGCTTGTTCAACAGGGATCGGCGCGGTTCTCATGCAGCAAAATCATCCCATTGCTTACCTTAGCAAGGCCTTGTCAGCAAAACACCAAGCTTTGTCTGTGTACGAGAAGGAACTCCTCTCCATTGTCTATGCCGTAAGCAAGTGGCACCATTACCTGGGTGGCCGACATTTCGTGATCAAAACAGATCACAAAAGCCTTAAGTACCTACTTGAGCAACGTTTACACGCGGAGAGTCAGTTTAAGTGGCTGTCCAAACTGATGGGTTATGACTATGATATAGTGTATAAGCAAGGCATAGACAACTTGGTGGCCGACGCTCTGTCCCGTGTTTCTGGTTCTTCTTTACTTTCCATTATTGTCTTAGATGATTGCCCGACTCTTCTGGGTGAAATCAAACAGACATGGCAAACTGACACCAACCTGCAGAAACTACTCTTGGGGTTGCAGGATGGAAGCTTCACTTCTTCTCTATACAAATGGCATCAAGGGTTGCTTAAAAGAGGTTCCCGGATTGTAGTTGGCAACGATTCTGCTGTCAAACTCAAGATAATCAGGATCTTCCAATGTGGGTCGGTGGGACGCCATTCCGGAGTCTTGGCTACAGCAAAAAGTGTTGGCCGATACTTCTTTTGGAGGGGGTTGGACCGGGATGTTCGAAATTTTGTCCGAAGTTGCAATGTGTGTTTACGGTGCAAGTACGAGAATGTTGCATCTCCTGGATTGCTGCAACCCCTACCGATTCCAACTAGCATTTGGCAGGAAATCTCCATGGATTTCGTGGAAGGGTTGCCCCGGTCACAGGGCAAGGAGGCTATCTTAGTGGTGGTGGACCGCTTAACCAAATATGGTCACTTCTTGGCCTTGTCCCACCCGTATACAGCTAAATCAGTGGCCCAAGTCTTCTTTGATAATATCTTTAAGTTGCACGGCTTACCACTAACCATCGTGAGTGATCGGGACGCAATTTTCCTCAACCGATTTTGGCAGGAGTTGTTCAGGTTGCAAGGAGTCGAGCTGCACCTCTCTTCCGCATACCATCCACAGACCGATGGCCAGACCGAGGTGGTCAACCGGTGTCTCGAAACGTACTTACGCTGCATGACTAGCGATCGACCCCATGATTTGAGTAAATGGTTAGCTATGGCAGAATGGTGGTACAATAGTACTCACCATTCCACTATCAACATGTCTCCGTTTGAGGCGCTTTACGGGTATGCACCACCTCTCCACATTCCTTACTTTCCTTCAGATAATGTTGCAGCTGAAGTTGACCGGGAATTGCGAACCAAAGAGGAGCTGATTCAGCTGCTTCTCTTCCATATGGATCGGGCTCAACATCGGATGCACCAGCTGGCGGATAAACACCGTTCCGATAGGCAGTTTGCTATAGGAGATATGGTTTACATTAAATTGCAGGCGTATCGTCAGACGAGCATGCAACGTCGTGGCAATCAGAAGTTGTCACCCCTGTTCTACGGCCCTTATAAGGTGGAGGACAAGATTGGCCAGACTGCATATAAGGTGGCACTACCCGAAGGATCTTCTATTCATCCTGTGTTTCACGTTTCCAAAATCCGTGGAAGCATCCAGACTCCACTCGCGCTTCAGTTGACCTTCCCATTGCTGGGGACTCTCTGTCACTGGTTCCGGTGGCCATTCTGGCTCGTAAATTGGTAAAACGTGGCAATCGCACAGCCACCAAGGTTTTGGTGCAGTGGAATCCTGGGTCGGAAGCTGAGGCCTCGTGGGAGTTTTTATATGACATTGAGCGTCGTTTTCCAGGATATCCACTTGAGGACAAGTGTTCTTAAGGAGGGGCATTTGATGCGGCAAAGAACCATGAAGTGGGGTGGAGACTTGGAGTCAGGCTGCAAAGCAATTGCAGAGTGGCTGGGAGAAGAAGGAATTGCAGCTTTATTACTAAGAGTCGTTATTCCCGTTAGAAGATAGGTTTATGGGCTAGGCCGTTGTTAATTAAGCCCATAACGAACTTGGCCCAAACTGACTGATGGCCCCAAACTGTCTGAATCGGTTAAAGGGGGACGCGGGGGGGGACAGAAGGCATCATAGTATTGCGTGTCTGTTAGAGGGGAAATGGGGGGTAACAACCAGCGCAGAGGTTGTTGCTGAGGGGAGGTGGGAGTGTGTGAGCTTGGGCTGTCGGGGGTGGCGGTGCGACGGTTGTAGCTGGGTGGTGTGGAAAAATTTAGTGAAAGTTTCTGGTGCATCAAGTGCATATCATCAGGTAGTCAAATGAAACAGGGTGCATGGCAGGGGACGGGACGGTAGAGGAAAGGCCGGAGCAGGTTCAGGCGAGGAAGCAATTTTGGTATGGATATGCAAGCGAAAATACGTTATAATTTTTATTTCTAAAAAACACTTACATTATCCTCTTTAAGGAGATATATTTATAACCTAAAAACATAAATACTAGTATCTCCTAAATATTATTCTAAGCTTAAAATATAAACTAACCAAAACAGTAAAAATATCATAATCCTAATAATCTCCTTGATGTTTTGCTACCAATACTAAGATTTTCGTTTATCTTCTTAAATCTCGATTTATTCAAGTTTTTTTCTTCAAAAAAATCTTCAAATGAGTGTGTTTTCTTCTTTCCACGCAATATGAAAGCTTTTCTTTCTCATTCGACCATGAGGATTCACTGCAAAGCATAATTTTTCTCTAACATTTGACCCACATTCAGCAAACTCTGTCTGATTCCAGGGACAAATAAAAGATCTGATATATGTTTGGCACCTCTCATTGTTTTATGGCAACAATACCTCTGCCTTTGACATCTAGGAATTCTCCGGCATACTTTCTCTATATGGCCCGTGAGGGCATGGAGAAAATTTTCTTCTCCTTGACTTATCTTCTTGTCTTTTTTTCCCTCGAGATCTAGATTGTCTAGCAACATCACCTTCAATACTCTTTTCTTCTTTTTCATCTTTATGATTTGCATCATCTTCTTATCGTATCAATCTTCTCTGTTCTTGAGCTTGAAATGTATGGATGAGCTCAGTGAACGAAATCTTTGATAAATCTTAGAAATGATATCTTTGACTTAAGTCTTTCTGGCAAACTCACCAGCACTTTCACCACAATTCTGCTATCTGGTAATTCCTCTCCAAGAAGCTGAATTTTGTTGACGATCGCCAAAAGTCTATCTGGTCTCACTTTCTCTCATCAGCAGATGCTCGAAGTCTCTCTTCAAATTCAGAATCCGCATTCGACGCGTTCTGCTGCTACCCATCAACTCCTCCTGCAACTTGTCCCACGCGTCCTTAGGAGTCTCCCAAGCCATAATTCTTATGAAACCGCAGAAAAATATAGGACAAGGCCTTTGGATCCTTTGTTGACTCCTCCTTATGGAGTCGAATTTGATTTAAGGTCGGATTATTACCTAGAAGGCAAGACTTTGAGGTGCGTTTTCATCTTCACTGCCTATAACTGATAGTTTTCGCTATCGAATGCAAGCCATAACAATGATTCGGTATTTTGGTATGGATACGTGGAAGCGAAAATACGTAATAATTTTTATTTCTAAAAAACGGCTTACATTCTCCTCTTTAAGAACCTTAAAACATAAGAACTAATATCTTCTAAATATTTTTAAAGATATGTAAAAATATCATAATCCCAACGATGTTTCGTTGTATTCTTGTTGCCCTGGCGAACTCATTCAGACCGACTGATACAAGTAAACCAGGGAGGTTACTCGATAGAACTGAATACTTCAGCTGTGGAATTTGTCCCATGAACATGGACCGGCCCCATTGGAATGCTTGTCTGATCACTACAGGGCTTGGTGGTCATTGTAGTAAATAGTCTTTGGTTGCAATACAATGATTTCCAAAAAGTCTCATGTTAATAACAAATTCTTCGTTTCATTCTCCCAATTTTCTCTCATTTACATTTTTTTAAAAAATAATAATAAAAAATTATTCTTAGTGATAAGAGAAGCCAAAAAGGGGGCAACCTTTCATTCATCTTCTTACATCATCCGCTTCTTCTTACAACCGCCGCAGGATGGATGCCACCGCTCTCCTTTCCCTCCCCACTCGGCCGGAAAACCCATTTCCCCGGCTCCTCTCCCGACACGGAAAGTCCCCACCTTTGGCCCCCTCCAGGAGGTTCTCCGTCGTGAGGTCGGCCATCTCGCGCACCAAGAAGGAGGAGACGGTGGAAACCGTCAAGACCCACCTCCAGGACTGCAGCCTCATCGCCGCCATCAACTACAAGCGTTTCACCGTCAAGCAGTTCCAGGAGCTCCGGCGGAGCCTCCCAGAGTCGGCGACCCTAATTGTCGCGAAGAACACGCTCGTCTTCAAGGCCGTCGAGGGCACACCCTGGGAGGCCCTCAAACCCTGCATGAAGGGGATGAACGCCTGGATGTTCGTCCGAGGGGAGGAGATCCCCGCCGCGATCAAGCCCTACAGGACCTTCCAGAAGGAGAAGAAGCTCGATGAGAATGACTTCACCGGGGCAGTTTTTGAGGGGAAGTTTTATGGACCGGGGGAGGTGAAGGAGCTCGAGAGCCTGCCAACGCGGGCTGAGGTCTATTCCAAACTGCTCGGTGGATTGCAGGGTCCGGCAATAGGGCTGGTGAGCACGTTGCAGGCTCCCGGGAGGGATGTTGTCATGGTCTTGAAGGCGTTTGTCCAGAAGTTGGAGGAGGAAGGCGGCGGTGCGCAGTGAAGTTCCTTCTGAAAAGGGGTCTGTGAGATGTTGCTGCATCGAAGTAGATTGTAATTGAAAATGTTCTTTGCATTGATTGGATTAATGAAGCAAAAATAGGTTCCTGATTTTTGTTACTATAGATTCTAGATGTTTAAGGTGAAAATTGCAGTCCTCCTTTTCCTCAAAAAAGTAGATTAACAACTAATGCTTCTCCATCCACTGTAGGAGGTTCTGCCCTTGCCCTTGCATTACGCTAGCCACATTATTGTCATAGATGAGCTCCTTAAACGCCCCCGAGGGATGATTTATATCAGATGTTTGCCTGCTAGCTTAAGGATGTCGCTGAAAACTAGTTTGAAGTGCTATGCCAAGAGCTTGGCTATATATGAATATGACGCTTCACTTGCTCATGATTGGGAAAGAAAGGGTCAGCAATATACTGAAGTGGCTTGTGCCTCTTGGGCATAACATGATCAGGTAGCAAAGTGAGCGGAACTTTGAGCAGCCAGAACTAATGTCCTTTTGCTTCGGACATTAGTTTGCTGATAGATAAAAAACCGAGGAATTTATAAGTGAGCTGTTGGTTGGGTTGAACCACGTATGTATGTTGTTATGTGCAGCAACAGAATGCTCTGCTGGACTGCAGCACTAGCAGTTTTGATTTTGAAAAATCGAAGTACTCAGGTGACTGTCACCTTGCAACTGTTTTTTAAACTGATTTCTTTTGGGGACATTATTCGATCAGTCATATCTTTTGGGGAAAAAATTCATGGAACTGTCTAAAGTATGCGATGGATTTATTGATGCTGACAACCTCATAATAAAAGCTCAAGTTCAAGTGATTAGGTATATTTCTTTCCCTATGCAGAGTGCTGAAATGTTGGGTTGTGGTCTTTTTTATTTCGTCTTGACAACGGCCGGGGTGTGTTTCCTATGGTATATGGTCCTCATGTGGTATATATTAATTTGAAATATAGCAGCCCGAATACCTCTGTCAAATATATCAAACAACAGCTGCCCTTCTCTTCTCATATATACACGCTGACTATACTGTCAAGGGCGTATTGAGTCATATGTTCCTAAATTGCGGAGAGAAAGCACACAGACCTTTTCATTGCCTAGATTCTCAGTATCGGAGGGAACTTGATTGCATGCATTTGTCAAATGTGGAGTTGCAGACGCTTTGTTGAAGAGAAAAGAGGCGAGCCGGGCAAGCTTATTGAGGACAAATCTCGATGGTCAAGGTATTGATTAAAATTTCAATTTGATCTTTTCCTTTTATCTGTTTGAAGGTTCTACTTGTTAAAAACCACTGTTTTAACTTTGCATTTGACATTCGAAATTAACTTTAATGTTTTACCATCTGGGGAGTATTTTTTGTATGATAAACTCTAATTGTTTTTTGCTGGATAAACCTTATATTTCGTTTTGCATGTTTCGGCTGGTTAGAGTAGTCTGATGTTTGAGTTTCTATGTGGTTATTATGCTTGCTTTTCCATGGATGCTTCTCAAATTGCAGCTTTTGCACATTCTGGCTGGGTATTGATCAAAATGCTAGACGCCGCTTGTCTAAAGAGAAAATGGAAGTGATTCTTAAAGTAGTTGTGAGGCACTTCTTCATAGAAAAAGAATTACGTCTACTTTGAGTGATGGATTCCTTGTATAGCGGTCTGAAGGCTCTTGAAAGCCAGAGCAAGTGCAAGAAGGCGAGGGTAAAATCATCTGATGTTGATGATTGGCCTGCTCCAATGGTGTCTCTGGACCAAGACATGTTTGTTTTGGTGGATGATGTATTAATTTTACTTGAAAGGTCTGCTATGGAACCGTTGCCTCCGAAAGATGAGAAAGGCCCACAAAACCGTAAAAAGGTAAGAATATATATTTACATATGCACTCATCCAATGTATGGACCATGTATTCCTCGAGGAATTTGGATTCTGCTGGTAATATGCATGCAAGGTCGATTTATTGTTTGATCTTCCGAAGATTACTTTTCTATCAAAGGCATTTCAACAAGGCACACATAGTTTGAAGGCTCAGACTGATTTTAGCAAAATCTATTAACATTTTTGGAAAAAGCTACGCTCATGCTCAATGTGCATAGTAAGTGTATATGCTGAGTTGGTATTAATTTTGGCTGAGATTACTGTCAAAGCAAACCCTCTTCCCGGGATCTGGTTCTTCCTTTTGTCCCTAGTTTTTTTTCCCGTTGGTTTCTTGTAGGGAAGAGATCGTTCTGGAACTAGGATCGACTGGTTAGTTATATTCTTGAACCATCAGTCTTGTCATGCCTAACTTTTTTTTTTCCCTGAAATAGGATGGAAATTCCGGCGAGGACTTTTAAGAGGGATACTATTGAGCGTGATGAAAGACGGCTGACGGAGTTAGGACGGAGGACCATAGAGATATTTGTTCTTGGTCACATTTTTCTGGTTATAATTTATGTCTTTTCTCTCTTGGAAAATTTGGAATTTTTGGCAGGGAAACGTTTGGAGGTTGTGTTTGTTTTGGAAAGAAAATGTTTTCCTATGAAAAACTGGCGGGAACCGTATACTTATTGTCTCACAAAATTTGACAAATTATTTCCCGACCTTTTCTCACGGGTGGATCCTCTTGTTACACTCTACTTTTTGTCATTTCCATCCATTTTCCAACCCCATTGGAAAACAGCGAAACACAGCATGAAATCCTGTGATGTAGTCTGAAGTTCACATAAGAAGTTTCCTTCCTCCTGTCTTTCCCTCTTCCCAACCCAAGCCTCAATGTTAAGTGCTTTTCTTCCCTGTTATGCTCCCTTATCGATTGATGGTTTTGGTCTTCTTTGCAGCAATAACGTTGAAGTGGCTGACCAGGAGGCTGTGGCTTTGAAACGACAAGAGGAGCTTATCCGTGAAGAAGCAGCAGCCTGGTTAGCTGAAAGTGAGCAGAGGATAAAACGTGGAGCCAACCTTAAGGAAAATACGTAAAAAAAAAGGTGTTTCTTGTTATGATTTTCTATTGAAGTTCACCAATATTAACTTTGAGCTAATGATGGTATCTAAATGATTGGAAAATGATTCAAATCAACTCCGTTTTTGACGATTTTAATGTTTTACCAAGCCAAGCAAAAGCGGCTCAATCGAAAACCGAAGGATAAAGAGAGGGATGAAAGACTGAGCGTGGAATCTCAAGGCGAGAACCAAGATGAGAACATTGTTGAAGAGAAGGATATCAGTGCTCCAGATCATGAACTGCTGTCAATTGAAAATTCCGAAGCAGCAGAAGATGTTTCAGAAAACAGACTAGCAGAGGTTCGCACAAAACAGACTAGCAGAGGTGCATGTGATTGAAAAGGTGGGTCTTGTAAATACCGATCGTTATTTGTTCGCTGTAAGAAAATCTGTTCTACAACATGAACTTCTCGATACGATGGATTATCATTGTGTTTTTATTCTTAATTTGCTTAATGAACCCTACGGAGATGGCTACCTAACTTTTGTGGGTGTTTTGACGTGTAGTTTCTAACTTTTCGATATTGTCTGTAGGATGAAGCCGTTATACTGCAAAAGGAGACTGTAGTTAGAGAGCAAGTCAATGAGGAGAAGTCAGTGAAAGAGAAGCCTACTGCAGGACGGCCTTCTAGCAGTCGTGTTGCTTATACAAAATCCAGTATTCCTTTGAAAGTAGAGCAGAGGTCCAGTTTTGCTATTGACATTTCCCCGTCAAGGAAGGGAAACTTGATTGGTCAGCTGCGTAATGATGTTAGCTCATCTGCCACAAGCTCGTCTCTGGTGAACCTGGCATCGAAAACAGAGAGTTCCAGAGACGTCACTAAATCTGTGCCCTCCCAAGTGCCGGGGTTGTCTAGACCTTCCAGTGCTTCTCTGGTACCAGCTATCAGGCCACCTGCTCCCTAGGTCCCCGTGGTTTCAACTTCACCATCTCTGTTGCGCTCGATGAGTGCCATTGTGCGGTGAACTCCAGAAGCTCCTACTTCAGGGCACAGCTATATGCCTTTACCCTATCGCAATGCTATAATTGGTCCTTCTGCTGCTTCAACCTCATCATCTATGTTCGCAGATCCTAGCTCCCCGAGCTCAGTTGGAAAAAGATGCATCGTATATCTCATCCCAGTCCTTACCGACTTCTCAAGTTATGGTGCCTCCCGGTAATGACGCAGCGGAGCGGACTATGATGCGGTTAGGTCGAGGTTCCCATATGGCATGGTAGCTCAAGAATCAGCACAGAATGGCCCCTCCCAGTGGTTAGAAGGATCAGGATAGCTCAGAATGGTACTCCTCAGCAAAGTGACAATAGGACTGCAGACTACTTTCAGTCGAGCTAGGTCCCTGAATGATTGCTCCGACATTCAGGCCGGCACATCTGGATGACTGAGCAATGGTTATACTGTTAGATTCAGGGTGCCGCGGAAGCAGAAAAATTAGATTATAGGCAAAATATACGATAATATCAAATACTATATCGAAACTTTCTGTTTTGTCATTTTCTTTTTTTCTATACAATATTATCAAGAACTTTAGGGTAATTTTTTTTAGCCATTCTCCGACGAAATCCGTCTAATGGCTGACGTGGCGTGACGGATTCCGTCTAGTCAGCAAATTTAGTCCACGTAGTTGACATCAGGGTTAAGTCTAGCAAGTCCCCATTCTGTTATGAGAAAAATCCCAAATTGCTAAACCCTAAATCAGCCCAACTTTGAAACTTCGGTGTGGTAGCGAAGGCCTTGCATAAAACAGCAAGAGAGGTGGAGGTGGATGGAAGGAGGTGGTACCGCAACAAGGTATGGCGACTCGCAACCTCATTGTAGTGTTTGTAGATGTTCTGTTAAAAGTTATCGAGTTTGTTTTCTAACAGATATGGCGACAAGTCGCATTTCGTTGAATCTACATTTGTGGGGAGCAATTGTTTTGACGATATGGGTTCGTATAATGGGGGTAGGGTAGTAAACGTACCTGATGTTGGCACTGATCTCCTAGGATACTTCACATTGGTTACCTTAGGAAAAGAATCTAGGCTTAGGATGGTTGACAAAATGTGGTATGTATATTCAGGAACCAGTTTGTTATTGGCCAGCAACATTCATGAGGATAAGGACATGATGAAAATGATTTCTGAATGTAGATGTGCTGAAGTAGATATATATATATATGGAAGGAGAGGAAAGTTTCGTTAGTGATTTTGCTAGTAATGAGCCAGAATGTAGTTATGAAGTTAATCCGACTGAATTGGTGAAGGATGAACCAGAATGTGGTGATGTTAGAATTGATGTAGCTGATTTGATGGAAGATGATGAAAGTAGGGGTGAAGTAGCAGGGTTAGAAGATGAGCATGTAGAGGTTGAAGGGGATAGAAGTAGTGAGGCAGAGGATGAGGTTGGTCAGACAGAAGAGTCTGAATTTTGGGAAAAAAATGTCATGACAATGGATAAGGTTGAGTCTGAATATGATAATAGCGATGAAGATATTGCAGATGGTGAGGATGATGGTTCAATAATAGGGGAAAGAAGAAAGAAATTGAAACAAGTGTTTAGTGTGTACAATCCAAATTGTGATCACAAGAGTATAGAATGGAAAGTTGGGATATGTTTTGAAACACCTAGGTAGATGCATAGGGCTGTCCAACAGTATGCAATTGCGAATGGTTTTAACCTTAGATGGAAAAGAAGCATAAAAGATAGACAAGAAGCCATTTGTGTTAGGGGCTGTCCTTGGAGGTTATACGGGTCTTGAATTGGTAAGGACAAGAACTTTGTGGTTCGTTATGTTTATAATGTGCATAAATGTTGTCGTAGTTTGAGTAACCGTCAAGTAGCAAGAAAGTGGCTTGCTGGTTGTTTAATGGATTGGAGCATTCGTAGGACTGGTTTGAAGGCCCGTGATATTCAGCAGGAATTAATGGAGAAGCATAACTTAGAAATCCCATTGATGACAATAGACAAAGCAAGTTGGTTGGCAGACAAATTAGAAAATGGCAGCCTAGATGATCATTATAGGGATCTCCGACCCTACATTAATGCTTTGAAGATGAAATACCCTCAGTCTACATTTGAACTTGTCTGTGACTTGACTCTGTCCACTGGCATGTACAAAACGTTCAAAAGGTTGTTTGTGTGTTTCGATGCTTTGTGGACTGGTTTCATAAAAGGGTGTAGACCTTTCGTTGGATTCGATGGAACATTTGTTAAGCATAAGTGTGGTGGGATTGTGTTAAGTGCTGTTGGGCATGATGGGAATGAAGGCATGTTTCCCATAGCATGGGCTGTGGTTGAAGGGGAGAACAATGATTCATGGATATGGTTTCTAGAGATATTGTTCAGATTGCTTGAGTTGGTCTTGGTGACGGATGGACATTCATAAGCGACTAGCAGAAAGTATGATGTTGTTCTTGGTGACGAATTGTTGTACGGATGAACTGGTTTGCTTAATGAGCTAATACTAACATAATGTTGTTTTCCATTTGTACAGGGTTTGCTTAATGCTATCGCTAATCTGGCGCCAAATGCTGAGCACAGAAATTGTGCGAGGCACATATACCAGCATTGGAAGGTCAAACACTGGGGATTGTTCCTCAAAACATGTTTTTACAAGGCTGTCAAGAGCACTAATGAGAAAGATTATGAAAATGCTCTTAGGGAAATGAGAGAAGGCCGTGATGGATGCCTGGATCAGTTGAGGTTGTGGATGATTTCTTGAAACAAGGCCCGCAACATTTTTGTAAGGCATTTTTCCGAAAATCAAGTAAGTACTCAACTGTCACGAACAACATGTATGAGACCTTCAATTCTTGTATAATTTTTGCCCGAAGATTGCATGTCATTGATATGCTAGAAAGAATTCGTCGTTTGTTGATGGTTCGTCAAGTTCAGTAAAAGAGAACAGCCAGTGGAAGCCATGATGCATTGCTGCCAAACATCCGGAAAGAAATTGAATTGCTTAAAGACAATTCAGGTCAGTATGTGGTGAAACCTTCACTGGCTGAACGTTTTGAGGTATCCCTAGCTTCTTATGATAAAGATATGTACCCGGTCGATTTTGGTAGAAGGTCATGTTCATGCAACTTCTGGGACCTATGTTGTTTTCCTTGCAACTTCTGGACGTGAGATGATTTGCCTCCGATCAAGCCGCTGCCACACAAAAAACTTCATGGAAGGCCAAAGAAGCACAACAAGAAAAAAAGCAAAGAGGAAGAGCCTAAAGTTTCATCCCAGCCACAGCACAACAAGGTTTCCAAGATGTCAAAAAGAGGAGTTGAAATGAAGTGTTCTTCGTGTGGTGCGTATCGACACAACAAAAGGACATGCAAGGGAGAAGGATCTTCGCAGCAGCAATAGGTTTCTCTATCCCAAGAATCAAGTATGAAATGTTTGTCATTGCTATAAGTGCATTATTATTCCATTTTGAATAACATCTTCTTGCATAGTTTCAGGTACACGTACACAAGTGACATGCAGACAGTGTGGGCAACAAGGTCACAACAAGAGGATGTGCACACGTAGAAACACAACATCACAGCCCGCTGAGGAGCCTGTAAAAGTACAACAGCTGAACAAATGATGATTTGCACATGGATATAGCAGCACAATTTTGAGCAGATGCTCTAGGAGAATGCTTTTCTTATGTATTCGGTTATTATGTAGGTAGTTGGGGATGCTGATCAGGAACTTGTTATGAACTTATTATATGTTGTACAAACTAGTTATGAACTTGGAATGAACTCATGAACTTTTGGTTACTGGGAACTTGTTGTTCACTGGGAAATTCCAATCACATTGGATCTAAACTAAATTACACAGAATCCAACATAACACACATAATCTAACTAAATTCCATTGAACCAACATAATTCATCATACACAGAAATCCAATAGCACAGTATGAACCCCAACACTACAACGATAATGCACAAGGCAAACAATTCAGCCTTTATCTTAGACATCTTTAGTTCAATATCTTGATGCTCATGGATTTTAACTTTCAACTTCTCAATCTTCACTTCCAGCTTCTTACTTTGCTCTTCTTTAAATTCCAACTTGTCCTTCGGCAATTTTATATTGTCCTCCAACATATTCTTCGATTCAACGAGCCGTAGGATGACTTCTTTTTGCCGATCAGGAAAGTCCTCATCCATCCATTTGAATTAGCCACAGTCATCCTCCTGATAGAACACACACCATCCATTAACAGTCAGACATTCAATTCAGCCAAAGAAAGGACTTCCAATACTACCTTCCATGAAGAACATCGCATGAATCGATGACCTGGATTCCTCTTCCTCCATGAGGTGTACAAAACCACCATCCTTCCGTGGAGACAAACACGCCCGCCAATAATCGAGCTCGACAGCCCAGATCGGTCCGAAGTTTCGCTACAGTCTTCTCCGTCCATTTTCAGTTGATGGAAAAACCAGCTTACCTCCTTCGCCCTAGCCCCCTTCTAACCCTCGTTGATAAGCTTCTGCGATTGATGCGATTTGGTTACTTCAATCTTCTGGTCTGCAATTGCGAATGGATTTGGGAACGTTAGGGTTTGAAAACAGAATGGAGATTTGGGGATGTTCTCTTCCTGGGATGCCAATTACGTGGAATAAATTTGTTGACTAGACGGAATCCATCACGCCACGTTAGCCATTAGACGGATTCTGTCGAAGAATGGCTAAAAAAAATTACAACCCAAAAGTTCTTGATAATATCGTATAACAAAAAAAGAAAGTGACAAATCAGAAAGTTTCGATATAGTATTTGATATTATCGTATATTTTGCCTAAATTATATTATATTATAAGAAAAACATAATAAAATTCTTACCCGAAAACTATATCTTGTAATTTTCGACGAAACAAAAATGTAATCAGGAACTATCGAATGAGAGCCCTACGTGTGACTTCTCTAGCGATATTCACGTGCACATCATTACGAACGCATCGACAATCCCACGTGTCTCTTGGATCCAAAAAGAATTTGGAAAAGTAAACTAACTTTTTTCGAATGGCAATTTCTTGAGGTTGTGTACAGACCCTCGCCTCTCACGATCTATTCGTGCTTTTAAAGAAAAAAAAAATCTCCTAATCAATTCTATGACTACTTCCTTTAAAAAATAACTTTCCATTTCCCCAAATGAATCGTTTCAAATTGTGCGTAACGGAAGAAAATTCAATTAACAGAAAACTGATTCAATTCAAACTGATTCTTTCCGAAAAAAATAAAATAAAATAAAACAATTAATATATTTAACCGTGACGTGCACATGAATAAAATATTTAAATCCTTTGCTCCGAAGATCCGGGCAGAGGAAGGGGAGTGTCGCCAGGGACAGGCAGATCCAATCTGGGCCGGGTATGGCTCTGGAACCAGCTCCTGGGAGTGAATGCCCTGATTTTCCCCCCTCTTTGAGTGATTTTTGTTGGGTTCTCAGTTGGCCAAATCCTTTGATCGTTTTCCTCTAGTGGGTTGGGGGTCTGGGTGTAGGACTGGGAGATGTCGGTGGTTGCTTTATGGGGGTTATTAGATCTGCAAATGCCCAAGGGTGAGGTTTTAGACCTGGGTCTGCTCATTATGAGATGTTCTGTCTGGATAATCCTCCTACGAATCCGAGGCCGGTAACAGATTATGTTAGCCTGCAGCGAATTGTAATCATTGAGCGAATTGCGATGCATATTACTGGTTTCCTTTCGATTCATTGAATGCACGACAATCTGTATGTATTTGGGACTCTTGGGGTCTTTGCCAAATGCGTTGGATGATATCCTTAGCTGTTTTCTTTGTTGTGTCAGATAAGCTGAAGGTTAAACCGGCCTTATATGTAAAGGAGGAAGGTTCAAATGACTGCAGATCTGGTCGTATTGGTGGAGCTCACACGTTTACATTCCGTGAACTGGCTGCGGTGACGAAGAATTTCCGTACCGACTACCTATTGGGAGACTGATACTAGTAAACCAGGGAGGTTACTCGATATAACTGGATACATCAGCTGTGGAATTTGTCCGATGAACATGACCGCCCCCTGTGGAATGCTCGTCTGATCACTACAAAATAGTCTTAGGTTGCAATACAATGATTTCCAAAAAGTCTCATGTTGTTTTTGGTTGCCCGCCCGGGGGAGGAGGTGGAGCTCGAGAGCCTGCCAACGCGGGCTGAGGTCTATTCCAAGCTGCTCGGTGGATTGCAAGATCCGGCGATAGGGCTGGTGAGCACGTTGCAGTCTCCTGGGAGGGATGTTGTCATGGTCTTGAAGGCATTTGTTCAGAAGTTGGAGGAGGATGGCGGCGGTGCACAATGAAGTTCCTTCTGAAAAGGGGTCTGTGAGATGTTGCAGCATCGAAGTAGATTGTAATTGATAATGTTGTTTGCATTGATTGGATTAATGAAGCAAAAATAAGTCCCTGATTTTTGCTACTGTAGATTCTAGATGTTTAAGGTGAAAATTGCATTTTTAGATGTCAGGGCGTGTTCGCCATGCGAGGGGCAGAGAATCAGTGAATCTCTAGATATGTGGTGAAGTGTATATGCTACGCAAGGAAGAATTCTGGGACACTGCACTGCAGGAGAAGTAGTTCATTCGTGACTATGGGATCGAGGACACTGGATGAAGTTGTGGGGGTAATTAAGGGTTTGAGAAGCTGGTTCGAAGCACCTGAACATGTGGAGAGATTTTGTACGAGTCTCGTAAAAAAGCAACGATCTATGATTGGGGGAAGTTTAGGGAAGATACAAGCACGGTCTGGAGACATGTGAATTCCCCTGTTGCTTTTGCAATTTGACGAGAAAATGGGACTTAGTTTTACATCTCTCTTCTATGTGAATGAGTTGAAGGCCTTAAGGAGTTAAGTTGATATCTAAGAACGAACAATACATAGTATTAGAATTAGCAAAAGCCAGTCTCTGTCTCGCAGGTCTAGGCCGAGTATTCTCTGAAGTCTTGGTCGGGTTCTTACATTGAAGGGCAGCACCGGGATGAGCTTGCTCATGTTTCCAAGTTGTAGCTCAAATAGTAGATGTGAGGTAGGCTTACTTGGATCCTATTCAGTTGTTCATCAGTGCCATGGATAGCTATTGAACATTGACCAGGATTCATTCATACCAGAGAAGAAGAAAAGTACACAATGTTCAATTGTTTTTGCCAAAAAGCTTTAGGTCTTATGGTTTGGGGTCGAGTGATTCCTCCGTGGTGGTCGTCCTGATGTTTTCCTGTTGAAGAGAGTGTAGATTGACATTCTGCAGTACGAATACTCTCAGGTCTCCTGCAGTTCTCTGGTTTTTAAGGATTCCATCTTCTTTAACAATTCAATATGGGTCGGATAGTCCTTGTGAGACTTCTGAGGAGGCCCATTTCGCCGATATCATTGATCCGAGATAGTTCACCCTTTCTACATCCAGCCATGTAGCATCGCCACTACATCTCTGTAGATGTCCGATGCCAAATGGCAGAAACGCATCCTTTGCTTCGCAATTGTCGTCCAGACTCAGATAGCAAGCTCACATCAAGCTGCTCCCAGCGTCAAAATTCTATATGACATTACTAGGTCACACTCTTTGATCTGCCAACAGGTCTCTCAAGCTAGCTGGGCTGAGTGTATTTTAGTGGTAGTTTCTGTTTGTTCTTAGATGGGAGTGGTGTGAAGCGTAGCGTATTAACTTAAAGACTTTAGAGCGAGTCGTGGTTGATTGGTTGAATGTTTTCTTGTTACGTGGAACAAAGTTATACAAAATCTGGGGATGTTGAATGAACGCCTCTGAAAGTGAATGTGTGTAGAACCTGGCAAGGATGAATCTAACAAATGCAGATATGACACTCCCTGGACGAAGTTGCTCGAGCATCCCTTAAGTCGGACTGGAAAGCTCAAAATCACACATCCTTCTTCCTTAGTTCCGGAACTTATCGTTCTTTGAGTAGATACTTTTCCTCGTAGTTGATGGTGACGAGCCAATCTCGTGGATGGGTAATACAAATATTGTTGATGCTCGTGTACCCGATACCGATCCCATGCTTCGCATTGGTCCACAATTCGGGTCAAATAATCTCATATCCTTAAAGTGAAAATGGATTAATGGATGCTCATCCTACCCCATTAAACACCTATAACTAGGAGTTGGAATATCAAAGAAAGATGGACCACGCCTGGTTGATGTTTATGAATAATCGGTTCGATGGTGCGAGTTCTTGTGCAAGCTCCTGCGAGTGCTGTGATTAACAAAAATATTGTTGATAAGAAGGGCCGATGTCCTTCGCCGACCTGGGGCTCGGCGGCTGACAGAGATCTTGCGGTACCTTCCTTCGGCGGACAGATATCTCGGGAGTTTCTTTTTGTTGGGCCGGCCCAATATTTAAAAATGGCCGATTATTCTAAGAGCGAGGGTATATTTTTTCCTTTTGGGACATGATTTAGTCTCCTCCTTGACTCCGTGGAAAAGACAGAGAAATGGGGCTAGCTAGACAGACACTTTTGGGGATGCAGTTCGTACTTCGCTCCGCGGCCGTTGTCAGACACTCCCGCAACATCTCGTCTGCCGCCATCGAGCAGATTTCCTCCAGGCTATTGGATATCATCCCTCATCTGCCCACTTTAACAAGTCAAAAAACACAACAGCAATTGATCAAATCCATGACCTTAAATTACTCCTCTTCTAGGATTTCTTGGGGTGGGGCTTTATGATGCAAAATGTGTAATAATGTATATTTTCTAGCTATGAATGTAAATGTGGTTGTACATATGGTATGAATGCATAATGAAAAGGAAAATTTATGATATTTTAAGCGTAAATTCGGAACGAATTTTTCCAATATGTAAGTATGAGTTGGTGCAGATAATATTCAAGGATGATGTCTATTGTTCAAGGACACTTACATGAGCAATATGGACCCTCCTAAGTGAGGGGGTAATGTTTGGAAGTATCCTTGTGAACTGCAGATTGACATTTTCGTTATTATGACGATAAGCTTGAGGTTGATGCGGTTAAAACGCACTTAGCGCTAATGTTGAGAACCGAATCGATTATGGCAGAAAATTCAAAGATTATTTTTGCTTCAAAGGTGGGTGAAATGAGAATAATGAGGAGCGGAGTAAGATGAATGAAACGTGTAAAGGGCTGCCCTAAATACTCCTCGATGTCTCCAGTGGATAACTCACTTTCATGCGAATTTATGACTGAAATTTGGCCGCAAATCCTACAAGCTGGTAAAAAAGACAAAATAGCGATTAAGAAGCTGGATTAATTAAGGTTAATTACACTGGATTATTAGTACTAATTAAGCGTGATTAATTAGTGTTAATCGATGCTTAAGGCTTCTTCCACAAGCATGGTGGGGCCCACTTATCATCATTTAGGGACACCAATAAGAAGATTAGAAGAGCTGGAAAAGGGGAAATAAATTATAGATGGATATCCTTAACTAAAGGAGAAAAGAAAGAAGAAGAAAAAGGAGAAAAAGACATAGAAGAAGGAAAAGAAATTGCGGGCTGGTTCGGTGGGAAGAAATGGGCAAAACGGAAGGGCTGCCATCAAGGAGGAGCGTGAGAAGGCTCCTTCGTGGAGAGGTTGTCCGAAGGAGGAAGGAGTTGAAGCGTTTTTGCTCTGGACAAAACAAAAGGTACAATACTCAATCTGCTTCATTTTTCTTCTTGTGAAACAACCATAAAACTCGGTTATGCTACGGATGAGCGAACTCTCACCGCATTTGGACTGACCGGTGGTACGTTGTAATAATCAGGAAACTTTTGTAATTGTAATTATGCCAATGTGTTGACACTACGGAATATCTTGGGCCTGTGCTAAGTCTACGAGCCCAGAAAAGCCCGACGTGGGATGCAAGCCTGAGCTAAGTCTACAGCCTGCGTCAACGTATTGGCGCTACGGGATGTCTTGGGCCTGTGCTAAGTCTACGACCTGAACCCACGATCCCAACGCACAATTCAGAAAATCAGAGGGATATTTTAAAACAATCTCCGAGATTCTTGGAGGGAAGTTGAGATCAAGCCACGATCTGGAGGATCGTTATGAGGACGTGTGAAGCGTGTAGGACAAGTAAAATTCAGTATAAAAGGAACTGATCCCCCTTGGGAAGAGATACGATCAATCAACCAAACACAAGCTTTGCATTGCTCGTCACCCTTAGTTTAGTAGATACCTCGGCCTGGGTTTATTGGGTCATCCTTCCAACAGCGGAGTGAGCAACCGTAGCTCCGTTGATCAACCTTCCGCCAGGACTCCCATCGTCGAGGCGAGCAGCCGTAGTCTCGACACTCAACTTCCACCATCACCTCCACCGTCGGGACGAGCAACCGTAGTTCCGACGATCATCCTCCACCTGCATCTCCGCCACCAAGGTGTTCATCCAGGGCCTTAGCATCCACATCCGACCTTCGCCAGACTCTGCTTCACGGGGCGCAAATCTACAGCGCACTGGACCGAGTCTACAGCGTCAGCAGTGACGTCAGCACCAAGCCTGCGTTTCGCGACAACGAGTCTACAGCGTCAGCAGTGACGTCAGCTCGGTCGCACCTCCAGCAGCAAGTCTACAGCGCCTCCATCATCCGTACCACCATTTTTCCTTCATTTTTTATGGCTGTAAGCGTTCGTTTACTTTTGTAAAACTTTGAATTTGTAACAGCCTTGTCTTTTATCATTGAAATTCATCTTTCTGGCGACCGTCTATGAGTCCAATTGCCAAATATTTCCGACGTGGTCCGTTTCCTACGCGAACACGTCTTTGGCGACCACAGTGGGAGCAAGTAAAATACCTCATATTTGCAGATGGCAAAAAATACTATAAGTGGTGCGAACCGCGATCCCCCACCTCCATGAGATGGAGATGGTACTTTTCAAACTGGGGGTGCGATCACTGAAAATGTGGTCCTAAGTGGTCAGTTGAACGAGACACAGACCGAGTTTGTGGGACACGCGCCTTCCGAATTCATATCGAGGCTCGAATTCCACAAGGAATTTAACGATATGAAGAATTTGGTCGACAGACGGATATTTAGACTGGAAAACAATATAACTCGGATTCTAGAGCAAATCAGTGCCTTAAATAGGCCCAGTGCTGGCGCAGGTGCGAATAACCCCGTAGACAGGGAATTCTCCTTTATGGGAGATGCGCGGCGTACTGAGAAAAGGAGTGTCTCTTTCCAAAATGATGATCCTTGGAATGGTGATAACCAATACCCTGCAGAATTGAGGGACAAGACATCCCCTTCTAGGCCAGCCTCTTCTCGATCGCCCACAGAATGGAGGCAAAATGCCATCTATGCGGTAAACCTAGAGGACGAGTACGGCGAGGCTCAAGGTGAGACAAATAGATATGCACATTCTGCCCCTGCTCGTCGACCTGGAAAAGCCCCCATAGATGAAATTCCGCCAGGAGACTTGCCAAGCGCAAGGGGTCCGTCCCCGGTAGAAAGTTTTTATACTAAAGTCCCTGTAGACTCGCTGCCAGTGAAGGGCGTTGAAAGAGTGCCTTACGCAGGAGAAAGATGGGGTCAAGACCTTGTACGAGAGCTGGTTGGTCGTCCACCTCCATTAAATTTGAGGGAAACGATAGCCCAAGTGCTAGAACAGATGGTACCTGGAGTCGTGAGACAAGATGATCCTAACTTCTACAGGAGTCCTTATCCGGCATATGTTGACAGGGAATTCCCATTGCCCAGAGGGTATAGAGTGCCTGATTTCACCAGCTTCTCAGGAGAGGATGAGATGACCCCTCTGGAGCATATAGCGCGATTCACCCATCAACTCGGGGCTGCAGCTAATGATTTTTGGAAACTAAAGTTGTTTCCGAACTCCCTCATGAGAGATGCCTTTACATCGTACGCTTGTCTACCCCCTGGATCGGTGGCATCATGGACAGAAATGCAGAGTAGCTTTATGAAGGCATTTGCCCGCTTGGACTCGCCCTTGTCGATCTTTGAAGTGATGCGCTTGAAGCAGGCCGCTGGTGAACATCCAGGGCAGTTTCTGATGCGCTTGCGGAAAGCACTGCTTCGCTGTAGGCCAGCAATCCCAGAAAGAGATCAACTCATGGTGGCATTAAATGCCTTATCTATCCCTTTTAAAAAGAAATTACAGGGGGAGAGGTTCACCGACCTTTACGATCTCGCGAGGAGAGCGACTGAGTACCATCAATTATTGTTGGAAGAAGCCCAGTCTACGCGCACCTATCGGCTAGAGACTGTTGAGGTAGACATGGCCGAGTTCATAAAAGGGGAGGCCACTGTTTGTGAGCCTTTAACATGAAGGAATTCCAAAGCAAAAGCATCCCAGAAAACAGGGGAGGAAAGAAAATACTCTTTTGACGTCGACAAAGCGGATGCGATCTTCGACTGGCTTTTCCAGCGAAAACGAATTAAGTTGAAACCAGGCCATAGGACCCCCCAGACAGATAGAGAAAAGTCTAGGAATTTTTGCAAGTGGCATGGGTCGTTTACACACACGACCAAGGATTGCTTATCCTTTAGAAACATTATTCAAGACCTCATAGAGGCAAAAGAATTATGTTTTCCTGAAGTTGACGAAGTCACTATGGTTGACGAGAAACCATTTGATGATGAAATCGCTATTCATATGTTTGACATTTCTGATGTAGACATAAATCTCATAGAAGCTGACAATGGTTTCTCCCCGCAGGACACAAAAGCATCTGGAGAAACTGTGGTGGCGAATGCCCTGTTCCGTAGACTGGCTGATAAAAGGGTAATTACTTGCCCAGCTAAGGCAATTGCCAGTAACCTCTGCTGTTGGCACATGGACGACACGCACACTACTGATAGGTGTAACACCTTTCGGAAGTATCTGCAAGCTAATCAGAGCGACACCTGTATGATCTGACTCCGCTTGATGAGGTGGCAATGGGAATAGGTTCCCCGGGACCACGAATCGCCCCCAATAATTCGCAAAGAGGATTCAAAAGTCCACCGAGTTTGGAACGCAGGGCAGCGATTCGAGGAGGCAGAGGTGGTCCCCATGGTAGAGGAAGGGCGCCCGAACACCACTCTCATGCTGTGGAGCGCTCCAGGCGACAATTGGAGTTCGACAATTCGTTGATCCAGCACAAAGCTAAGCAGGAAAATGATGGTCACACCCATGAATCGCACCCTCTAGCAAGTACGACTGATAGAGCGCAGCGAGGCGATGAAGCACAGAGGAAAGGAGCTAAGCCAAGGTATGGCTCACATAAAGTTGACGCCCAAGCAATCCAAATGGGACCGCCGATCGCTCAGTTCTTGGACGAGAGGTTGATGTGCCAGAAGTGCAAACTGATCGGGCGAAACAGGATTCTGATTACGCAACTCTGTACGGCATGCTGTGTGAGCTATTTTCTCAAGCTCGTAGACCTATCAGCGAATGGAGAGATCGTGGTCCAGCCAGCTTACCATGCGACTACAGGTACTCGAAACCCCTTACATAATTCGGAAATGAAACAGGGACCGTCACGAACAGTCGTGGGATATAATCCGTTCGTTGAGGACTTCGTTGAGGTATGTCAGACCAGCAATGATTCTAAGAAATCAAGAATGGTGAAGGTGACTAATCCTTCGAAATATTGGCAGAAAGCTATGAGTAAAACAACTTTACCACCACAGACCCGGAAAAGGAGAGACAGACGTCTAAGTCACGTCGCCAAAAGGCCTAGACCTGCCCCGACGTTGGTCGCTCCGCATGCCCAACTTCACGCGAAGAAACCAAATATGGAAGCCGAATGCAACGAGTCTACGGACCATTCGGAAGAGCCTGGCTCAAGTTTCGATTATACTCCTCTTCGGAGTGAGATCCCGAGTGATGCTAATGGTAGTAAGGAGGTGACCGTGGGGTGTAATACCATCACTTTGCCTGTAGACTTCGCCAGGGGGAAAGATACGGAGGCCTCGAGAGGTAAGTCACCTCTTCCTCATCCTTTAATTTACCTGTCGGGTTTCCCTCTCCATTGGCTTAAGAAGCCATCGGATAGTATGAAACAACACATGCATTCCTTGTACATCACTGCCACCTTTGATGGTACTGTGGTGAACCGCGTCTTAGTAGACAATGGAGCCACTATAAACGTATTGCCGTTGTCCAGGTTTAAAATGCTTGGATATAAGCCGTGCGACCTGGTAAGAACGGATGTAGCCGTAAGCGGTTTCAATGGCAGGAAATCAGAATGCTTAGGGATCTTCTCAGTACACCTAGGTGTTGGTCGACAGGAAAAAGAAACTGCCTTTTTTGTCATAGACATAGTTCCTACCTTCAACGCTTTGCTTGGTCGCGATTGGCTTCATAAAGCCGCCGCTATACCATCTAATTAATGCTGTGGCTTGATTCTGAGGTTGAAATCATTAAGGCTGATGGTTATTCCTGTTGTGATAGAGATATTTTGCATGCAGAGACAAGCAAGACCGTGAAAGACCTTACTCTGCATCAGCGATACGAGTTGGGTGATCCTACAGTCGGTCCCCTAGGCCAGCCATCCGGTTTCGGGTTACAACTAGATCTTCATCGCAGAAGAAGATGTCCACAAAACTGCGTTTAGGTGTCCACTAGGCATTTTTGAATGGGTAGTAATGCCTTTCGGTTTGAAAAATGCCGGGGCTACCTATCAGCGAGCAACGAACACCATATTTGATGCCTATCTAGAAAAAATAATAGAAGTCTACATCGACGACATAGTGGTCAAGTCGACAAAGGAAGAGTTGCATGTTGAACATTTGAGAAATGCCTTTTTGAAAATGATAACGCACCGGCTGAAGTTGAATCCTCTTAAGTGTGCCTTTGGAGTCAAGGCAGGGCATTTCCTAGGATTCCTAGTGCATCAACGTGGCATTGAGGTTGATCAAAATAAAGTGAAAGCCATTCGGAGCCTGCCAGCACCAAGGAATAAGAAATAATTGCAAGCTTTTTTAGGGAGAGTTAATTACCTGCGCAGGTTCATAGGGAATGTCGCAGGGAAGACAAAAGCCTTTTCTAATCTATTAAGAGGAAGGAGTGAATATAAATGGACTGAAAAACACGAAGAGGCTTTTAATGCCCTAAAAGGATACTTAATGCATCCACCAGTTCTAATTCCCCCTCAACAAGGAAAGCCTTTCATTCTTTACGTAGCAACTACTGGAATAACAATAGGCACAATGTTGGCACAAACAGATCAGGATGGGCGCGAAATGGCAGTCTACTATCTATCAAGACAGCTAACCCCGACTGAGGTTAGATACACTCCAAAAGAGAAGTTATGCCTGTCGGTATTCTATGCCGTAATGAAACTTAGACACTACATTGGGAACAGGGAAGTCTACGTGGTGTCTAAGTCGCCCATAATTAAATATTTCTTTGAAAGTCCATTACTAGCCGGACGTATCAGCAAATGGAGCCTAATCCTTTTCCCGTATGATTTGAGGTACAAATCCCAGCAATCGGTCAAAGGACAGGTATTAGCTGATTTCCTAGTGGATCATGACCCGGACCTGTCGATAGATCAAGAGGAGAAAATTGACGATATCTGGCAGGCGTGGTTTGATGGTTCATCTACAAGAAACGGAGCAGGGATATGAATTCATATAATGTCTCCTATGGGCAGAGACATCAGGCTAGCCTTTCGTTTACACAAATTGTCAACCAACAATGCTACTTAATATGAAGCATTGATAACAGCGCTAAAAGAACTCCTTTCATTAAAAGCAGAGCGAGTTCGAATCAAGGGTGATTCCCAGTTGGTTATCAACCAGGTAAATGAGGAGTGTTCGTGTCAAGAGAAGTTGCGACATTACCTTGATATAGTTCGGCAATTGGTCGCACGCTTTGAAAATATAACTTTTCATTTCATAAGCCGCGACGAAAACAGAGTAGCTAATAACTTGGCACAACTCGCCTCAGGTTATAGAGGGAAAGTTAACTTAGGAGATTTGATAGAAATAGAGTCGCATTTGCAGCCAAGAAATAATGTCATGGCTATAGACATAATGAAGCAAGACGAAGATTTGAGAAAACCAATCATAGATTTTCTCTCTGACCCGAGTCGAAAGGTTAAACAGCGAATTAAAGTCCAGGCACTAGCGTATGTTCTTCTAGACGGTGTCCTCTATAAGAAAGATACTAATGGAATACTTCTGAGGTGTGTAGACTTAGAAGAAGCTACCCCAATAATGTTAGAAACCCATGAAGGACTCTGTGGATCGCATCAATCGGGAATTAAAATGTGTTGGATTATTCGGAGACACGGATTTTATTGGCCATCAATGATGAAAAATTGTATTGAAATGGCTAGGGGATGTCAAGATTGCCAGCGACACGGCCCGTCGACTCGTGCACCAGCGACTGACTTGATTCCCATAGTCAAACCTTGGCCTTTTAGAACTTGGGCTTTAGATATAATAGGAGAGATTCACCCCCACTCTAGTCGAGGGGACGCATTCATCTTAGTAGCAACTGACTACTTCACTAAGTGGATAGAAGCTCAAGTCTACAAGAAAATTGCCCACAGTGAAGTTATTGATTTCTTGCGAACTTACATCGTCTATCGCTTTGGCATTCCTCAAAACATTGTTGTAGACAATGGGACAGCTTTTAACAATGCCAAGGTGAGGGAATTCGCTGAAGAATTGGGCTTCACAATTTCGAACTCTACCCCGTATTACCCACAAGCGAATGGGCAGGTTGATGCATATAACAAACTGATAAAAAACAATATCCAAAAGATGATTGGGTGTAATCCGAGAAAATGGCATGAAGTGTTAAATGACATCTTATGGGCTCTAAGAGTCACTAAGCGAGAAGGCACTGGAGAAACTCCATTCGCGCTAGTCTACGGGCATGATGCGATTCTACCCATAGAAATGAGTTATAAGTCGCTTCGCGTTGCATAGCCAAGTCTACAAGATGAAGCTATGTATATAGCTCTAGAGGAATTAGAGAAGAAGAGGTTAGAGGTTGTAGACAAGTTAGAAGCACACAAGCAAAGAATAGCCCGACACTACAATAAGAAGGTAGTCCATAAACACTTTAACGTCGGCGACTTGGTCTGGAAAATGGTGTTGCCACTAAAATCCAAGGATCAAGTATTAGGGAAATGGTCCCCAAATTGGGATGGACCATACCGGGTAATTGAAGCCTATCCAACGAATAGTTATAGGTTGTCAACGCTCGAAGGGGCTAAGCAACCGTTGAAAATTAACGGTAAGTATTTAAAGCAATACAAGAAGACCATCTGGGAATCTCACAAAAGAACTTTGGAGAAGCGTTTCCCGGCCATCGCGAAAGAGATCGTGCAAAGAAAGGAGTCTTAAGGGCGTCTACACAGCTGCAGACCTGTGAACTTGCGCACAGAGTATCGTCTACAGCGAACAAGTGAAAACAAAAGATTGTAAGAAAATAAAAATGCAGGTCGCCTAGGAGGGGTAACTCCGTTTAACATTAAACTCTTCTATAAGTAAAGTCTCGTAGGTACAGTATCCTAGTGCCGGACTGCGGTAATGAACTAACAGCCTCCACAAACAAGAAGGTAAGAACCTTGGCACGGGTCCGCTTTATAGTAAGCTCGTTCTGTTGGCAATACCAGGACTTTAGTTCATCTTGGTGTTGCCGAGCAGAGGCTTGGATAGGGCGATTATCGAGCAGGGAGCCGATTGTGCTGATCCGATCTTTGAGATCGGCCTCGTAACCCAAGAGTTCTTTAATTCTTTTCTGCACTTGTGAAAGCTGGGAAGATAATTCATCCCGTTGACTCTCAAGTAGCTTGATGTCGGCTGCCTCTTCCTCCTGAGCTTGAAGTCTTTGGGCAATCCTGGACGTAGTGTCGTCAAGCGCTTGAAAATCCGCTTGGTAAGCTGTCCATTCAGTCCAGAATTGCGCCCGGAAGTCCTCACAAGCGGCCTGCATCTGGATGTTGGCCGCCGGGGAGCGTTCTACTTCATCGACCAGACCCTGAAGTTCCTTAAATTGAACTTCAGAAAACTTGTCGAGAAGGAGAAGATCCCCGATACGATCCACGTGCCGCACTAATTGATCGTAAGCGCTGAGGCAGCCTGAGGTACCCTCTCCAGTAGGCACATTTGGTGGTGGGGAGGAGAAAGGAACAACTTCTGCCATAGTAGGTTGCGCAGCATCATCAGGATCGGCTCCCAAAGTACCAACCTCCTCTGAAAACGCAGCTTCTGCCGTCAACATTGACGCTGCAGCAACAGATGGGTTGACTTCGGGAGCGCCTGTTTCTTCCGGCGTTGCAACCTCTGCATCAATGATAACAACATCCTCCTCCCCGAGTGTCGGGATTGGAGGGCTAGGAGGGGAGACACCCTGTGGATTAAGAAAACATGCTAAATATTAGAAACAGAGACAGGGGACGAAAACGCTAATAGGAAGAGACTGACCTCTTTCTCAGGCTCTATCGAAGTTTCCGGCGCAGGAGAAGCTACAGGCACCAGAGCCATCATCTCTTGTCTAAAAGAAAGCCAAACATCATAAGAATCAGTAAGTGTTCTTGCTTCTCAAAAGGAATAGAAGGAATTTTACAGGGGACTCGTAGACTGAGCTAATAACGACCTTGGGGTCCCAGAGGAAACAGAACCAGACCCCCAGGAGACCAGCTGAGTTTGCCTCAGCAACTTGGATATCGGGGTGTTCTCCGAGTCAAAAGATGACGAGGATACAGCCCCGCGCTTACGCTTCCTAAGCTTCCCCGAAGGCTGCCCCTCGACTTTAGGCTTTTTGCCTTTGATGGCAGAAGGTTGTTGTCGCCGAGCCGAGCGACTAGCCTAGGGAGGAGGGCTCCTCTCAGGGGAAGAATCTCCAGAATCTGTAATCACAACCATAAAGATTAAGAGGAAATACTCCAATACAGGGATATGAAACTCTTTAGAGCATATAAAGCCTCTTTTACCGGTGATAAGCTTCTAACCAGACTTCAGCATCATGTCAGCAGACAGGTAAAGATCCGGCTCAGCAGAAGTCTCGAAGAAAGTCATCCTTTCGCGAAGGGCTCAAACCAAAGGTGCGCGCCCACTGAATGGAGAAAGCTTCAGTAGCATAAGTTGGAGTACTCTCAAAGGGAAACTCCATATGATGAAGCCTTGCCTTCTGCGATAAGAGGACCAGGGAGGCCCGAAGAGAGTCCCTTGAAAGAACGCAGCTATTTCTAATATGGATTGGGACATTGAAAGTATCGGAAAAGGGGACTGCAGAACTTTGAATGAAGCCCAGTTGCCTTACGCAGAGCTGGGGATTGTAGGCTTCAAAACCAAAGCCTGACTCTGTGGCGCACACTAGGTCCCTGCTGGTCAACACAGAGTCCCAGTATATACACGACACCAGCTTCTTTCGGCGCTTGAGAGCAGGGTGGCCGTTAGGGAACGGAGCCCAATTGCGGCGTTCTCCTCGTCCAGTGTCGATGATGTGCTTCATGTGCCCTGTCACCGAAGCATGCAACCACTGGCTCCTGTTATGACAGCAAGCCTCTAGCATGTGTGTCCCATAGCAGCCAACCTAGATAGCACCAGAAGGCATCTGGTACCCTGTAAGTCCTGGCATCCATGTGCAAGCCCACAGATGCACGAGCCAAAGAAGGCCGCCAGCCGGATACTTGGGGAAAGGGCTCGTACAGGAGCTATTCCTATATAAGCTCTGGTAGATAAGACCCAATAAAAAGGGCGCCCAGGCTACCTTGCTGGAAGCATTACTTAGAAAATTGGCAATCCCATAGACCAACTTTGGCACCCTCTTGCCAGGAAAGCAGAATACATACTTGCTCAGCCACACACTGAAGAATTCCACTTCTTCAGCCTTTCCCCAAGCAGAATGAGGGCGGCCTTTGAGTAATTGGAGGTGCCTCGTCACTGCATCCAAAATCTGGAGCATCCCTGATGGATTATGATCGCTATCCAAAGGGTAAAGGCGAATGGGAGTCCCAGCTACATAACTTTCCGTCAAGAAGTAAACATCCTCCAATGTGATAGTCATCGGGCCTTCTGGAAAGTAAAAGCAGTTGACTGAACTATTCCAGAAGGGGAGGAGGCTGGCACATACCCGCGGGTCACAATGCTTGGCGACCAAAGAAAGCTTCAGGAAGGCCCAAATCCCACAGACTTTCAGCTTGCTTTCCAGCCTTTCTTGCCAACGGGAGAACCACTCCCGTACTAGGGCCTTCTCCACAAAAGGGAAGCACAGGAAGCCACTCTTCTTCTCCCGGCCAAGTGGGTCGATGAAACCCTCCCGGCAGATAGAGATTTGGTGCTCTGTGATGAGATACTCGTGAGGAATAGGGTCCGGGAAAAGTGCGGAGTCAAGAATGGGACCCATAGTTAGGCCTTTGCCGTCTGGAGTCTGGACAACGTCGGAAGGGCCAGCGTGTTGCTGATACCACTGGAAAGAAGCAAGTTTCGACATGATCGAAGAGAAGTTTTTTCTAAGGAGAAGACTAGGGTTTCGTAAAGAGCAAGTCTGCGAGGAAAAGAAAGGTAATACGTACGTCGCAAGTGAAAGGAGGGAAACGAAACGTTTTCCTTTTAAACCAGGAAGCAGACAACTGTGCTTAGGCAACAGAAGTCACCTCAGCAAAAAAGGGGGGGCTTATGTTGACACTACGGAATATCTTGGGCCTGTGCTAAGTCTACGGGCCCAGAAAAGCCCAACGTGGGATGCAGGCCTGAGCTAAGTCTATAGCCTGCATCAACATGTTGGCACTACGGGTTGTCTTGGGCCTGTGCTAAGTCTACAGCCTGAACACACGATCCCAACGCATAATTCAGAAAATCATATGGATATTTAAAAACAAACTCCGAGATTCTTGGGGGGAAGTTGAGATCAAGCCACGATCTAGAGGATCGTTGTGAGGACGTGTGAAGCGTGTAGGACAAGTAAAATTCAGCATAAAAGGAACTGACCCCCCTTGGGAAGAATCACGATCAATCAGCCAAACACAAGCTTTGCATTGCTCGTCACCCTTAGTTTAGTAGATACCCCGGCCTGGGTTTATTGGGTCCTCCTTCTAACAGCGGAGTGAGCAACCGTGCTCCGTTGATCAACCTTCCGCCAGCACTCCCATCGTCGAGGCGAGCAGTCGTAGTCTCGACACTCAACTTCCACCATCACCTCCACCGCCGGGACGAGCAACCGTAGTTCCGACGATCACCCTCCGCCTGCATCTCCGCCACCAAGGTATTCATCCAGGACCTTAGCATCCGCATCCGACCTTCGCCGGACTCTGCTTCACGGGGCGCAAATCTACAGCGCACTGTACCGAGTCTACAACGTCTGCAGTGACGTCAGCACCAGGCCTGCGTTTCGCGACAACGAGTCTACAGCGTCAGCAGTGAGCTCAGCTTCAGTCGCATCTCCAGCAGCAAGTCTACAGCGCCTCCATCATCCGTTCCACCATTTTTTTTTCATTTTTTATGGCTGTAAGCGTTCGTTTACTTTTGTAAAACTTTGAATTTGTAATAGCCTTGTCCTTTATCATTGAAATTCATCTTTCTGGCGACCACATACAATTCCCTGTGAGTCTAAATGCCAAATATTTCCGGACGTGGTCCGTTTTCTACGCGAACACAATGTAAGATGTGGTTGAATATTTGGACAACCTTGATCATTTGGCCACAATTATGACCAACACCCTATTAAATCTAAACTTGATGATAATTAGGAATTGGAAAATAGTGGGACCCTAGCTATTATTAAGGGACACTAAGCCATGCGAGAGAAGACGAAGACTGAAGGCGGTTACCTGAAATAAAAATAAAAAATGGAAGGATTTTATAATAATGAAGGAGAGCGGCGTGGATACGGTGACCTCGAGGGTGGATTTTTGTCCAGAACCTCGAGGAAGGAACATGTTAAAACGTCTGACCCGAAGCGAAATCGTACGGAGACGTCGAAAACTTGAAGTATTTTGCGGAGGAAGTGGAACGAGGTACGTCCGCCCCCTTCTCTGTTTTCCTAGTGTTCCGTCTTGTTGAGTCCTTGTCGATGCTTATGTATCTTGTTGTGGTCGTCCTTGTCGATGCTTATGGATCTTGCAGTGGTCGTCCTTGTCGGTGTTCGTGGGTCTTGCTGTGGTCGATGCGGTGATGCCATTCATGGAGTTTATCTTCTTGCTGGTTGTGTGTCCTGCGGGTTGAATGAGTTTTGGAATTGTGGTCGGTTTGAGGTGTTTGGTCGTATTTGCGCACTCTGGTGTGAAAATTGTAGCCTCTTGTCCCAAGTACCTATATGTATTGCAGATGAGTTGGGGAGGAAGACGCACCGCTGTGAGTGTGTGTGTGATTGGATTTTGAATTGATTGTAAACGGTTGGAGTTGTTTCGAATGTCGCGCCTTCTTCTTCTTCTCCTTCTTCTTTTGTCGACGTCGTCTTCGTCGATCTTCCCCTCTTATACCACTAGTGTATGGGGATTGTTGGTTGATTGCGCCTCGATTTTGTTATGGCTGCTTTAGAGTGATCGGGAGATGTGGTTCTGCTGTCTCCTGTTTATTGTTTTAAGATGGCAAAGACGGTCTTAATTGGCTGGATTCTCAGGTTCAACCTAAGTGAGATTAGCAATTATAAATTGTCTACAACTGGTCATTGTGAATTTGTTGGTTGTGAACCCACACGTGGGTAGGGACACGGAGGAAATTATGATCCTGGAATTCCCGGATAATCAGGCCGTTCTAGGCTAGATAAATAGGCCCGAGAATGAAGGCCAAAGTAACATGACGGAAGATAGTCGTGTGCGTTACTAAGACACACTTAGTTCGGGAAGAAATAGAAAACTGGAAAATTCGCGAGGGTATTTCTCGATAATACTGACTAGACGGAGGAGTCTTGGGAGTATTAAAAAAGGGGGGACTAGAAATGAAGTCCCTGTTGAGAACGATCAAGTGGCATGAGGAGACTGTTTCCACAACGGGTGAATGTTTGACAGTTAGTCAGGTACGTAATCAATTTAGTGAGTGTCGATTAGATGACTGATTAAAGAAAATTAGTAACAAATCATAAAAAGATTATACTATACTTTTATGACTAACAAAATAATACTTGTTATTTTTTTTACAGGTACCGAAGTTGGTATTTGTACAAATACCTACATTTGTGTATTCAACTAATGTAATAATTTGAAATTACTAGAGTATTGTGTATTAAGTCGTCGTTAGAAAATATAATAAAATCGGATTATATCATAAATAGGAAACTTGGAACCTTTCATACGCGGTTTGTGCGTGTGTCGGATGACAATCGATGTGGAGGCTCGCCATATGGAAATTCATCCGTATGCATTAGGTTGAGGCTGAAAAATGAATTGGTCTTGCGTGTGTTTCGTACGGGTAACGTGGCTGCCCAATTCGAAGTGTATACCTTGGCATACAATTGAGACTCGAGGAAAAGGCAAATGGTGATGGACGGGCCAGTCCGTCGGTCATGAGAAAAGGAAAGGTCGAGACTCCCGGAATGAGATGGTTACGAAAAAATACGAACATTCATGGATGCAAATTTACGAGTATTGAACAATATTGTGGAATGAACATGGACCGGACAGATGACTTGTTATGGTCATTCATAATTGGTCCGGAGTAGATACTCCTCGGTGAGAGGAGGATTTATTAAGTGCAGAAGACGCTAATAAATGGAAAGTGATTGGAACGAACCCACTTTATCGTAGGCGAAATGATAGTTTACGATGGAATACCATTGACACGCCCATGGGGCTATTAATTTACCCCTTATGAGGCAGATATGAGAAGTGTTTGGACAGAAGAGAATCCGCACCCTCAAAATGGTGTATTGGATAAGTCTACGTTGGCTGTAAATGATGTGTGAAAAGCTAAGGCACAGAGGGAAGTTATGTGGTTTTTAACGCATATCGTATGGTTTGATTTCCGCAGAAGCGGGATCGTTGTGCGGCTGAAATAACATGAAATGAGGCTTTTATGGGACAAGCGTATGGCTAAAAATGCGACGTCTCCCTATGCAGCTGGAAACAACTTGGTGTAAATCGAATTTTTGAGACGAGAACTCAATTTTGAGACACGATCAAGACAAAGTTATGGTCGTGTGGTTGCTTGAGTTACCATACCTTTATTGCATATTTTTTTGGCGGTGCAATGTATATTTTGATCAGGTAATAAAAGTTAATCTAAACATACATATAGAGTTATCTT